>CM076577.1:420864593-420948282 GCA_034641835.2 Pinus albicaulis
GGGGTTGTTGTATAGCACAACACATTACTATTCTGCAAGTTTTTTATGAACATAGTATAGTATTTGAATTACATCAACCCTCTTATCTGCATTCCCTGCATATTCAATTACTAAATGGGGGGGGTAAGGTAATTGAATTTTTTCCTAGAAAAACTTTAAACATCAATTCTTCCTTAACTCCTGAACAAGAGAAACAATATTTCAAGCATTAAAAAAAAAATTAGATACATTTTCTTGGGAATATAAAAACATGAGGGATATTCATCCAGATACATACATTCATCATATCTATATAGAAGAAAATTCTAGGCCTGTGAGTCAACCACAAAGGAGGATGAACCTCGCTTTAAGAGAAATTGTGAAAAATGAATTGCAAAAATTGTTAAAGGTAGGTTTCATATATCTTATCTCAGATAGCTAGTGGATATCTCCACTTGATACTATCCCTAAAAATAATGGTAAATGGCGAGTGTGTGTAGATTACAGGGAACTAAACAAAGATACATTAAAGGATCACTTTCCCTTGCCTTTTATAGACCAATTACTGGACACTCTAGCAGGGAAGAAGTATTGTTCCTTCCTAGATGGGTTCAGTGGGTATAATAAAATTAGGATAGCTCTACAGGACCAGGAGAAGACAACATTTATATGTCCCTAGGGTACCTATGCATACAATTTATTACCATTTGGTCTATGCAACACACCCACCACATTTCAACGGGAGGTCCTTGGTATTTTCTCTAACCTTTTGCATGGTTTCATAGAGGTCTATATGGATGACTTTACAGTGATGGATGATACTTTTGAAGAAGATCTACATAATAATAAGAAATTTTTGCAGAGATGTAGAGAAAATAATCTTTCATTGAGTAATGAAAAATGTTTTATGATTATGACTGAAGGTATTGTTTTGGGTCATCATGTTTTTGCTGCAGGAATTAAAGTTGATTCAACTATGATTGAAGTTATTGTAAAGATTCCCCCACCAACCAGTCAAAAAGGAGTACGAATTTGTCTTGGACATGCAAGCTAATACAGAAGGGTTGTTGAGAATTTCACAAAGGCAGCCTCTCCATTGTTTAAATTATTGACTAAAGAATCTGAATTTCATTGGAATAATGGGTGTTAAGATGCATTTTATACACTCAAGGAAAAGCTTTCATCAGCACCTGTCTTGAGAGGCCCTAATTTGAAATTTCCCTTTAACAATTCCTTTGATGCCTCTGATTCATCCATAGGAGCAGTATTGGGTCAAAAGGAAGATCTCCTAACCCGTGTTATTTATTTTGTTAGTAAAAATTTAACTCCTGAAGAATTGAATTACACAGTAACTGAGAAAGAATTTCGTGTTTTGATTTATGCTATTAACAAGTTTATACATTACATCACTAGTTACGAAGTTTTCTTACACACTGATCATTCTGCCATCTAACATCTCATGAAAAAACCAGTCACTAATGGCAGGATCACTAGGTGGCTTTTGTTGTTGCAGGAATTTGACATTGCGGTATTGGACAGACCGAGAATAGAAAATTAGGTAGCTGATTTCCTATCTAGGCTCCACCATGCAAGTGAGGATTTTCTTGTTAATGATATCTTTCCTGATGAGAATTTGTTTGCTATTTTTGTCACAACACCCTAGTTTGCAAACATGGCCAACTACCTAGCTACAGGAAATTCTCCACCCTAATTTTCATATAATAATAAAAATAGAATTGTTTGGAAAAGTGTTGATTACGCTTGGATTAGGGGATACCTCTTTTTCACTGGACTTGATTTGATTATTCGCAAGTGTGTCAGAGAGGATGAGATATATGCTATCTTGAGAGCTTTTCACGATGAACCCTGTGGAGGAAACTTTGAAGATAAGCAGAAAACCTACAAGATCCTCCGCTCAGGTTACTATTGGCCAAGTCTTTTTAAAGATGCAAAGGAGTATGTCCAGAAATGTGATAGCTTGCAAAGAATAGGGCGACCTATTCAATCAGATGAAATGCCTTTGCAGCCATAGGTTCTCATAGAACCATTCGATAGGTGGGCTCTTGATTTTATAGGTCCCATCAATCCTATGTCGAAAGGTAAAAAGTATATTTTGGTTTGTAATGATTATGTTACATAGTGGGTGGAAGCAAGAGCACTACATAGAGAAATGAAGAAACCAGTGGTAGATTTATTTTTTCTGATTTTTTTTCTATGATTTGGGGTACCAAGGGAAATAATTACTGATCAGGGTACTCAATTTGTGTCAAATCCTGTGCAGGGAATTGTACAGAAATATCATATTACTCATCGAAATTCCACCCCTTACCATTCAAATGCCAATGGGCAGGTGGAATCAACAAATAAGGTGTTGGAGACAATCCTCACAAATACAATGCAATTACATAAGAAGGATTGGTATGATCGACTTCATGTATCATTACAGGCCTACAAGATCACATGGAGAAACACCACTAGATTCTCTCCATATGAATTGGTGTATGGAAAACCAATTTTACTTCCCATTGAATTTTAAATCAAAACTTTTAAGATGGCAACAGACTTGGGTATAGACCTTAATGACACACAACAACAAAGAATCATGCAGCTCAATGAGTTGGATGAGATTAGGCAAGATGATTTTCAGCATACTGATTTGATTAACAACAATGGGCTAAATGGCACGATAGATACATTAATAAGAAGCAGTTTAAAGAGGGATACTGGGCATTGTCGTATGATTCAAAATTTAAGAATTTTAAAGGGAAATTTAACACACATTGGTTGGGACCCTATGAAATTGAAAATTTTTTTGATAATGGATCTATTCAGGTTAAAACTATTGATGTTGGGAATGTTACCTTCTTGGTGAATGGGCACAGATTCAAGCTATATCTGAAACCCCAATCTAAGTAGGAATTTGTGGAAGAAACTGTGAAGAAAAAGGAGATTGAGATTGTGGGAGAGGGGGTCATTCCTTTCACTACCTCGTCTTGATTTCCTGTTGACATTGTGATCTTACTTTGTTCCTCCTCATGCTCAGTAAACCATGAGAGGAATTTCTATTGGGTACATGTTTATTCCTTTTTCCGGGACCAATGAACTAGTTATAGAAAAGGAGCCCCCTTGGAGTCTGCTTTTCAGTATTTCAGACTCTCTAAAATTGAAATCTGGCGAGCATGGACTGCCCTGGGCTCGTTAAAATCACAGGCCAGTAGATCCTTTAGGATCCTCTCAATAAATTATGTTTTTTCAGTTAATTTTTGGATTTCTCGTGTTGGACTGATGTGGGATTTCTTAAGGCCCTCCTTCTAACAATCTTGGCCCATCAACATCAGCAAATTATCTTTGTCCAAGAGCAAAGCCTTGTGATGCCTTGAAGCTTGTATGCCCTAATGACAGGCTATCTCGCCAACATCAATGGGGATTCATTATGGCTCCTTAACTGCTGGATCCTACAAGTGATTTGACAATAGCTCATAAATTCACACTGGATAGGATGCATCAGATGTACCTTGGTCCTCACTCTCATTAATGGTGATGGACCTTGCATTGATTAACAACTGACCTTAATGGTTGGTAATCCAATGAGATCATTGCACATTCTAAATCATCACCTCCATTAATGTGCAATGAACTACACAAAAAGGGGAAGAAATGGTTTTCCTGTAGAAGGATTTCCTGCAAAAATTTCAGACGTTGTGGTTCCATTTCGTGTAGCAACACCATTGATTTCCCAAAGAAAAAATTGCAGACAGAACATCAGCTTAAATTAATCTAATAAAGTATTGATCATTTTCATTATTAGTTTAGACCATGAACTATACAATTGTGCATATGATGTGATTTCAAGGTGGGTTATTATTTCAAGTCAAAGGTAGACATCATCCAAGCATCAGACCGTTGGAAGGTAAGATCGGTAAGGTATGGTTGGCGACATGATGCTTATAGTGAAAGGTAATGATACTTTAATTTTAAAAATTTGCATGAATGTGAGTCATGGTAACCCTTGCGGAAGAAGGAGGATACGAGTCGTTACGTCATAAATCGAGTTCCATTTCCGACCATCATTACTCTGACACATACCTTGGTGATATTTTCGATATTAATTCTGCAGGTCAGATCATGATGACCCTCATGATCATGACTTTCATTTTTCGGAAGTTGCCACATTCCTGAATACTTCCAAATTTAAACTATCGTTGTCGAGTTTTTTGCAATGTCTTAGGGACATCTCTGTGAGCTTAATCAAGTCCGTTATCTCTCATTCCTAGCCATGTCAATAATGTGTTCTGCTATTATATTTGAACCACAAAGTCTCACACTGTTGGACGGTCTCGCACTTTTGGACGCTGACTCGAAAAGGCAAGGTGGCTACCTATGTTTCTGAAATTCAGTGGGAATAATTCGGAGGTAACAAAGTCCTTTGCTCTGAATCTAAATGGTGACAGAGCGTAAGTGGGGAATGCCCAATTTATGTTGACAGAGGAGCTAGTGGCTCAATCTTGCAGCATTCCACAGGAAAGGGAGCGCTCATTTAAGAATCAATGGTTTAACAAAGTAATTTTTACGTCCTTCCTCCAAAAAGAACATGCAAATCCCTATTGGAGTAAAGGGATCTCACAAGAATACCTTCGAAGTAAGTATCGACATATTTTGTTTTTCTTACAGAAATACGAAACATGTGAAGGTATTTTTGGGCTAGCATTTTTTTTTCATATTCACCTTCTTGTCCACTTCCGAGACCTACATTTTAATTTGATCTATTATTTAAGAATATCCTTGATGAAAACTTCCACTGTTGCCAAGGAAAGGGCAGCCCATATAGAGGAGAACCTATATCACCATGGTTTGATAAAAATTATCATGACAGAGGTTCTTCGTAAGCAAAAGAAAATGTGGGAAGAATTATTGTCAGGGAATTACCTTGTGGAGGATGAGAAGGACCCTGGTCCTTCATAAACCAAGGAGGAAGAGCCAGTAGGAAAGCCAAAAAAGAAGCCATGAACCCGTGGTCCATTGACAGAGGAGGACAGGAAATATGATGAAGTGGTAGTGACTGGCTGGGAAAGCACAAGGAAAAATCCCAAATTGAAGAGCACTTCCACCCCTGCTAAACATTTTACAAGGAGCCAGGTTGTAAAGCTGGCAATAAAGGAAATTGCAAAATAGGGGATACCACAAAGAAAAATTGATAAAAATAATGAGAATCCCTAAGGCTTGTCCAAGGGGAAAGGGAAGGTTGAGAAAATTGAATTCGTTGACAGCGAAGAATTTGAAGGAGTGTCATTCCAAGATCCACCACTACAAGAAGGCGGGAATAAGACAATTGAAGACCGCCAAGGGAAGGAGGAGCTGAGTTTTCCCCATTCCTCCCAAGGACAGCATGAGGGGGAGGGAACTCCCCAGAAAAACAGGGCTCAGTAAGAATTGGAAGAAATCATCACTTAACTTACTATGTCAAAGTGGGCTCTTCAAAAGGAAAATGAGAACCTGAGGAAAAATAGCCTATGCATTCAAAAGGAGCATGATGAGTGGCATTAGAAGGCGGATCAATTATGAAGAAGAAATGGGCCCAAATTGATAGCCTAAAGAAAAATAATGAGGCATATCAGATTCAGGTTCAAGAAGAATCCAGCAAGGCCCAATTAGACCACTTGGCTATAGTAGTTGCAACATAGGGCAAGGACAAATTTTTCTTCTGAGGATGCAACATTTTTTCTTGCATAAGCGACATGCAAGAAGCTAGGTGTGGGGGAGATGTTGAGTCCCAATTTTTCTCAATTTTGGTAGCCTTCTAAGACCTTTCTTCCCCCTTTTTGAACTCTCTTTGACCCCTAATTACTCCTATTTTGTTATATTACGTAAGTTTTGACCAAAAGGGTGTTATGTGCTTAAGGTATGCAAATTATCTTAAAAAGTGTCATTTGTCTTTTTCTTAAGTATTTCTTGAAGCTAATTATTTCCTAATAGAATTTTTAAGTTGATTGATCTAAGCCTTACATATAATAGTAATGATTTGAATAAAATCCATGTTTTCCTATAGGCAGCTCGTGGTCACCGATTTTCCTACAGACACACAGCGATTTCCTTTGGATGCAGCTTTCCAATAACTGCCCAGATTTTGTGCAGCAGAATCAACGGTTGCATATGTTCCACTTAGTCTCAAGACGAACAGGAACATGGGTTTTATGAGTAAATCCACCTAGATGGGCATTTCCCTACTAGCTTCTTAAAATTCATCATTGAAACCACCCAGATCTTCAATCTTCTTCTCAATGGCCACATTGGGAAAAGCTCCAACAATGTAACGAAATTAGTCTGATCCATGATTTCAATCACGGATCAGACTCAGTAGAGCTATTTTTGTCATTATGTTCCAGTATTGATAGTAAATAGTTACAACATAGTAGGTTTCCTAATTCAGGCAAAGCATATGCCTTTGAACTTGTATAAATTTCATTATATTTCATTTTCAAAGGGGTTGGTTGGCTGGTCAAACATATCATACATTTACATGATTGTAAAGCTTTTCAAATTAATATAAAGTTACATGTTCTGTTCATTTTTCTGAGTAAACCCTTTTAACATTGAAGGGGTTGTGAGTAAGGGAGAGCCCCCTTAGCTCACAACTCCATTAGTTGCAACAGTGTGTTCTTTTGATTATTTTTATGCAGTGATAAAATTATTTGCACAAGTAGTGTTCCTGTTTTCTGAATTTTAGCAGCACATGCAAAATGGTTGGATGATGAATTCTATTTGACAAATGTGTTTGGAATAATTTAATCAAGTTTTAGTTTCTGAATGTTAAATTGATTTTCTTATGGATGTTTATTTGTCCTTTATCTTTTCTGATCAACACCAACAATATCAAAAGCTATAGAGGGATGATTGAATCCACTCCATAGCCTTTGCTGCCAAGTGTTGATGTAGAAAAAAGAAATTAGAACTGTGTATGTGTGACCGATTTAATTAAGAAGCACTTAAGGTATTAGAATGAATATATTTTATGCAGCATCTCATAAGCTTACCTACCCTTGGTTGATAATATATGTTGTTAAATTATAAGTCTATAATTTAACCCAACATGCCCAAAATAATAGTTGTCCACCTTTATAAAAAAAATTCTCCTACAAAAAATGGTTGTTACAAAGACTTCTTCAAATATAACCTGCAAAATAATAAACTCTGGAAGGATTTTTTTACACTAACAATCCAATTAGGGTGGCTATAGAGAACCACCGAAATGGTGATTATGGAGGATTCTCGAATACTAGTTTCTCTTAAATCCTCAATCTTCTCCGAAGTTGATTTGCATTAAACCCTGAGGCTATCAGGATGCAAAACTTAGATATCGATGTAATGTCAAAGATACAATTTTCACATAATATTATTGTTGAAATTTATGTTTTCAATTTAATAAACAATTAGCACAAATCACACTTTATAATTAATGACAAAAACTGGAAATATAATATGCAATTGAAGAATAAACTAGATAAACATGTATAAGAACTCAACCTTATTTTATCAATATAAATAGTGCATGAAAATAATGGAAATGACGGAGAGGATGGCATCCCACAAATATCTTCTACAAGCTATACCCGACCTCCAAAATGAAATCTAAACTGATAAAACACTCGAGAACTCTAGATGAATTCACCAAAGGGTGAGATGGGTTCTCATCGACTCTCACTAAATCACTCGAGGTTTTTTTTTCTTGGGGCTACTAAAGAAGAGAACTAAATTCACCAATCTATACCAAAGAAAAATATTCAAAACCAAGATGTCCCCAAATGATCTCCTCCTTCTCCTTTTAAAGAGTCGATAGAAAGATCTCCAATCTTTTAAAAGTATTTTATTTTATTATTTTATTATTATTCTAGATGCTCCTCCTTGAATTTGTCTTAAGTGACTTATTAATTTATTTAAGTCACTTCTTGCCTTTCCCCTTAATTAATATTTTCCATTTTTAATTAAGTGAATAATTAAAGTCACTTTTAATCTAAAAAAATGGTAAATCACCCAACATATTTTCTCTAGCCATTGGAAGTCACTTCTCAGCATCTCATCATGTAGATATTCTCGTTCCAATACCAACAAACTATTAAACTAAGATGTTCATCAAATATTCCTCCAATAATGCCACCTTAAGCATAATTAATTAAGTTATGCTCAATAATAAACTTATTTTACGACAATTATAAGAAAGCAACATAACCGAAAACAAGTTGTGTGGAATTGCTCCTGATAATGAATATGGTAAGCGAATGTCGTTGAATCCCATAAAAATCCCTCAAATCCCCTCTGGGACCCCTGATGATGTAATCTTGCCCCTGCGAACCGACCATCACATACTTTGGAAATCCATGTTAGTTGTAATATAGAGGAAATGGAAAATGGCTACATTACAAGTCCTCCCACCCCAAGATTGTTTGCCCTCAAGAAATCCACATTTTTCCATCACAAAGGCATTTTCACATCAATACCAAGATCCCATACAAACCACTGGGTCACATGATGCCTTTGTGCTAGATAAAAATGAATGGGCCCCTCGATACCTCGATCCTAAACAAGCCATTGACTCAATCCACATTGTTACGTTGCTTATGCCAAATACATCGAAACATAGGCTAAATATGTTTTAATATTACTATTGCGTTGAGAGAAATGGTTGGTAGTAAGAAGAAATTGTAACAAGTTACTCTCATCTAAATTTTTTACTAGTTAGAATGAAAAAGAGAACACAGGCCAAAGAAATATAGACCCTCGTTTAGAATCCAACAGTGAAATGGAAGAAAAAACTTAAGTATTCTTGTTTCTGCATTGCAGGAAGAAGAAACAATATACATTATTAATAATACCATAAAATTTACGAGACCAAAGGCCAAAGTTCAGTATAAAGAAATTTATGCAGAAAAACGTTCAATTGACATCTCTGAGAAGCTCATAGCTTATAGATGTGCTCTTTATGGCAAGAGCATTTGTGGTACTCTTTGTCTTATCTACTCACTTATCATCTTGTTGTGAACAAGGATGATGAATAAGCTGAAAGACCTCTATAATGCAATACAAAAAGAGGTATACTCAAAGCTAACAACTATTCAAAGTAAAAATTAATAATGTAAACTATCAAATGGGAACCATACCGAGTACCCGTTTTTTTGAGGTAGCAAAAAATCATCTGATTTTGAAAAGTGTTGATTTAGAATACAACTTTTTGACACTTTAATTTTTTTTATGTATCAAGTATGAACATTTTTTTTAAATGTTTGTGATTTTCATGCTAATTTTGAAAAGTGTTGATGCAACATCAACCCCTTTCTTTAAAGGGCTTATTTTTTACACTTTGAATTTTTTATTGTATTAAGTGTGGATAATTTTTTTTAAATATTGGTGATTTTCATGCAGATTTTGAAAAACATTAACATTTTTTAAGGCATATTTTTGACACTTTAAGTTTTCTTATGTCCTAAGTATGCACATTTTTATTAAATGCTAATTATTTAACCAATTTTCAAGTTGTCTCATTCATCTTCTTGTTTTTGGTCTTAAGAAGTTTGTTTTTTAAGGGTTTTCCAAACATTTGTTTTCTATTTTTCTTAGCCATGTTTTTTTTATAATAAAATCTTTAATTTTTTTGCAAAGTTAAAAAATAATAATAACATTAATAATTTGTGGTTATGATTTTTTATATATTTATACATCGTTAATTAATACTTTAATACACATAAAATAATCATTACTAGAAAAAAACTATTTTAAACATGAAAAAAATACACATTTTGCATATATATATATAATTAAAAAATAGACATTTTTGCTAAAAAAAACTTGTTAAATTAAAAGATTGTTATTAAAAAATGAATAAAAATGTTGGAATATAACAAATTTTATTAATTTTTTATCATTTTATATCCAAAGATGATGATATTTGAAATTTGTTTGTTTCTCAAAAAAATAATTCACATAAAATTTGAAGTGCAATATATATATTAAAAAAACATAAAAACATACAATTAAAAAAAATACTAAAAAAAATTAAAATCCTTAAAAATATACGTAAAAAAAAACAAATTTAAAATTATTTAAAATAAAATAATAATAATACACACCCATTAAAAACAATTAAAAAATCATATATTATATATATATGAAAAATGAAACCCCATGTCCCATCTAAGACTGGTGGGGCCTCGATTTTTTTTCCTTTACTTTTAACTTTTTATTTTATTTATTTTTTAATTTCATTTTAATTATTTAATTTAACTTTTTTTAATTGTTTTTAAAGTGCTTTTTAAATTTTCTATTTTTTTTTCATTTTTTTAATGTTATTATTTTATTTATTTTTAAAATAGTTTTAACGTTCTATTTTAATGTTTTTATTTATTTATTACTTTTTAATGTTCTTATTAATTTTAATATTTTTAATTTTATTTTAATATATTATTTATTTATTTTAATGTTTTTAATTATCCAATCAAGTATTATTATTTTTTTCTTATATATTAGAGCTTAATTTCATAATCTTTGTTGTCATAATGATAGCGAGCTTGGGAGATTTCTCTCCAAGCTTTTTGAGCATAAGAATAAAATCTTAAATCAAATTAAATAACTCTTTTCATGTTAACCATCATCATCATTATCATATATATTCTTTTATAAGTTAATTTTGTTTTTTTACAATTTTATGTTTGATTTTTTTTCAGTCATGTTTTTTAATTTTTTTATGTTTTAATATATATTTTTGTTTACTTGTAATTAACTTTTTTTAATTTTTGTGTTTTTGTTTTAGTTTTTATTTTTTTCAATGTTTTAATTTTTGTTTTCTTTTGTATTTTTATTTATTTATATATTTATTTATTATTATTATTATTTTGGCAGAGTCTGTGTCGATCATCGACTCACAATCTGATCCCATTATGTATCAATTTGATAGTTGATTCTAAATTTTTTGTTATAATGAATCGATTTAGCCCCCACAATGTGTCAATTTCATGGTTGGTCTTTAAGTTTTCATTACAATGGATCAAGTTCGTCTACACTGCGTGTCAATTTGATATTTGGTTTTTAAATTTTTGTTGCAATGTCTCAAGTTGTCTTACGCTAATATTTAGAATCATAATATATGTTATCATAACCACCTAAACTTTTCCACAAAAATTTAGTATTAAAAAACAAAACTAATTTTATATGAATAGCTTAATAAACAATAATAAATTAAAATTTATAAATATCACTAAATTAAAAATAAAATTAATAATAATTAAAAATGAAATTAATAATAAATTTTTTTTAATAAACTAAAATAAATAGCTAATTAATATATAAATATATAAGCGTTGGTCGACCCTTTCATTCTCCTTCTTTCCACTATTTATTGACCCTGATCTTCTCTCTTCTTAGCAGGTTGTCCTAAAGATGAGTCTTGATTTAGACTCGAAATGTATACTAAAAATGACGACTATGGATATTTTGAGTTTTATATCTGAAAAACTACACCACAGAAACCTCCAATCTAACAATATTTAAAATCGCTATACTTTTAGTATTTAAAAAAGAAATTACTCTTGGTATAATGGCTATTTCATTTAATTATTCATTCCTAAAGTGTTTTTAGTCATAAATTTTTTCCATAATGCCATGGTTGAAATATGTTGAAAACTTAAGGTTTTTTGTAGTCACAATCTTTGGTTTTAATTCCATGGTTGAAAATTTGTCAAAATTGTAAGTTTTTTCTAAGTCATGATATTTTATCTTTAATTTATGGTTGAAAACAATTATAAGTATTTTTTCTCTAACACCATAACTGAAAATTGTTGGAATTTTAACACTTTTCAAAGACATGATATTTTATCTTTAATGCCATGCTTGAAAATCGTTGGAATTTTAAGGCTTTTTAGAGACACAATATTTTATCTTTACTACCATGCCTGAAAATCGTTGAAGTTTTAATGTTTTTCAGAGTCATGATATTTTATCTTTAACATTATTATTAAAAAATGTTGAAAATTTAAGCGGGAAAGGGAAAAAAAAAAAAAGAGAGACGTTATTTTAGCATCAACACTTTTCACTTTTAAGGTGTTTTTTACACAAAATTTTGCTTCTATTAGCTTTTACTGCCATTTTGAAAAAATGTTGAAAATTTCCAAAAAAAAAAATTAATCCAACATCAACACTTTTCATTTTCAGCCTATTTTTTCATGTTTTTGGCCTTTTTTGGCTAGATTTTGCGTTTTGAGTTTATAGTTCCGACTTGATAGTTTACTTTGTTAAATTAGAGAATGGGGTAACAACACCTCCAAAATTTCTCTTAGAAATACGTAAGTATGTGTAAAGTAAAGGAGTCAATTTCATATTTATGTTTACTTAGGTTGTGTACATATAAATAGAGGTTTTAAAAGCAAGGTAATAATGGTGATCACTTCAGGAACAATGTCTTAAAATCCATCTAGCTATATTTTCATCTCCTACACTAGCTAATTAGAAAAAAATCACATTGCATGTAATAGAACTTCAATTGTAATTTTTCCATATTTTATCAATTATGGCATTTCTTCTAATTGTATGTAATCTAGTTACTATTTACTATCTTCGTTATCTAAATTTATGTCAATATTGAAATTTGCAATGATTATAAAAAATAATAATTATGAATTAGTTGCACTTTAGCCATTGCATTTGTTTCGATAACTATTAAAATAAATGTGATTGTCGCAGCATATAGCTTTATCATGCATATTCAGACTTGGAAATATATAATTGATAAAACAAGTTCACTTATGTTATTGCAAATGCCTGTTTAAGAGTTGATTATTTTGTTTGGAACACACACACACACACACACACAAATAAATATATATATATATATATATATATATATATATATATATATATATATATATATATATATATATATTGATCTAATTATGATTATCGAACTATATGTCAACATTGAGTATTTTTTATTTTAGTTTAGTGATACTATCCGTGGTGGTAGGCGGATGAATAATTCAATCAACAATATTTTATTGTTGAAATTGTGGGAAATGGTCCATTACATTTGACTCGAACCTACGTGAGATTAATATTGAATAAGAAGCATATGTGATTAGAGGGAACACATGATTGGCTTTACCTCGAGGTCCGCTAATAACTTTTTTCCATAGCTAACATGTGACATAGCAATTTTTCATGTGTGCGGAAGAAAATTCATGTTCTTATTTCCATACATGCATTCCTACACAACAAATTTCTCCTGCACATATTTGTATTTCAAATCAAATCTGCAACTAAATCATACAATACAGTTTTTCCATATAATTGCATATCATTCAAAAAACATGACTTAATTCCTTACTAATATGCGCCTAGAAATAACAATAAAATGTTTTCAGAGAATGGGGAAATATATGTGTAAAATAATGTGAAAATTAACATTTAGAAGTGTTGTGTGAGATGGAGGTGCGAGCAATAAGTGTGCAGAGGGATAATGTGTATGATAGGGAAAATTTAGGGGCTAATATTCGTAGGTGGGCTAATTTTCCATGCTTTTTCCAAAAACAAATTTCTCTAATTTTCATTTTTTTCTAAAGATGATTTGCCCAAAATTTATAGTATAAAATTATTTTACTTTAAAAATCACCAAAATTTTATATATAGACTATATAAAATTATTACAATTTTGAATATTTTTACAAAAATATCACTAAAATTTTTAGATATTGTATATTATGGTCTTGCGAAATTCGCCAAAGTTTCTAAACTTTAATAAAAAAATTCATCCTTAAAATTTTCCCTGGTGTACGAAGATAAAACTTTTACACATTTAGTTCAACTAATTTATCTCATTTACCCAACTTTATAAATTCCATAAAATATGATATGCATGTATACTATTTATCCAAGATTAGTAGATAGTAGATATATCCAGAACACGTGCTTATATATTCACACTAAATTCTCGTACACTATCTTCTCACAAACCAGTTCTCCTTCACATACCCCCTGTTTTGCACATCCTTTACTTCACATAATTGAATGTGTAAAATTTTAAAATGAAAAAATAAGTTAAACTGTTAGAGAAACTTTTTATTTCCCAATTATTTGTTCAATTTTTTATTTTAAAGTTTTTTCTTCCCTTTGCACATCCATTCTCTTTCACATAAATCTTCTTCCACACATTATTTTTTCAACACACATCCCTGATTCTTATCACAGTTCAATTTCTTAACATTGCAACTAGTTCATTTACTTCGAAAAATCAATAGTGCGGTTCGTAACCAAATTTTCGATGGTTAACCATGGAATTTGCATCAGAGAGCAGAGTTCCAGGAAGGTAGTGTAAATTCCCCCCCCCCCCCCTCCCCTCGCCAATAATGTATGAGAATCATTGATATTTCCAAATCAAGCTTCCACCATTAGATTGAGGATATTTGCAAATCAATCATGAAAATCATCATAATGGAGATCTAAGCCGATGTAGGGTATAACCAATAAATTAATAAAAGGTGTATAGATAAATGATACACATGTGAATTAAAAAGTATTCAACGGGAGAGTCTAATAAGATTCTATTTTATTTTTTTCCAGAGGACATGTGGAGAAGTGCATGATAACCTCGTGGGAGGTTGGCTGAATTTATAAAGGTCCCATTGTTAGATTGAGGATATTTGCAAATAAATCATGACAATCATCATAGCCACTATTAGAGTCTATAGAGCTAATAATCACACAATTCCTTTTTTTTCTATTTTAAAATAGTTTTTCAACCTCTTAGAAATACATAAATTAAATTAGGAAAATATTTTAAAAATAGGAATTTTTTTTGGTTTACAGAAAGATGGAAAAATAGAGCATCTTAACCTGGAGTATGGAAACCAATAAATCAATGGTGATCTACATTGACGTAGGATAAATCCAACGAATTAAAAATAGGTATATAGATACATGTTACATGTGTGAATTAAATGTTATTCAATTGGTGAGTATGATAAGATTTTATTCTATTTTTCTTCGGAGGGCATGCATAGAAGTGCGCAACAACCCTCTTCCTGATTTCTAGTTCAATAATGAGGCAAGGTCGAATTCTCTACAGTCCAAATTCATTTGATTAATGTTTTTGTATTTCATCTTTTTAGTTTTATCTTTTGACCATTTTCTGTTATTATTACGTGGTATAGTGATTAACACCTTTTTTTTCTTGTTTGGGTTTTGGAGGTTCGGCCTGAGTATGAAATTCCAAGAGACTGGCTTTATGGTTTTGTATCTTCATTCTGGATGGATTCTTGGGAATTATATATATTTTCTCTTATGCTTTGTGATAATTAATTTAGATATATTATTTTGGGACTATGTCCTCATTAATTACAATGCAATACTAGGTGGGATGGTGTTTTATTTGATGTAGAAGGTTAAATTAGTTTAACCCGTCCATGATGTCCTTGTATCCTATTATTTGTGTTTCCTAGTGAAATAAATATTCCAGATTAGTGAGGTAGAGTAATTTGAGGGGTTGGCGAATTAGGGGAGTCAATTCAATGTCACCTGAAAATAATTGGCCAGGGTGAGGCTGTAGATTCTAGCCCTATCAATACAACTGATTTTAACAAGTGTGCTTCTAATCAAGAAAACTTTGGAAACTGTCTCGGATATCTCAAGATGATTCTAGAACAAATCATAATATACAAGCATGATGATCAAAATAAAATCATATCATTCATGAATTATCTCCAATACAAGCAGTGGCATATGCAGGACAGATTAGCAAGTCTGTAACAAGAAAAATTGGACTGATTTGAAGGAAGATTGGCTAACATGGAAAAACATTTACATTGTGTACTTCAACCTCCATTTCCACCTATTTCAAGACCAGTGAATCATGTTCGGTAGCTTTCCATTTTATTTAATGGCTCTTGGTTGTGTACTAATCCTAAAATAATTATGGTTCTATTTTCCTTTTCATTTTTGGTTCATGAAACAATTTTGGAAATTTGTAATCTATTTTTGCTATTTACCAACTGGATAATAAATATGGTAAGAGTGAGGCAAACAACATTGTTGCAATCCTTTTGCATTAATTAAAACCCAAGATTCACACACACAAAGGAAAAAGAAAAAAATACTAGTCAATAAATCTAGGAATAGTGAGGTCGATAAGATTTTGTAAAGTTGTTCTTGATAATGTAATATTTTTGCATATATGAAAAGCCAAGACACAAAAACTCTTAACATTTTATATATTGGAAAAAATTAATGCATATCAAGAGTCACATACATGCAACACAAACATATATCCATAATTCACGATAATTATATAATAGGAGGAATGTAACATACCCCCTACTATCCCTAGCCCTTACTAAGGGTAGAAGGAGGTAGTTATGTTGATGACCCGGCCTCCAAAATCTAGTTATGGAAATGGGGTCTACATTTTTTACGATCTATTTCAAATTCCACAAAACTTAATGTTGGGATTGCAACAAGATTATGAGCTTAGTGAAAAGAGTCGCCTTCACTAAGTGGGCCAGCAGGCTATTTTTGGCGCAAGTCTATTTTTAGACATGTCGATCATATTCTATGAGTTGCAAGATGCTATTTGTGGATGGTTGGTCAAATTGGAAAAATAGATGGACTTCTATTTTTATACATACGTGGAATCTATTTTTATATTTCCGGATCTAAAAAATAGATATGTACATGTGTAGCTCTTAATAATATTTGGACTCAAACATTATCATATTCTCTTAGGCCGATTCGGTTAAGTGCACGAGATGTGGCGCGAGAATTTGTGAGAAGGAATTATTCTATTCCTAAAGGTGGTGAACTATTTCATGTAGAATTTAGTTAGAACTCATGTGAGTTTGGTGGAGTTATTGAGGTAGTTGGTGGAGTTGTGTTGGTTGCTTGGATTAAGCATAGTTGAGCTAGTTGTATCTAGTCTAATGATTGATACACTAGTGAGAGTGGTGTGAATTAATTAGTAATTAATTCACTAAATATTAACTATTAATCAACTGAGAGCATCAGTTAACTACGATTGCATGGACAGTTTCAGTGGAGACCAGTGAAGAGGTAGGTGAAAGAGCAGGTTGACTATCAGTTGTGACTATAGTGTTGCATGATTTGCAACACCCAGTGATTGGAGATGCCAATGATGATTGTGTGAGAAATACTAGACCAATTCGAGTTCATTTAGAGCCAATATTCAGCAGGGATTGCGTAGTAGAGGCAGGCTAACAAGTGGCAAAGATCGATGCATGGATTTGCTATATCGGGCCTGATTAGTGTGTAGTGATTGTATTGTACTGAGAGCTTGACATGATCAGCTTTGTATGAGGATTGTTACATGATCTCTATGACATATATTATATATAGATAGTTGGGGTTTTTAGCTTTAGGCTTTCCCATTAAAACATTGTGTTCATATGTGTGAATTTTTATGGTTTCAATGTGTGCATGCAATTGATTTAATTTCCGCAAGTAATGATCAATAGTAGAAGAGATTATGTATTGTGAATGAAGTCAAATAGTATGTGATCAGGATAATATTGGATGTATAACGCATTAGTTATATAATTTCTACATGGTATCAGAGTAGTATTGATCATTGGAGCAATTGCAAAGCATTGAAGCGGTTGAGTTTTATGCTGGTGGAATTCGAATTTGCAGGAGTGTTTTCTTGGTGTCGAAGTTGAGATGTCTTTCAATGGATTGAGATTGGAGTATTCCCTTGAGGGAAGCTCTAATTATATTGCATGGAAGGATAGGATGGAGGCGGTGCTGGAGGACAATGGGTTGAAGGATTTCATAGATGCATACATTCCAAAACCTTCTTCTAGCGATGCTGCCGCACTTGACGCATGGCAAAAGAAGACAGCAAAATGTTGAAGGATTCTGTTGGAAGGTGTGAAGCATCACATAGTGTCTAGACTTCATCGTAAAGCTTCTCCATTCTTTATGTGGAAAGCTTTGACAGATTTTTTCCAAAGCAAGAGCAACCAGAGGAAGTTAGCGCTCAAAGATAAACTCAGGAAGATAAAAATGGAGAAAGGCGACAGTATACCCAAGTACCTCACGAAGTTTTTCCACTATAGGGATGAGCTGGGAAGTGTGGGGGTTACTGTAGATGAAGAGGACTTGGTGAGCTTGGCTCTCCTTGGGCTTCCGAAGAGTTAGCATTCCTATGAGGACTCTGTCAATGGTTGGGAGAAATTTCCAGGATGGGAGTGACTTTGGTTGGATCTTGTGCAAGAGGAGATAAGGCAGAGCACCAGGGACGGATCTTCATCGAAGAATGAAGATGAAGAAAATTGCATTTGGCTGCCAAGGCAAGGAAGGGGAAGAGCAAGAAGAATGCTTCTCAATCCAGTGTGAAAGGCAAGAAGCAGGACATGTCCAAGGTGAAGTGCTTTCACTATCACCAACACGAACATTACGCCACTAATTGTCCACAGAAGAAGAAAAATAAGCAGGCTGGTGGATCTACAGCTGCAAAGGCCTTAGCCTCGCAGTTTGAGCAGGATTTTTCACTGATCACATGCTTGGTCTCAAGTATGATGGGATTAGTGTGGTTTCTTGACAGTGGTGCGTCATTCCACATGACAGGAGACAAAGATTTGTTTGTTGATCTGGATGAGAAGGATCTTGGAGTGCACATCAAGATGGGCGATGATGGTATATATAGTGTGACAGGTATCGGTACCATTTCCTTTGAGAGGGATTCTGGTAAACCCTTCATATTGAAGGATGTCATGCATGTTCCAGGATTGAAGAAGAATCTGATCTCCGTGGCGATGTTGGAAGACAAGGGATATGATGATGTCTTTAGCGAGGGAAAGGATTTCCTGCGCAGTAAGGAAACTGGTGAAACCCATAGGATAGGGGTTCGATTTAAGAACCTTTATCAGTTGTAGGTAGATGGTTGTGCAGCAATGGTAGGCAAGGCAGAAGGAGTGGTGAGCCGGGTTGAGGGTGAGCTATGGCACAAGAGATTGGGCCATCTTCACCATGGTGCTTTGAAAATTTTGCAGCAGATTTATACCAGGCTTCCCAAAGGTACACTTGCGCAGTCAGATAAGTGCAAGGGATGTACTTTGGGAAAATTTGTGAAATCCACCTTTCATGAGAAGGATAGTCACGCCACGAAGATCCTTGATAGAATTCACACAGACGTGTGTGGACCTTTCTCAGTAGCTTTGACAGAAAATCACAGGTATTATGTGATATTTGTTGATGATTTTTCTTGTAAGTGCTGGATCTTCTTCATGTAAAAGAAGAGTGAGACATACTCAAAGTTCTGTGAGTTCAAGGCACTGGTTGAGAAATAATCGGGGAAGCAGGTGAAGGCTCCTAGGAGTGAAAATGGTGGTGAATTAATCTCTGGCGAATTCAAGGACTTTTGCAGCACAGAAGCAATTCAAAGAGAGCTCATAGCACCTCATAACCCACAGCAAAATGGGGTCACTGAGTGGAAGAACAGAACGATCGTGGGTGTTGCACAGGTGATGTTGCATGATCACGGCCTTCCCATACACTTGTGGGCTGAGGCATGCAATACTGTGGTTTATGTGCAAAACCGTTTTCCTCACAGAGTACTTGGCATGAGTACACCCGAGGAGGCGTTTTCTGGTAAGAAGTCTGATATTTCTCATTTGAAGATTTTTGGCTCACCTGTTTACATTCATGTGACGAAGGATGCCAAGAAGAAGCTGGAGCCGACTGCAGAGGTTGGGATATTTGTGGGGTACACTGATACACCCCACAACTATCGTGTGTATTTTCCAGACAATCAGAAGACTGTTGTGCGGCGGGATATCAAATTTCATGAGGAGAAAGCCATGAAGTGTTCGCTTGAGAGGGAGCCACACTTGCATGCAGATGAGGAGCTATTAGTTCCTAAGGATGAGCCTCAGGATGTGGATCAGGCAAAAGAGGAGGTTCATGGAGTGGAAGAAACCACTCATGCAGCGCCAACCATCAGAGGGCAGAAGCGCACTACAGAAGTTGAGCGATTGAATCTTGATGCAGAGAAGATTGTAGGAGCTCCTACATCATAGCGCAGACAGAGATAGTCACCTGACCGATATACTAGATACATGGCTCTGATGAGCAAGTGTATCGTGACAGAACCATCCTCTTTCAAGGAAGCTGTGGAGGACCCTGCATGGGTAGATGCCATGGTGGAAAATTATGATTCAATTGTCAGAAACAGTGCATGGGAGATTGTCCCAAGGCCGGAAGGGAAATCAGTGGTAGGTTTGAGATGGATCTACAAAGTGAAGCAAGCAGCTGATGAGAGTGTGGAGAAGTACAAGGCAAGATTTGTTTCCTGGGGCTTATCACAGATTGAGGGGATCGACTATGAGGAAACCTTTGCACATGTCGCAAGGTATTCTTCCATACGGAGCATCCTTTCTCTCTCAGTGCAGATGGGATGGCACATTCATCAGATGGATGTGAATACTGTGTTTCTCAACGGAGTCATTGAGGAGGAGGTGTACATAGAGCAGCCTGAAGGTTTTTAGATCGTCAGTAGCAAGTCGCATGTGTGCAGGCTCAAAAGAGAGTTTTATGGGTTGAAACAAGCACCTTGTGCTTGGTACACATGGATAGACAATTATTTCACCGGTCTTGGATTCACCAAGAGTGAGGCGGATCCGAACCTATACCAGATTGTGGTGGAGGGTAAGTTTCTGATCATTGTACTTTATGTAGATGATTTGATTTTGACGAGTGATGAACAGTTGATACTCTCATGCAAGGTTGATCTTGCAAAAGAGTTTGAGATGAGGGACTTGGGCTTCCTTCATTATTTCCTGGGATTGGAAATTTGGTAGCGCAGTGATGGATTGTTTGTGTCTCAAGGCAATTATGTCTGGGAGATACTGGAGAAGTTCAACATGCATGGCTGCAAGCCTATTGACACTCCTCTTCCTAGTGGTTGGAGGAAAGAGGATGCTACATCGGCAGAGGTAGTGGATGCCACTGTTTACCGACAGTTGGTGGGGTTGCTTATGTATCTAGTCAATACACGACCTGACATATGTTGCGTTGTTAACCAGCTTTCACAATCTATGGTTAAGCCTACCAAGCTCTTTTGGAAAGCGGGGAAGCATGTATTGAGATATCTCATAGGCACATCGGGATATGGATTATGGTGCAGACAGTTGGATGAGCTGAAGCTGCAGGGCTTCACGGATGCAAATTGGGCAGGGAGCCCAACGGACAGAAAGAGCACATCTGGAGCGATTTTCAGTATCGGATCGACAACAGTTTCTTGGTACAGTAGGAAACAGAGATCTGTGGCACTCATTTCAGCAAAGGCCAAGTACATGGCAGCGAGTTTGGCTGCATGCGAGGCTATATGGATGAGGAAGATCTTGCTTGGATTGTTCGGTTCACACTTAGATCCTACTGTGATATATTGTGATAATAAAAGTTGCATCAAACTCTCGGTTAATCCAGTATTTCATGATAGATCTAAACACATTGACATTCGGTATCATCATATCAGAGATTGTGTATAGCGGAAGATCATGTTACTTTCTTACATTCCTACGGAGGATCAGGATGATGATATCTTGACGAAGGCGCTCACCAGGAGAAAATTCGAATACCACAGGGGCAGGATTGGGGTGGCAGATAATCCCTATCTTGTTGAGAGGGAGTGTTGAGATTGCAACAAGATGATGAGCTTAGTGGAAAGAAGTCGCCTTCACTAAGTGGGCCCACAGGCTATTTTTGGCGCAAATCTATTTTTAGACTATGTCTATTTTTAGACATGTCGATCATATTCTATGAGTTGCAAGATGCTATTTACGGATGGTTGGTCAAGTTGGAAAAATAGATGGACTTCTATTTTTAGACATATTGGGCAAAATCTATTTTTAGATTTCCGGTCTAAAAATAGATATGCCGAATATTATTAGCTCTTAATAATATTTGGACTATAAACATTATCTTATTCTCTTGGAGCACTTCAGTTAAGTGCACAGATGTGGCACAGGAGCTGACGGGGGGAAGAGATTAAAACATTCTTGAGGTTTAAGTTAAGGCTATTGCATGCCTGAGACTTCAGTTAGAACTCATGTGACAGATTTTGGTGGAGTTATTGAGGTAGTTGGTGGAGTTGTGTTCAGTTTAACTTAGTTAAACATAGTTGAGCTAGTTGTATCTAGTCTAACTGATTGATACACTAGTGAGAGTATTGTGAATTAATTATTAATTAATCCACTAATAATTAACTCATTAATCAACTGAAGGATACATCAGTTAACTACAGTGCATGGACAGTTTCAGTGGAGACCAGTGAAAAGGTAGGTGAAAGAGCAGGTTGACTATCAGTTGTGACTATATTGTTGCATGATTTGCAACACCCAGTGATTGGAGTTGCCAATGAGGATTGCGTGAGCAAGGCTGGACCAATTTGAGTTCATTCAGGGCCAATATTCAGTAGGGATTGCGCATTAGAGGCAAGCTAATAGGTGGCAAATATCAGTGCATGGATTTGCTAGATCAGGCCTAATTAGTGTGTAGCGATTGTATTGTACTGAGAGCTTGACATGATCAGCTTTGTATGAGGATTGTTACATGATCTCTATGACATATATTATATACAGATAGTTGGGGTTTTTAGCTTCAGGATTTCCCGTTAAAACACTGTGTTCATATGTGTGAATTTTTATGGTTTCAATGTGTGCATGCAATTGATTTAATTTCGGCAAGTAATGATCAATAGTAGAAGAGATTATATATTGTGCATGAAGTCAAATAGTGTGTGATTAGGAGAATCTTGGATGTATAACACATTAGTTATATAATTTCTACACTTAAAAGAGATGACATCATTTTTTTCATCTCATTGAGACCTTTACAATGATATAAAATTTGTGCCAATCCTACTCAGATCAAAAGATATGACTGATCAAAGTCTGGCCTATAATGTCTTGCCTGACCTTCCACGTGGTGCCAATTTGACTACCTAAGTCAAATTTCATGTCATCACCACATGGTAGCTGCCAACCCACTCATGCTAGGTCATGACACCTTTTATGTAGCTCTATTTCATACCTTCCAAACATTGCATGCCCCCAACCTTTCTACCACCTCACCCCAGAGATGTAATCCCAGAGATTTACTTTGCAATCCCATATTGAAACTACTAGGGAAGGATGGGCAGGGCTATGTGGATATTTCCATGTAAAACTACTTGGAGAGCCCTAAACCAATGTTTCTTCACCCTCACAGTCCCACATCCTATTCGAGTTCACCCTTTTTCACCATTGTGTGCATGTGGGCCCCATTGCTGCCACATCATCTCGGGAATAAAATCCTAGTGAAATTGCGCTAGGCATCACAAAAAATTTCCAGGGAAAAAGCGTTAGAGTGACACCAATGGCTCTTTCTGCCAAGGTGCCATCACCCTTCATGTGGCTCCACTCTAGGGCCATTCCACACACACACACTCACACACACACACACACACACACACACATATAGTGTTAAAGAATCAAATAAGTTATATTAGGGTTTGACTCTTCGATCTTGATAATTAATTGTGAGTGTGTTGACTTATTTTACTTCTTTGTTATCTTATCTTCCATCAATAAAATACCATATTATGTGTATATGGAGATTAAAAACAAGAGACACAAGATATAGGAACTATGCCAGGGAAAAAAATGCCCCTCAAGGGGATAACCCAGTTAATATAATTCTTCCTTTCAGTAGTATTCTTTGAGACTCTTCACCATAGCCATGAGCCAAACTTTACCTCGACACCAAGTTATCCTTTCAAATATTTGACCCAGCAGAAATACAATTTTTCCTCCAACGACTTTGACTAGGTAGCATATGCAGCAGTAGCAACAATATCAAATGCTATAAGACTTCGATCTCCCAAGAGAGGGCATGAAATGAAAATATTCCACCACCAAAATTTTGATTTTTACTTCTTCTTGCTTCTAGACCCAACTCACACTCCTTTCTGCTTCTTCCTTCCACTTCGCACTTTTTCTTATGATGCAGTAGATATCGAATTGGCTTGAGTGGTGATGATCCAAATGAATTCAATCTCCTTTCTTTTATAGGCTTCAGGTGGGTTCAAATTTTCCCCTTTGAGGCTGACTTGATCTCCTTAAGGCTGGAAACTTGATGTGGAGGTGCTCTAAACCATTTTTGACTAAAAAATAAACCTAATTTCATGATTCAAAAGCCCAATATGGGTCAATATAAATCTTTAATGACTAACCTAGAAGTCCACAATGGGGACCTTAATCTAAATATGACACAAGCATGAAACCCATGCTTTAATAATTCATTTAATAATAAAATAAATGTTAAATGATAATATAAATTATTTTTCTTTAATTCCTTTGATAAGTATAATAAATATAATTTATGAAGACCGAACCTAGTTACAATATTCAACACTCCCTATTAACTAGGGAGGTATTCATAATATACAAATGGAATATCTCAAACTATGTGAAACTATGAAGAACTTTAGGCACCACAATGCCATGGACTAGATTCCTGGCCATGGAAATCTATCCATCGGTCACTCAACAATTTAGGCACCATAATGCCATGGAATATATTCTTGACCAAGGAAATCTATCCATTTGGGACTAAGGTGGACTAAATATTTCAGCCTCTATAGGTACCATCAGGCTTACTTAATAACCACCATCCCAGGGAACTAGGTGCACATCCACCTAATGCCACCTTCCCTACCATACATCAACATAAAGTGTCGACCCGGTGTCTTTCCAAGAAATCCTTCACTCGCAAAGCCTCAACATATCTCTTCCAAACCATTATCATCAATACAATTAGAAATATTTACCAAACCAAGCTTTTATCTTAAATCTTCAAAAAATTTGTTAGGAAGAGCCTTAGTTAGTATGTCTGCTACCTGTTCATCTGTCGAGACATACTGCAACTTTATGACCCCATATTATATGAAGTTACTAATGAAGTGGAATTTAGTATTGATGTGCTTTGTCCTACAATGAAACTCAAGATCTCCAGACATCTTGATGCAAATTTGATTATCATAGTTGATTATAGTAGGACTTACATAACTCTCGAGAAAGTATGTCAAAAGCTTCCTTAACCATACATGCTCCTTCACATGTAGCTACACGTTCATATTTAACACTACTTACGGTAACGAGACCTTTGTTTATACTCATCCATGATACCATAGCAGACCTCGAGCTGAATCATTCACCTGTAGTACTTCTTATACCAGTCTCACTGCCACCCCAGTCAGAATTTGTGAAGACAATTAGATTGACTTCCTTACTCTTGTATTTTAGGCAGTGATGTATAGTGCCAAAAAGATATCTTAATATGTGTTTGGAAGCTATCTAGTGTTCATGATGAGGTTCCAACTAAAATTGATTAAGGATGTTCACTGCATAGCATATGTCTGGCCTAGTGTTTACAAGATACATTAGGGATCCCACCAACTGTCAATAGGAGGTAGGATCTATGAGAATTGAGTCAGAACCTTGAAACTTCTTGAGATTGGTTAACATAGGAGTAGTTATAGGCTTGGATTCCATCATTCCAAATTTCTACAACATCTCAATGATGTACTTTCCTTGCCCCAAGTATATTTCCCCAGATTTCTTCCATACTTCAAGACCCAGGTAGTAATGCATGAGTCCTAGATCCTTCATCTCAAATTTGGTTTCCAATATATTCTTAGATTCTTCAATTCTGTTATGAACACCATTGATGAATATATCATCCACATATAGTATAATAATGATAAGGTCATTACTCACAACCTTGATGTAGAGATTTGGATCAGTAATACCCTTCACGAACCCATTTCTTAGGCGATATGCATCCATTCTCACGTACCATGCCCTAGGAGCCTACTTCAAGCCATTTAGGGCTTTATTGAGTTTGAAAACGTGATATTCCCTGCTATTTACTTTGAACCCATTGGCTTGTTCGATGTATACTTCTGCATCAATGCTCCCATTTAGAAATGTGGTATTCACATCCATTTGAAGGATATTCCAACCCATTGTAGCAACAGATGAAACCAAAGATCTAATGGTAGTATATCTTGTTGTAAGTGCAAAGGTTTCTTCATAATATATTCCTTATTTTTGAGAGAAGGCCCTTGCAATGAACCTTTCTTTGTACTTTTCTATGCTTCCATAAAAAATATGCTTGATTTCGTAGATCCATTTGGATGTGACAACTGATTTATCACTAGGGCTATGAACTATTTCCAAAACCCCATTCTTCATAATGGATTGGTATTCTTCCTGCAACGCCTTCTTCCAAAAATCCTGTTGAATAGACTCTTCAAATGTAGATGGTCCAACTTGAATTAGCTTCGTCATATATGTAGCATATCCAGAGTATCTATTGGAATAGGGTCTCCTGCAAGCTGCGAAACTGGTCCATTTTGTATATTTTTTATTATATTTAGTCTAACGCAGGGGTTTTGGGGTGGGTCAAAGCACTAATGCATTGTAAATGGGTCAAGGGTAGACTAAGAGTCCAAAAACCATGGTTTGCAGACCATTGGATGCATATGCTAAAATAGTATAAGTAGTTGAACCTTCTTGAGTGTAACACGGACAAAGAATGAAAAGAGATTGATGCTAAGTGCGAACTGATAGATCTAGTTAGGTTTTTTGGGTAAGGACTCATGCTGCTGTGTGCGCAGAGGGCCTCTGTCCTGCTGTGTGCAGACCCTTCTGCTGTGCACACAGGTTGGGTTTTTGGTATTGTAAGTAGATCTGAAGGATTAATGAATGCGGACATATTGTTGAATATCTGAATCCATTGGAATTACTGTGATATGAATCTGTGATGTTCAGTTACTTAATATATGTTGATGTATTATTTATTTAAGCTGCGAACATACTCATGTTACTTGTTTATGATACGATCTAGATCTGTTTTGTTACACTTCATGCAAGAATATCTGGAATAGTTGTGTTATCGTTATGTGAGTTCATGATCTGTTGTTTATTGTGAATATCATTGTTGTTGCACACGTGGATGCGAAGGGTATTAGTAGATCAAGGTTCTGCACCATACGATCTGGTAGCTATAGAGTTGAACGCGACTCAGCTTGACTTACCTACCCTCTCCCAGGGTGCAGAAATCTGTTTCCAGCACCCTCCCATACTGCTTCGGGTGAGACTTTAGCTTGCGCAAGCAGGTCACTGCAGAAAGGGCCAGTATTATAGGGGTTTGTTGGAAAACCTTGAACCTCCAAACATGGGTCAGGACCCCTCAAGCCAACCAATGGTTCCGTTTTCGAGACCAAGAGCATTTTAAGAGAGGGATCAGATAATGCCAAGGCCGTATGGAAGCCTGAGAGAAAGGAAATTGATGAATCGTTTGAACAGCAAGTTCAAGAATTTTCTATAAAAGAAAACCGCAGTGAGAGGTTGACCACCGAATATTGGAAGAAAAAGTACATTTTCATAGATATCTACGAGATATTATTTTTAACGATAGCGATCAAGCTCCAGGAGTGGCTCGCAAGGTTGGTAGAAATTTAGAAGTGTTGGAAGGACAAGCGAGTCATGGAGTGGACCCCCGAACTAATCCAGCAGTTAGAAAAGGCTGATAACACCATCACTCGCATGGTGGACCATTGGGTAGACAGTGTGTTAGGAGGATTTGTGACAGAATTTTCCATCGATTAGTTTGTCTCCTACTCTGAAGCAACGAAGATTCTTCAAGGGGTTCCAAGGTAATTTTCTGAAGACCTTCCCATTGTTGATCAAGATATTATTGTGCGAAAAGAGTATTCTGTGTAGGCATACCAAGTGAATGACCTCTGATCTAGACAAGAGCACAACCCGAAGTGGAAAATACTACAAAACCAACCTAGAAGGAGATATATCAGTCTACAATCTGATAAGAGAAGCAGCTTCGCAGAGTCTTCCAACCACACCACTTTCAAACCAGCCTAGGGGTAAGAATTCACCTACACCTCTTCCACCACTAGAAGACGACATGGTTGCGCACATGAAGTTTCCGACCTTTAAGGGTATGGGAAATGAAGACATGGATTAGGTCTGTTTTGTTGTGGGATTGGTATGGACTGCGCAGAACATAGCTAGTGATGTGGTGAAAAGGGCACAGTTGTCCCTTACCTTCGAAGGAAGAGATTTGGACTGGTACATGGGATACATCGGCCAAAACGCAAATGCAACCATTGAAGATATTAAGAACGCCCTAAAACAGCAGTTCAAGAAACCTAAGTCCTACTCTCAAATTGTGGTTGATCTATAGGATTTCAAGCAAGGGTATTTTGAATCTATGTGGGAGGCTAATCAGCAATTGAAGAAGGTAATCATAGAAGGGGGATTCCAATATGATGATAGACAACACACAGAATGGTTCATTTCTATGCTGCTACCTCACTTGCGCGTACCTATGGGGCACCAAACTTTCAAACCGCATAAGAAATCCTTGGAGGGTGCCACGAAGTTAGAAGTTGCGCCTTGGGACGAGACTCAGCTGGGAATCCAACATATCCAGGGACAGCTGGAAGAGATGCACATAGAGATCCAGAACTTGTGGAAGGAGCGAGGGGCAGAGGCTAGCCTCGACAGATGGTGCATACAATGCCAGGTGAATGGTCATACCAAGGATAACTACCCTCTGTTAGCAGACTATATGCAGGTCAGGGGACCTAGCCCATTAC
This sequence comes from Pinus albicaulis, assembly GCA_034641835.2. Taxonomy (NCBI): domain Eukaryota; kingdom Viridiplantae; phylum Streptophyta; class Pinopsida; order Pinales; family Pinaceae; genus Pinus; species Pinus albicaulis. The sequence continues at coordinate 420,893,275 of CM076577.1, forward strand.
GCCTTAGGGAAGCTGTGGGAACCAGTAGGCCAACGCTATGGTGTGATTATTGTCATGTTTCAGGGCTGAACGATACCAACCACTGTCCCTACCTTGCTGTGTATGTTCTAGAGGTAAAGAAAAAATGGTGTAAGTTCTATATATCGGTGGGACATGATGAACAAAACTTTCAGACGTATGATTTGATGATTGATCGAGGAAACTTATATAGAGTACAATCAGACCCTGCATCGCCAAGAACCCCCGCAGGCATAGGTGGCTCCCCATCAAGGGGCAGGGGAGGAGGGTGAGGTGGAAGTGCAGGTCGGGGATGAGGTTAGCTAATCTATTATAACTGTGGAGAAGAAGGAAACTTTGCAAGGGACTGTCCGAACCCTACAAGGAAATCTTGCCGATATTGCAGACAGGTGGACCATGCAATTGAATATTGTCTAATATTGATAGCAAAAATGCAGGAAAAGCAGTCGACACCTACGCAGAATGTGCAAAGAGTTAAGGCTAAGCTGCGAGACAAAGATCCAAGTGTGAATGTTGTGACACACAATGGGATGGCCACTAGGGGACCTGAGGAGGAGGCTGCGATGGAACCTCTGATCTAACAAGTAGTTATCAAAAAAGAAGTTTTGGACCTAAAGAAGGGAAAAGAAAAATTTGTCGCAACTCGCAAGGACTTTGGTGAGCCAGAGGCAGCTACTACTCAGGCACCTGCGAACCTCAAGGAAGATGAGGAGGTCGAGCCCTTTCTGCAGGCATGTAAGAAGATGTTTTGCAACCCAGAGGCTGTGGAGAATCTTCAGGCATTAATAGATAGTTGTGCAGTGCAACCCAATCTACCCCCGGAGGTCAAGGATGTGCACAAGCTATACAGGTATAAGAAACACACCTGAAGATAAATGTGGTTGACTGCGCAGATTGGTGACTAAGAAATGGATTAGGTTATTTTGTACCTAGGATCATATGCAAATGTGTTACCTAAATAGACTTGGCAACGAATGGGAGAGCTTAAGTTGGAATGGTCCACCATTCAGCTACGCATGGAAAATCAGCAGAAAGCATCCCACTAGGAAGGTTGTCTAAAATTATGGTGGATGTCGTAGGAGTAAAGGCTCGAGCTGACTTTGAAGTAATTTAAATTGTAGAAGATGCAGACCCCTACCCTGCACTCTTAGGGTTGGACTGGGCCATATATATGGGTGGTATCATTAACTTCAAAAAGAGAAGCATGGTGTTTGAGAATAACGGTACGAGGATGATAGTACCATTAGATCCTGTGGAAGGCGAACGATACATAGAGCTAGTGCGCGATGAAGAGGAGGTGGATCACATTTAAAATTTGACTACGTGGGATGAATATTGGATCAACCCCACGGTGGTTGGAGTACTCTGCTAGGAAAAGGATAGTGAATGTTTCTCCGACTCATATGGGGAGATGGAGAATTGGCAAAACCGGTTGCACAATGTCTCTACGCTGCGATTTATTCGAATCACAAGGGACTTCCATTGCATTTCCTCGGAGGTGAGAGACCTACCATGCTTTCATGGTTATGGTAGCATTAAGGAATTTTTGCAAAAATTTGAAGCAGAGGTTCCCAAAGGACGAAGGCTATGGGCCCTTAAGCTAGCCATGCGTGGAAAACCTGCGCGCTAGTGGGAGACACATGAGGAGGCATTCCAGGATTGAGAGCAATGTTGAGATATGATGATCCTACAATTTGAAGCCCCAACCAGTGTGCGGGTCAATACATTCCTTGGATTGGAAGACCCACACAAATATTTGTTCGAATGGGAAGACCAATGGTGTGACAGGATGACTAAAGAGTGGGTTCACATTTCGATTCATGCCCTATGACCACTTCCCTTTGCATGGTACTTAGATGCGGAGCTACATCGGCGCACCTTCCATTGGGGGACATTGAAGGAAGAGTTCCTGGGAACATTTGGGTTAGTAATTGGGACAAAGGCGCTTGACGTAGTGCTACAGGACATTGACACTGGGGTATGGGGTGAATCGTACCTGTTTATCGCACCAGAATTACCCACATGGGAAACGCAAATACCAAGCATAGTCAACTACCATATCCTAGCCCCAATATAGGGTAAGGATTATCCGCGAGCTGCTTCTGACTCAGAATTGGAAGGGGTGCACACGGCTACCAAGTCGCTCAGGCTGCGAATGGGTAGTAATGGGACGCACCCTACATTGGCTAAGAATGGGGACACAGATACAGAAGGCAGAGTTATCATATATTCGGCGACTCTCACTACAAGGAAACAGTTGCGTTCACTCCTCGGCCATGCAGGGTATTATAGATAGTTTGTTTTGGAATATGCGCTACTTACAGTGCCTCTGAGAGACTTGTTTACACAGGGGGTTCGGTTCGGTTGGGATGACACCTGTCAAGAAAACATATCTTTGGTTTTGAGGTACTGCAGGAACAAGACTATGTTGGGGGAGGATGCGCAAGAGGCACGGGTGTTTCGTCCATGCTCAGCAAGTACATTGAGTGCACATATGGAGCGAAAAGTGACATGGAATAGTAAAATCTGGTAAAGAGGAAAAGTTATTGTTGAGTGGAGTAGGAAGTTGGAAATTAATGGGGTGATTCCTTGATATTTTTTACCGTTTACTTGATGGTAAGTTCCAAGTGACATTTACCGTACCGTTGGAGGACCATAGGCATTATAAAGTAGGACGGCTAGCTCAGAAAAAAGTTATGTATCACTTCTGTAACCCGTATGTATTTTATCTATGCTGCACGGTTCTCTGGGCCTATAACGTCCTGTTCATGGAAAAGAAAACCACTCCCACTACCGATAGGCCCCCAGAATTGAAAGTCCCTTCTCCTACTATAATAAAAGCTCCTAGTCCCGCGGAAGCTTCGGTACCTACAAAGCCCGAACTTAAGGAAGTCATGATTGGGTCGGGGGATGAATAAATCCATAGGATAGTTGCGCTCTAGCTCCCTAGGTGGAGGAGTGGCTTCATACCTGGAAAAAATAGCACCGAAGGGACCTACGCAACGGGAGTGACCCCCCCTATCGACCCCAAGGAAACCACAGGACCGAGCGCGAGGGGCTCGGATGCAACCGAGGAAAGGGACTCACAGCTGCCACAGATCACCGACAAGGACGTCGGGGCCGGTCTGCAGCTAGAACTAAGTGTGCAAGGGACGAATAAAAAATATACCACCTCCTTCCAGAATACAAACCGGCCAGGCGAGCTTGAAGAAGGGCCGCAAAAAAAGCAGCGCGCCCAATGCCAAGAATATGATGTGACGGTCATGCTAACTGACGGTGACCTCGAGAAAATTACAGATGCAATTACACTAGCTATAGAGGATAGATGGGTAGCCATAGAGGAACAATAGAAGGTTGCAATTAGCACCTTTCAGGCCGAGCTCTGCACCCTCCAATGGAAGGCAGATACATTGTAGACCAACGTAATTCAGAGACGTACTTCCTTGGCAACCAACAGTATAGTGCTAGCTCCAATAGAAAGCCATCTCTACTCTTTGCCTAGAACTACCCTTGTAGGAACCCAACTCCAAGTAGATATAGGGATACACTTGGATCTGGCTAAATTGCCCAACGAGGCATTACAGGGTCTCCATACCGCTGTGATCCGAAAGATCCACCATCGAGACTTGGAGGTGCATCAACATCTAGGTGTGGCCAAGCAAACCATCACACAGAAAAATGTAGAAAATTCCCTCGCTGTATCGCAGCAAGTGGAGCTTGAAACGGTGATTCACCAGCTCTGCACAGAGGTTCTAGACGGGATCCCAAATGCAGCTACGCCTCAGGCTAAGGTAGAAAGTATGCTTGTAGAAGTAAAATCATCTCGGAAAAAAATGCAGGTCATCAAGGCACAATTGGAGAAGCAAATCTCTGACTTACAGGCCACATTGCAGCCTACCACGCCACCGGAGGTACGAGCCCAGCGCGCTTCGCTGGTGACCGAAGCTACGAACACTATCACAGGGTATATTTCTTAGGGTGCCCAGTTGCTAGAGTCAACCATGTAGCTCTGGACCACAGTCCAGTTCAATCCGGTCCTCCACAAGATCAATCAGGACTTACGACAGCGGGAAGAAGCTTTTGCACAGGTAGAGTCTACATTGCCCACCTTGGTGCCTCCACAACGGTTAGCACATTTGGGGACCAACAGCACTCTCCAGGACGATATTGATAAATTCCAGTGTAAGAAGCACGTCATCGAGGAGAAATTGAAGCCATGGGCTGCCACAGCCCTCCAGCTCTCACAAGATGTCGATGGCGCGGTCACGTGACTAAAGCAAACATTGGAAAGCGTCACCGCAGCAACCTAAGGACCAACATCCCGAAAGCTTGCGGACCTTGCGTAGAGCATCACTGCTCAGAGTCAAGAGGTGTTGCCTCCAATAATCATTGCCTTCACTGCACTACGCGCGCAGGTAGAGAACCTACCATCGTAGTGACTTGGGACGAGTCATAATATTGTGTTGGGGGACTGTTGGAATAGGGTCTTCTGGAAGCTACGAAACTGGTCCATTTTGTATATTTTTTATTATATTTAGTTTAAGGTAGGGGTTTTTGGGTGGGTCAAAGCCCCTATTGCATTGTAAATGGGTCACGGGTAGACCAAGAGTCCGCAAACCACGTTTTGTGAACCATTGGATGCATAGGCTAAAATAGTATAAGTAGTTGAACCTTCTTGAGTGTAAGACAGACAAATAATGAAAAGAGATTGATGCTAAGTGTGAACTGATAGGTCTGGTTAGGGTTGTTGGGTAAGAACTCCTGCTGCTGTGTGCGCGGAGGGCCTCTGTCCTACTATGTGCGGACCCTGCTACTGTGTGTGCAGGTTAGGTTTTGGGGTATTGTAAGTAGATCTAAAGGATTAATGAATGCAGACGTATTGTTGAATATCTGAATCCATTGGAATTACTGCGATATGAAACTATGATGTTCGGTTACTTAATATATGCTATTTTATTATTGATTTAAGCTGCAAACATACTCATGTTACTTGTTTATGCTATGATCTAGATCTGTTCTTTTCTACTTCATGCAAGAATATCTGGAATAACTGCACTTTCGTTATGTGAGTTCATGATCTGTTGATTACTATGAATATCATTGTCGTTGCGCACGTGGATGTGAAGGGTATTAGTAGATCTGGGTTTTGCACCATACGATCTGGTAGTTATAGAGTTGAACGCGGCTCGGCTTGACTTACCTACCCTCTCCCAGGGTGCGGAAACCTGGTTCCAACACCCTCCCATACTGCTTCGGGTGAGAATTTAGCCTGCGCAAGCAGGTCACTGCCGAAAGGACCAGTAGTATAGGGGTTTGTTGGCAAACCTTGAACCTCTAAACCTAGGTCAGGACCCCTCGAGTCAACAGTATCTCTTCAGTATTTTACTTTCCCTGAAGGTTCCTATTGGAGATTCATGTCCTTCGACATATTTTAGTATATATTTGAACCAATTTGGCAGTTTCCTTGTGGTCAGGATGATCAAAGGTTGGTAAGCTCACTTGGTCCTTCTTCTTCTTCTTCTTGATTGGTAGTAAGGTTTTCATGGTTTGTTTCTTCTTCTTCGAATATAGGAGATTCTTCATCATCAGAATATATGGGAATATTTTTGGATTTCTTGTGGGGATCTCATCAAATATGAAAACTCTGCTTACTTCGATATGCCTTCTTTCTTTGATGTAGATTCTACATGCCTTGTAGGAGAGACTATATCTAACGAATATTCCTTTGATGCTAGTAGAATCCAACTTATTGCGCTTGGGTTTTGGAATTCGAAAATTTCTTTCCTATCCATTCATTCCAAGTGTTGCAAATGGCCTAAGGATTTATGGTCGTAAGGTATCAAATTTTAATGTGGTATAACATTATTTTATATCATGTTTCAAAGGAGTTACATGAAAAATCACCTTACAGACTATCCAATATCTGGACTTGAAAAATAAGGTGCACAACTATATGAAAATTAGCATGGAACCTAGAATATAATGGGAATAAATATAGTGAAAATGCATAAGAATTTTATTTTTTTTCATGAGTTTTAAAGTAAAAAACAATACAGGAAATAAAACTATATTCTACAACCAAACCATGAAATTACCAGGATATTTTGATCTTCGGACCCCACTACTATAGAGATGTAATGTATGTTGTATGAATGATTTAATCACCTGCATATAGAAGGAAATCACCACTTACCTAATAAGGATACACTAGAGGTTTCTACTGCCTTCAAGAGTGGCTTGGTTACTTACTCCTTACTCTAGCAACAACACATAGGAAGAAATGCCCACTATATCAATAAGCATTTTCACCTACACAATGGTAACATATATTATATGAACATTTTAAGCACTTGCATATTATCTACAATTTTAGCTTTAGACCTCATTGCTACAGGTTTGTAAAAAATATTATGGGAACATTCTAAGCACTAGCATACAGAAAGTAGGACATATCGCTTACCTGAAAAAGATGCTACATGTTTTTCACCTGCGTTCAAAATGATATTCTCTACCACACCACGAACAAATTTAATAATACACAACCATACAGATTCGAGAGAAAATCCATCACATCACACAACTACCATAATAACCACTATACAACCTGGAGAACAAATTGTCAATGTGTTGTAAAAATAAAATGATCGCCCTGGACAACAATATGGGCATCCTATTTTTGTTACAATCCCCTCGAAAAGTAATCGAACATGTGTTGGAAACATGCATGCTTAAAACTGCATGATAAATCTATGTCCAATGCACCTACGGATGTAATAACTAGAACTAGTGGTTACAGTTGTCACATTACCTTTTAAAATTTCAAAATATGGATTAGATACTAACTAGTGATGATATGTTATTCATGATATCTTATTTTTAACACTTGACCAATACACTTGTGGACGGAATAAAATGAATTAGTGGTTAGAATCATCACATTAGCTTTTAAAATATCATTATATGTTTTAGGTTCTAACTAATGGCCTTGTCTTATTTTCTTTGTCCAAAACAGTCGATATATAACTAACACATCGTCATGGAAAATGCTTCATGTTATGTTGTTACTGATATCTTCAATTGATAATGGCATAGAATGGATCTTTTTTTTCATATTCATAAGTATTGAATTGAAATTGATTCTAGAAAATAAAACAAATTTGATATCCAATTAGCTACACTTAGACAAAACTACCTTTCTTTCTATGTTTGTTGTTTTTTTTTTGTTCCTTTAATTGTGTCTCATGCAATCTCTCCTTCTGTAACTGTGCTCATTCCCATGTCTACTTCTTCATCCATTTCTATCGTCACATCATTGAAAATATATTTATTTGAGACCAGTTCATAATCTAATGTTATTTTCATGTTCACAAACACTACATTGAAATCACCGCCTTAAAGGACATTTTAATTAATACTGAACAAACATAAGGCTATGAAGATAGAACCAAATATCGTAGATTCATTTCTAATGTATATTCTAATTCATGTTCATAGTTACTAGATAGAATTTGATTTCTATGCGTATAGGTAAAATACTAAATAGATTTTAGTTTTGCCAAATTCAAACTTATCATTCAATGTTACACATATTAAATTTAAAATGACCAAATGTACAAATCAACGAAAAAAAAATTATGGAAATATTCAAAGTGCCTTTTTCCTTGTACTTTTTCTCTTGGATCTGTAACTCTAAATATTATATGTTTTGTGAAAAATGAAAAAAAAAATATTTTTAATTAAAATATATCAAAATATATCAAAAAAAGAGAGAACCGTATAATTTAATAATCAAATGATGATTAAAAGAACAAAGACACATCTCTTATCAAAGTTATCACTATCTTTAATTGTATCTATTATGTTTGTGTTTATCTTCCCTTCTCTAAAGATATGAATGAGATCAAATATATAGAAATAATTTTTTAAAAACATTGAGAAATATATAGAAATCACATAGATACAATAGTAGATATGCACCAAAAACAATGAAACGTGCAAAATAAAAACTAAAAACAGAGCCATAAAACTAGTTGTGTCCATGTTTAGCGAGTTAGATACCAATCTTCTTATATTTTCAATAATTTATTTCAATCCAATGTTTATAGCTAAGGAAAAAAAGGTTCCAACATATACAAATAAAAATTGAAGATATCAATACCAACATTTTGAACAAAGTAAATAATGCAAGACCAATTCTTTGTGTAGATTTCATAGGTAAGATTGCTTAAACAACTTACCAAACAACATGAGAAAAAAATTATTGCACATGCTCAGATTTCTATTACAATTTTTTTAATAATTCCAAAGCACAAGTATGGTGGTATTGATTATCACACCAACAAATTCCAACATTGTAGAAAACAATGCACCAATGCACAATGCACCAATTTTCCCCATATAAGATGATTGCAAATCTATCGCGTAATCAGAATCCATTTCCAGTTGGAAAATCGGTGCAATATCTATTTCAAAAACATAGGCACCAATGCAATATGCCCTAGAAATTAAAGATGATAATCCCAACAAGAACAAGGCAATAGTAAGCATAAAACATATTTTTGCTCATAATGCTAAAATATATCGTTAAAAATCAAAAGCATCTAGGGCAAGGACATTAACTACGACAACGTCGGAATGAATAGAAATGCCAAGTACACATATAACCTATAGAAATTCACAAATTTCTTTCCTAGTCATTCATTCCAAGTGTTACAAACGGTCTAAGGGATTATGGTCATAAGGTATTGAATTTTAACGTGGTATCACATTATTAGGTTTCAAAGGAGCTATGCAAAAATCACCTTACAAACTATCCAATATCTGGAAATGAAAAATAGGGCACACAAATATATGAAAGTTGGGATGGAATCTATAATATACGGGAATAGAGAAATGCATAATACTTTACTTTTTTCATGATATTTAAAGTAAAAAATAATATAGGGAAAAAACTATATTCTGCAACCAAACCATGAAATTACCAAGACATTTTAATCTCTAGACCCCACTACTATGAATTCTTTAAGCACATGCATACAAAAGGAAAGCACCAATTACCTTATAAAGATACACCAAAATTTTCCACTGCTTTTGAGTGCAACTTGTTTACTTACGCCTTGCTCTAGCAACTAGCACACAAGAAGCAATGCCCATTATCTCAATAAGCACTTTCACCTACACGACAATAAAATATATTGTATCAACATTTTAAGTGCTTGAATATTATCTAAATTTTGAGCTTCAAACCTCATTGTTACATGGTTGTAACATATATTATGGGAATGTTCTATGCACTAATATACATAAAGTAGGATGCACCCCGTACCTGACAAATATGCTACACGTTTTTTACCTGCATTCGAAATGAGCTTCTCTGCCACATTGAAAATGAATTGAACAATATAAAACCATAAAAATTCGAGAGAAATATCCTCAAATCATGAAACTACCATAATAACCACCATACAACCCAGAGACCAAATTGTTAACATGATGCAAATAGAAAAATGATCACCTAGGAAAACAATATGGACATAATATTTTTGTAATAAGCTCCTTGGAAAATTAATCGAACATGTGTTGGCTATGTGCATGCTAAAAATTGCATGATAAGTATCTATCCAATGCAACAATACAGATATAATAACTAGAGCTAGTGATTACAATTGTCACATTGCCTTTTAAAATTTCAAGATATGGATTATATACTAACTAATGATAATATGTTATTCATGAAGTATTATTTTGAATAGTTGACCAATGCACCTACAGACAAAATAAAATGAATTAGTGGTCAGAATCATCACATTATCTTTTAAAATTTCATGATATGTTTTAGATACTAACTAATTAGTCTTGTCTTATTTGTCCAAAAAAGTCAATATAAAACTAACACATTGCCATAGAAAATGCTTCATGTTATGTTTCTATTGATATGTTTGGTTTATAATGGCATAGACGAGATATTTTTTTTCCTATTCATGAGAATTGAATTGAAATTAATTCTAGAAAATAAAAGAAATACGATATCCAGTTCGCTAAACTTGGAAGAAACTACCTTTCTTTCTATGTTTCTTATCTGTTTTTTGTTCCTTTCATTGTCTCATGAAATATATGATCTTCTAATTGTCCTCATTTCCATGTCTACTTCTTTGTCCATGTTTATCATCACATCATTGACAATATATTTATTTGATACCAATTCATAATTTGATATTTTTTTCATGTTCACAAATACCACATTGAAATCACTTGTTGAAAGGACATTTTAATTGATACTGACCAAAAATAGGACTATGAAGATAGAACCAAATATTGCAAAGTTATTGATAATGCATATTATAATATCATGTTCATAGTTACTAGATAGAATTTGATTTCTATGCATATAGGTAAAATACTAAATAGATTCTAGTTTCGACAAATTATAATTTGTAGTTCCTTGTTACATATACTAAATTGAAAATGACCAAATGTACAAATTAATGAAAAAAAAAAAAAAAAATATGAAAATATTTAAAGTACCCTTTCCTTGTACTTGTTCTCTTGGATCTGTAACTCTAAATGTTATAAGTTTCCTGAAAAATGAAAAAGCATCATTTTTAATTAAAATACATAAAAATTTAGCAAAAAAAGAGAGAATTGTATAATGTAATAATCAAATGACAATAAATAGAACACAAATGCATCTCTTAGCCAAGTTATCACTGTCTTTAATTGTATATATTCTATTTGTGTTTAACTTCCCTTCTCCAAAGATACAAATGTGATAAAATATGAAATATATATATATATATATATATATATATATATATGAAAAATAGATAGGAATCACATAGATACAAAAGTAGAGATTGCACCAAAAACAATGAAACAAGAAAAATAGAAATAAAAAATTGGGCTAGATAACTAGTTTTGTCCAAGTTTATCCAGTTAGATATCAATCTTCTTATCTTGTCAATAGCTTATTTCAATCCAATGTTTATGACTAAGAAAAAAAAGGTTCGAACCTATACAAATATATACTGAAGATACCAGTTCCAATATTTTGGACAAAGCAAATAACATAAGACCAATACTCTGTGTAGATTACATAGATAGGAATGCTTAAACAACTTACCAAACAACAAATTTGTTATTGCACATGCATAAATTTCTATTACAAATTTAGAAATAATTCCAAGCACAAGCATGGTGGTATTGACTATCACACTAACTAATTCCAGCATCGTAGAAAACATTCTTCATGTTTTCACATTACACCAATTTCCCCCATATACAATGATTTCAAATATGTCGTGTAATCAGAATATGTTTTCAGTTGGAAAATCGATGTAATAGTTATTTCAACAACATAGGAACCAATGCAATCTGCATTAGAAATAAAAGATGCCAATGCCAACATTAATAGGGAAATAGTAAGCATAAAACGTATTTGTGCTCATAATGCTAAAATATATAGTTAAAAAACAAAAGCACCTAGGGAAAGGACAATAATTAGGACAATGACAAAATGAATAGCAATTCCAGGTACACAGATAACCTATACAAATTCAAAAATTTATTTCCTAACCATTCATTCCAAGTGTTTCAAAGGGTCTATGGGATTATGGTCGTAAGGTATCGAATTTAACTTGGTATCACATTATTTGATATGAGGTTTCAAAGGAGCTACACAAAAATCACCTTATGAACTATCCAATATATGGATTTAAAAAATAGGGTGCACAACTATATGAAACTTGGGATGGAACCTAGAATATAACGGGAATCAATATAGTGAAAATGCAGAAGACTTTTATTATTTTCATGAGTTTTAAATTCAAAACTAATACAATGAATAAAACTATATTTTGCAACCGATCCATGAAATTACCAAGACATTTTGATCTTCGAACCCCACTGCTATAGAGTTGAAATGTATATTGTTTGAATGTTTTAAGAATATGCATACAAAAGGAAAGCACCAGCTACATGATAAAGATTCACCAGACTTTTCCACTGCCTTCGATATAAGCTTGTTTACTTACTCCTTTCTCTAACAACTAGCACACACAAAGCAATTCCCACTATCTCAATAAGCAATTTCACCTACACGCCATTAACAAATATTCTATGAATGTTTTAAGAACTTGCATATTATCTACATTTTGAGCTGCAAACCTCATTGTTACAAGGTTGTAACATATATTATAGGAACATTCTAAGCACTAGCATACAAAAGGTAGGACACACCAATTACCTGATAAAGATGCTAGATTTGAGAGAAAATCCCTCACATCATGCAACCATCATAATAACCACCATACATCCTGGAGAATAAATCGTCAATGTGATACAAATATAAAAATGATAACCCAAGACAATAATATGGACATAATATTTTTGTAACAATCTCCCACTGTTGGAGAGGTAAATCCCCTCTGCGGACAAAGGCGATCCCTACTAGCCCAGATTGGGTCTAGCAACAACCGAGTCACAGTAAGACACAAGTTCCTAATTGCAAAATACCAAGATGCGACAAGAGGCCTACCTTAAGTCCTACGCTGATGTCGTTTGTGGAGAAGATAGCACTTCCATCCCTTGCTTTGGCAGATCACAATTCTCCCACTCGACGCGATCTAACACCTACACGTACAAGAAGAAACAACAAACACACAAGCATAAAACCTAATACATGCAATTATGTATCAGTCAAAGAAGATACAACTCATAACGTAAAACATAAACATCTGAGTAGAAACATAATCAAAGTCGTTTATTATTAATCAAAACAAAGAAAGATACAACCTGAGCTCTGACGATGGATCTTCCTTCGGCGGGTCGACAGAGGAGTACGTCTCAGTAAAGCTCGTCGGGAATAGGACAAGTCTCTCTCTCTTCGGCTATCTGACGATAATCTCCTTACTATTGATTTATCTCTATTCAGGTTACCTTGCAAAGGGAAAATTTCAAGCTTATATAGATGGTGGAAGGGGAGTTGGGATCCCTACAATGGTGGGATTGGCCCTATCCTCAAGGAATCTTCCATGATAGGTGGAAAACCACTTCCCCTACATGGAGATCCGGAGCCAAACCTCCCAACCCATTTTAGAGACTCGTTCAGGAGTTGGTTGGAATCAAACTTCCGCCATTTATTTTTAAAAAACAATCATTATCAAGCCTGGAGCGAGTGATACACTGGGACAAAGCGCCAGTGTGCATGCCTTCTTTGGTGGATTTCCCCCATTGGCGTGAGGGCTAAACTGGCTAGTGGTGCCAAGGCCAAAAGGGATATTTTTAGGGATTTTCACAGGAAATTATCTTCAGGGGAATGATTGTCCTTGTCAAGGGGGATTCCATGAAAGTGGTTTCAGGTCATGTCACTCTTCACAGGTCATGGAATAAGCCCTCCAATGTGCAGGACGGGGGATTGCAAGGACAGTGACATATTACTGTGTAACAGATGCCCCCTAAAGCATGAGGCCTGAGAGAGAGAGGGGTGAAATTCTTTACGATAACACGCCCAACTGAAAACATTGTCGTCGGAAAACCTATGTAGACAAGTACAACTAATATCTCAAATGCATGATATATGTGGTATGGGCGCAACCATCCATAATAGAGTATACAATAATCCAAATCCAAGGCATGGACACAGCCATACAGTATGGATCGATAAATAGACTTAGGTATGGTCGTAGCCATCCAATCAATGATTCATGTAACCAACCAGAATAATCCACAAAATCGCAGCCTGGATTCTAACAGACAAAATCCAGGGTCTTGTGCTCCATCTCGACCTTAACAAAGTACAAGTTCTAGCATGTGAATAAGTGAGTTGAAGTCGAACATGCAAGAACATCGTCTAATTACCAACCAATGATGAAAGCTATTAACAGATGCAAGAGGAACCACCAATAATGACAATAGCCCTCAAGGTACTATAGGTACAATCCACAGAATGTGAATAGTGAGCTAGTGTCGAACACCCACAGAATCATCCGATCGAAGGTCAATGACGAAAACCTCGCGTCGAATGCGAAGAACCTGCCACTGAGGCATGCAAGCTCCAAGGTACTGGAAGGGAGTCTCTAGATCATTCTTCCTAGATAATGAGCTGAAGTCAACAGGAAGTGACCTTGATCGAAGGTGGGCCATAGTGTTTCCCACATCATCGACGCGAGACAGAGGAATAAAATTTTTGTGAATCGGGATCAGATGAGAATCAGGGGAAGGTTGAAACTTGCAGAGGTCAACTTCTCTTGAACATACTGGCAGCATGACAGTGGATTTGGCAGTATTTGACATCAAAATATCAGAGGTCATGACGATGAGGCAAAGAGTAGATGAGAGGTCAAAAAATATTACCCAAACCCATGGAGGCAAACAGAAAGTGAGATGAGATGTCCCCAACCCGACACGAATGCAGACAAGTGCCATGTTCAAGAGCGACATACTGCCGACACGACGACGATACTGGTTCCATTTTTCCCCACCGTTTCTGGTGAGTACCCCAATTATTTTTGAAGACAATCTTGAAGGGGATAGCATATGCTTGTAATATTAGTTCTTCCTTCGGACGAATCCATCCTAGTACGTTTAACGAGCCCTAGGAAGGAGGAACTCGAATATCGTCATTACGACTGAATCTGATGTCATCGGGGTTTAACAAGTCTGACAAAGGAAGAAATCAGCATATTTTCATGTTTAGAGAGTTTGAAAAGACAGAAGAAAATTTAACTCCAACAGTCCCTTTTCGTAAATAGTCCCTCAGATCCGAAAAGGTAGAAAACTATGTCTGAGAAAACCTCCTAGTCGCAATAGGCTAGGGTATTCCTTTTTCGTAAATAATCTATCCCAACCTGAAAAAGGGGTAAACGTATACTGGGTGGATGTCGTTTCGCAACCACTTTAACGACATCAAAACGACAAGCGACTCGTCAATCTTTTCATGTTTAGAGAGTCATAAAAGAGGTGAAAGATGACTCCAGAAATGACTTTTTCTTGTTTTTACCGAGTTCAAAAAAGTATAAAATACAACTCGTATCACCGTCCAAGCTACGTAAAAACTTGTCGCTGCACATGCAAGTGAGCGCAAAATCCATTTTTCGATAAAATATATTAAAATATTTGGAAAAATGATTTTCAAAACCTAATTTTACTTTGAAAAGTTATAAATATGCCAAAAATAGTAAAACATATTCACTTTTACTTTTTACCTCATTTGGAGAGCAACAGTGAGCTTTTGGTGTGTGAACTTGCGGCGGCGATTGCAACTAATCCAGTACATCATCCTGGTTCTCGTTTGTTCCAGGTAAGAGGTGCTCCCTTTAGCTTTATTTTGATTCATTTTTTGCAAATTTCCATTATGTGTTTTATCTCTGGGGGAACCTTTTGCAAAATTAGGGCTCGGCCAATTGGCGCGGGTATCAGGCACAGACCCGCACCAATTGGATCCTTTTTGCAAAGGGGTCGCGCCAATGGTGCAACTCAAATTTCAGCCTTAGTTTATCAAAATGTGAGCCATTCAAATGAATTTTTAAGTGTTGCAGAGATCTAATAAGGTGTTTTTGACCATGTTGGTGTAGATATCCAGCCACAATGGTGATTGAGTGGAAGGAGAGGGAACATGGGGAAGAGGATGAAATGGCCATGCAAAATGAAGCTTGCATGAATGCCCTCCAGGACTGTGGTCTCAAGAATTTCTTCCTCACACCATGTTTGAGAGCTCAACCTGAGCTATTGCAGTATTTGGTTAGCATATGAGACGAGAATGAAGAAGTGTTCAAGCTTCGAGACCAAGTGCTATAACTTGAGGTCTCTAATGTTTATTTCATAACCGGATTGTCGCACAAAGGCCCGGTGCCAACCATGACAGGTAGTAGACCTTCTGGGGAGAAAATGGAGATGGTAATGGCGAGAGTGTGCCCGAGGGCACAGACAGGATCAGGCAGTGGGAAAGTAGACATCCACACAGCCCGCGATCTAGCACTCCGAGTAGTGATTCACACCACTACGCGAGATGCGAGATCGTAGGCACCACACGAGGCAACCAAAGCATAGTTCCTACTAGCCTCTGAATGCATGAATCCTACGCTTTTTTATTGGACCACTGCCATGACAACAAACATCAAACGACAGCTAACAAAGTGTAAGAAGGCCAAACTAAAACATTTTGGGTATGGTTCCATTCTGGTGTCGTTCATTCTGGAACGATTACCAATTTTCCAGGGCCAAGGGGAGATAGTCGTAGAGCCATCATTCAAGGAGCCGAGGATGGATCGATAGGAAACACTCATGCCTAGGTCAGGAGGGGGCCAGCAGATGTCCTAGAGGCCCAAGTTTTTTGTATGGTTACGACATCAGCTGATTGTAGTTGAGGATTGGCCCTACGCTGGTACCGACTTCACGGGAGACCCAAATCTTCCACTCCCGGAGGGGGAGGACTGGGACGAGGAGCTGGGTATGACTCTTTTTTTATTTTTTAAGTATTTATGATTTTTTTTGTGATAAATGCATATTCTACAATAGTTCTATGTGTATGCAGATGTTGGCCCAGAGAGGCCCGCGGGCATGTCGCCCATTGCACGTAGGACCCCTCTCACACATGACCCTCAAGCTGAGGGTGGCGAAGGGAGTGAGCTGATCTAGAACCTGGAGGGTATCGCCCGGGGAATCCCGAACTATGCATGGCTAACAGACGTCCCGATGGCTTACCAGCGACACACTGTGGGGGTGCCTAGTCGCCTCCATCAATTGATGAGGCGATTGGTGCGCGTGGTGATGTGCTACCATGAGCACCACGTTGATTAGCCATCTAGGGCTTTTATATGCATATTTTTGAGAGACATGTTGTCTCCGACTATTATTAGACAAACATGTATATTTTTTTATTTTATGTGATGTACACAAACTGCAAACTATTTGACACACACACACACACACACACACACACACACACATATATATATATCAGGATGGATCTTTCTACATGTGATGATGTTTTTTACAAGTTGCACAAATGTCTATCTAAAACCGAATTAGCTACTGCATCTATTAACGCATTCATGTGTCTAGGTATATGTTGATATGTAATGTAATAAAAATTTCTTTCCAGTAAATGAATACGTAGATACAGACGTAAAATGGATGGGTTTCTAACTGAATAATGACCGTTCAGTTGTAGTAATACAAGCTGTGAGTCCAGATACACAAGTAACGCACGAATACCGAGGTTAAAAACCTTGTTTAATAATTCTAAAATGGCACTATACTCCATGACATTATTTGTGGTAGGCCCTAGACAAACACCTTGCAAATTAACCAACTCACAAGCAGGATTGTAGATTACCCAGGCTGCCGAAGATGGATTCCTGGTACTGCGGGAGGCACCATCCGCAAAACCGAAAAAAGGAGTAATAGACATCTGCACAATCAGGAAGACCCAATTAGTAGAAAGATGCTTATAAAGCACACCACACCACACATGCACAAAAAATGAAAATACTCACTTATGTACACACACACCACACGATAATAACTCAAGGATAGTAATTTTTGAAGTACAGCCCATTCCTAGGTTGCGCCAAGGGAACTCCTTCATAGTCGATAAGCTCATAGACCCCATTTTTTAATACTCGTTTAACTATATAGGGCCCATGCCACATGGGCTGGAATTTTCCTGCTCCAATTTTATCATGCGCTTGTTCATATAGGAGGACAAGGTCCCCTTCAATGAAATAACGTGGAGAAACCGATTGATCGAAGTGGGCTTTGACCCGCTTTTTCTGTGCCTCAATGACCAAGGCAGCTAAGCAGCGGGTTTCATCCAGTCATTCCAAATACAAGAGATGTTATTCCTCTGGAGAAGTGTTAGGCAATAGTTCCATAGCCAACTTCAAGGAAGGAATTTCGCATTCAACCGGGAGAGTCGCTTCCAAACCATACACCAATTGGAAAGGTGTGAATCCGATTGTGCTCTTTACAGACATTCGATAAGCCCAAAGAGCTGAGAACAATTGGATATTCTAGTCGGATTTGTGGATACCAATCTTTCATTGAAGCATGGTGACCAAAACCTTTTTCACAGCCTCAACCTGGCCATTCGCCTGGGGGTAATATGGCATTGAGCTATCATGGCGTAAGCCCACTTTGACGTCAACTCAGCCATCATGTAATCCCGAAAATGGGTACCATGATCGGTAACAATGCCTTGAGGGACTCCGAAATGCGTAATAACATGGTTGAAAAGGAATTGGGCGGTTGTCTTACCGTCGGAAGCTAATGTAGGCATCGCTTTGGCCCACTTAGTGAAGTAGTCTACAACAACGATTATATAAGCATGCCCCCCAGCCGAGTGATGGTTACATGTCATAAAATCTATGCCCCATTTATCAAAAGGGCCCACGGTAATGATAGGATGCAAGGGTAGGGGTGGCGCACGCATCTTGCGCTGAAAGACCTGGCATGCATGACATTTTTGTACTGCAACAATACAGTCTTTGAATATAGACAGCCAAAAGTAACCCGCACACAGAATCTTTTGGGCGGTGGCATATCCGGACATGTCACCACCACAGGAACCACTGTGACAGTCATTCAAGAATCTTTCAGCCTCTTCCAGGGTCAAGCACCAGCGGAGCACAGAATCAACTCCGACACGGTACAAGGTATCTCCTACAATGCGGTATGGTTGATATTGATGCCGAATTCAACGTCGAGCATCATTTGTCAATTCAAACCGGAACGTGGATGTTTGAAGATACACGATAATTTCACCGTACCATGGGTCATGAGTGCTGATAAGAAAGAGTGTTTCATCTGGGATATGATCCTCAGATTTCGATGGAATGGAGTCTGTCGGGAGAGAAAAAATCAGATCAGTGAAAACCAATGATTTCGTCAACTTAGCAGTGGTTAACTCTAAATCGAACTCCTGAAGGATTACAATCCACTTGGAGTACTTGCCCCCAGAAATTTTCGAGACAAGATATACATCATGGGGTTGCAGTCTGAAACCACGGTTACGATACGCAACAGGATGTAATGGCGGAATCGATGAACGGCCTGAACCACAGTGAGAGCCAACTTCTCAACATGAGCATAGTACGTTTATGTGTCGAGAATATTCTGAGATAGATAGTAAACTACGTGTTCATTTCCATCATCGTCATCTTGTACTAAAACCATAGCTATCGTGCTAAACGCAGCGGCCAAATAAAGGGTGAAATCGCGATGGTAGTTGGGAAGACGTATCAGCGGAGCATTGACGAGCAACGTTTTAAGCTTATCAAAAGATTGTTGGGAAATCTCATACCAATGGAAGGGAACGTCCTATTTCAAAATTCGCGTAAAGCCCTTAGCCACTTCCGCATAATTCGGAATGAAGAGTCGTAGGAAGTTAGATTTCCCCTGAAGACTCTGCAGTTGATGTAACGAGGAAGGGGATGGGAGGTTAACGATCGCCTCGACCTTGAGGGGGTCAAGGCGAATTCCGTCTTTAGAGAAGATGAATCCCAAAAGATGGCCAAAATCCACACAGAAGATGCACTTATGAGGATTGAGCCTAATATTGTAGCATCTGCAACAAAGGAAAATCTGGCGGAGGTGTTCTGGGTGGTCCTCACGCCGAGCTGAATGGGCCGGAAAATCGTCCATATATGGCTCAAAAATATGGCGTATGTCATAGAAATCATAATACATGGCATGCTGGAAGGTGGCCCCAAGGTTTTTAAAAAAAAAAAAGGGAGCTTTTTGTAAGCGAAGGTTCCCCACGGACAGATAAAGGTAGTCTTGTGTTGATCAGCAGGTAAAATATTGATTTGATTGTACCCAGAGAAGTTGTCCATAAGGGAATAAATCTCACTCCCTGCGCATTCATCAATAATTTGATCTATAAATGGAGTGGGGTAATTGTCCTTAGGATAGGACCCATTAATGTCTCGGTAATCAATACAGACGTGTACAGTGCCCTGCTTCTTATCTACAGGGACAATGTTTGAAACCCATTCTGAGAGGGGAATAGGATAGATAAAGCTTGTGTTAAGAATTTTTTCAACTTCTGCCTTGATAGCTACGGCTTTTCGGGGATGCACTGGGCGTAGGCATTGACGCACTGGTTTCACACCCTTATAGGTAGGAATCTCATGCACAACTATGCCGGGATCAATCCCAGGCATCTCTTCATAGGACCACATGAAAACATCTTTGAATTCGCGGAAAATGTTCGTATAAACTTCTATCTCTTCAGGAGAACAAGTCACTCCCACATGAATATTCTTGACTATCCCCGGTTTGATGGAGATTTCGATCGGCATAGTTTGAATGATATTACTCAAGTTTCCCTCCGAAAGGACCTCATGAGTTAATATCGGTGTTTGAAGAGGCAGAGTGGGGACCTAACATGCGAAGTGCTCTAGAAAATCAGACATTGCCCCCAGGCCAGGCATGAAGGAGGAATGATGATGTCCATCGCTCCACGACAGATCTTCAAGAGACATGGTTTCAACAATGGCTTCATCGGAAGGGAAAAATTCTCTCAAAGGGTCAGGCAAATCTGCATCGTCGAGCCAGGGGGATTGAGAATATATATCCAGAGCCATGCTTGAAGGAGCATGTTCGGGAGGAGGATCAGATGTAGCGACGATTTCGCAATAATTAATCTCAATTGGAGTTAACAGAATCGATTCTCCGAAAGAGGTCACCTATTCAGGCGAAGGGATGATACAAGGGTCGTCGGACCTAGAGACCATATTAACTTGAACGGTGTGTGGTGGTGGCGCGGGAAAAATACCCATGAGGACGGGGTCCTTGAAGATACTGGATTCTACACTGTCAGGGGGATTAGGGTTCTGATCCACGTAAGGAACGTTGTTCTCAGAGGATGAGGTGAAGAAAGACAACTGATCCACAGTGACGATTTTTCCCTCATGAGGGAACTTGAGAAGCCGGAAGAGGGTGGATGGCACGCATAGCATGGCGTGAGTCCAACTGCAGCCAAGAAGAAGATTTTAGTTAAGCTTGGCATCAACCACTTCTACTTCTACGTTGACTGTCTTCCCTTGTAACGTGATCGAAAAACTCTCGAGAACACCCAGGGGTTTTGATTCCCAACCATCGAATGCCTCTAAGGCATTGGGAAATGATGTAAGAGCCGGAGAGCCAATGGCCTTCCAACAGACGGACGACATAACATAGGTGGAAGCACCTCCATCCACAACGGCCCTATGGATGTTGAGGCCATTGATCCTTATTTGAATAACAAGAGCGATTTGATGTGGAAGTTAGGGGACAAAATTTTCTAGGTCGAAGGTGAGAAGATTAGAATCGGCGGGATCGATTCCACTGATTGCAGACAACAGAGCTTTCTATTGCGATGGGAAAATTTAAAGCACTTCTAATGCAGACATTGCAAAAGGCGCCTGTGCCAAGTCCTCAATAATACTTAGTGCTGAGCGGCACGGGCGTTTGGGTTGTAGGAATATTTTCGCAGAACACCTTTAGAAGGTGGCCTCACAACAGGTTCAGTGCTGGGCTTCTCAATTTCTAAAGGACCAGAGACAGGTGGTGGAGGTGGGCCATCCACAACTTCCTTCCCAACTGCCTAGCGTGATCCAGCATAATCCTTCGAATGCGTAGCAATTGAGACAGGTGCAGTGCCATTCATCATAAAGACCTGGGACCCAAATGGTATAGATGGTGAAGGCTGCTCAACCATATGGGTCTGCTGAGACGGGAACGGTTCTTTGAGAACTGTCAGAGTCCCTTTGGAGCCTTTTAGAATTTGACTAACTTGATATCGTCAGGGACAATCTTTGGTATAATGGTGTCCTTCACAGATAAGGTAGGGGTACTTCGGTTTACGTTGGGAACCGTCATCAGTACGAGGTTTAGAAGACTCTAGTTTTGGGGCATCAAGTTTGGATTTTCCTTTGCCCTTATTCTTTCCTTTGGAGGCCTTTTCCGTAGGATTAGCCTGCACGGCGTTGACCTCCGCAGTCTTGCCAGAATTTGGAGGGGCGAGAAGAGCATAATTATTGGAAGAATTTGATTTATGCTTCCCATTCGAGGATTTCCGAGAATTTTGAGAAACTGAACCAATAACACCATCCACCACTGGGGTAGGTGGTGCTTTATAGGTTCCCAGTCGTGGAGCATCAGTCAAGATATCATAAAGCATGCCAGACTGAGAGTACACCAGATCAAGGTATTGGGCACTCGTGATGGCTTTTTCTTCAGTCACACATGCCCCCATAGCAATATCTTGAGCGATTTTTCTAACGAAGGAGGTGGTGAACCAATGATTTAGTAGCTGATCCAGTATATCAAACTAGATCAATCTAAGACGACGTCACCACTCATGAATGTGATCAGATATTTGGGTGGCTTTATCCTGCTTCAAAGAAGTCAGGAGATGTGTACCGGCTTCATAACAAACTGGTAACTGGAAATGAGTCAGAAAAGCCATAGCTAACGTATTGAAGTCTTGAAAGATGCCACAGGGTAATTCTATATACCACTTAGCAGCAGCACCAGTAAGAGTGCACTGGAAGAGACGCAGGCGAATTGAATCATCCACCCAAGAGTTGGACGAACACCACAGATGGTAGGTCATTACATGAGCTTGGGGGTCCTCTCCAGCTTTTCCTTCAAACTTAGTACAGTCACCAGGTACCTTGGTCGGAACCGGAGGCCAATAAGGATTGTGAAGAATCGGATCATTGGTTAATTTAGAAACGTCCGGTAATTCCAAGGTGGCCAAGAACGGCAACTGCGGATTGAAAGGCATGTCAGGCCCTCGATAAGGACCTATACCTGTACTCCACCCTGGTCGAGCATATCCTTGCCCCCATTGGTTATGTCCCGAAGGATTCTGACCATAGGGGGTATAGGCCGTATAACCAGTCTGATACGGTTGCTGATAACCAGTGTATCGGGGTTGATAACCAGGGTATGGAACCTGATTATATGTCGTCCCTGATTATATGTCGGCCCCATTTGAGCACTATATGGATTTGACTGCTGAGTATAGGTATAGCTTGGTTGTTGAAGATAATAATTAGACCCTTGGGGCGGGTTGTAAATCGGTCAAGATTGACCTTGAAGATAATAACCGCCTGGGGGTTAAGCGGGTTGTTGATAAGTGTTGTCCTGCTGAGCCTGATAAGTGGGGCACACAAGCAGATTTCACTGTGGCATAAAGTAAATCGGCTGTTGAGCAGGGTTGACAGGATGTGCAGGCTGGCCTGGTTGGACAGGTTGACCTGGTTGAACGGGCTGCCCTGGTTGAACAGGTTGACCCGGCTGAACAGGTTGCACTGGTTGAGCAGGTTGACCTGGCTGGTGAGGGACACCAGGCTGTGCCGGGTGGGCCGGTTGGCCTAGTGGTGGAATAGGGCCAGGCTGTGCCTGATAACTAGTTTGATCTGCAATAGGAACATAAGAGGGCCCTAGCTGTGCAACATTCGGGCCAATAGGTAATTGAGGTTGCAGAGGTTGCGCCATAAGTTGAGAGGGTTGGATTTTCCCTCTAGGACCGTACAACAGACCCGGTTGGTATCCTGGTTTACATGTGGGTCCTTGAGGTTGCCTTGGTTGGACCAAAGGTTGAGGTTGTAAAGGTTGACTTTGAGGATTGTAGGACTGTCCTTGCGGACCGTACAACAACCTCTATTGGCCCGAAGGTTGACCCTGTAAGGGTTGTCCTTGTGGGTTATAAGAATAACCAGGCTGGCCCGAAGGTTGGCCCTGGAAGGGTTGTCCTTGCGGGTTAGCAGGTTGCCCAGCTTGGTTAGACGGGAAAACTTGAACATACTGATAGGCCTCTGGAGCAGGGAAATGTAAAGGGTTTCCCTGCTCATCGTATTGATATGGAAAAATGTAGACGGGTGTACCATCCTGTGCATAATGCGAAAAATACGGGCGGTTGGGATCTTGGGAGGATTGACTGACCTCAGATTTCAATTGCTGTAGGGACAGCCGATACTCCTTAGGAGAAATGTTCTCTGGAATAGCAGATGCTATATAGATGTCTTCGGGAAGCGACGCAGTCCTTGCAGACTGAGTGGTAACAGTGGGTGTAGATGCGGCCACACAGACAGTGGGCCTGACAGGTACTGAAGTGACCTGAGGAGATGAAGTGAGGGGTGTCCTTGGAGACATCCACAATGAAGGAATAATCAGCCTTGTAGAAGGAGTTGATACTCACATAGAAGTAACAGTGATCATAATCTGACTTAAAGATCTATACCCTACTGGAAGTGAAGGACTCGGCGAAGACATGACAGATAACTTGGCGTTTTCTTCTGGGAACAGCTGGTAATCTTCACCAGACATGGGGATTTCCTCACTAGGAGAAGGACAGGATGAGCCCATATCTGAACCTACCGCTAGATCTTCTAGAAGACGGCGAGGACTAGGAGTAATAACAGCAGCTAGAAAAGGTGAACCCGATGTAAGAGGAGGGAAATATTCCCCTACTCCAAATCCAAACCAAGAATTGGATAAGGGCCAATTGAATTCAACTGGTCCTTCAAAGGGAAGCTCAGATAGAACCGGTCCCCCGTCAGGAAACTCGGAGACAATGGGCTGCTGAGGTTCAGCAGAGGATTGAGAGACCTATGATGAATCGTCTGTGTACGGACTACCAGTAGATGAAACTGAGGGTTCTGATACTATGACAGTAACGAAAAGACAAAGAGATCAAACAAAATACACGGGCTAAAAAAAATCAAGGCACACAATCAAACGACTGACAAGCAAATTCTAAAAGGGCGTGTGATCGCAGGTGATTTATTTTACCACATTGAAACTTAGAAACTTCACCATTTCATGTTTTAAGAGTCGAGAAACGGATGAAAGGTGACTCTATCTCTTTCAGTTTTGAAACAAGCATGAAAGGACAAGCGGCAAGCGTGAAAGGACAAGCGCTTGATGATCCTTTCAAATTTAAAGAGTCAGAAAAGATCAAAATGACTACTCTGGTAATCTAGGCAAAGGGTGTACCAGATATCCGTGAACTGCAATATACACCTTGGTTTCAAAATGAAAGAGAAATCAACCAAGGACTTGACGTACGTGCAAGCAATCTCCCCGAATGTTGTGTCCAATGTATCACGAGTATAAGGTGGCAGACTCGGCTTCCTATGGATAAAGGATAGAAACCTAGTGGGATCTCCCTTTATATATGCGACGGTATGGGGAGCACAAGTCCATACTAGTGGTGTCTAAAGCCAAGAGGCGAACGACAGCTACTAGGTTTAACGACGCCGGAACACATCACTAGCCTAGACCTCTAAATATTTTGTTAATGTTTCAATGCTACCTTAAGGTAAATTGAATAAATTTTAATGTTGATCTTCAATTATGTTTCAATTTCCAGACCCTACTGAATGTTCTGTCTCAAAATCTCCTAAATGCACACTACATGCCACAATGTATCATTCTGTTCGATGAATAGCTAACTACGGGAAGGTTGAGAGCTTTCACACAATAACAAAATGATCACAAAACAACCACTAGTGTCTCTAATGCACGCTAATGAAAACTAAAAGCTTTTCTTTCAGAGTTACATATCACTAATAACACAGAAAAGATTCAATTTACATTAACTAATTAAAAGCAAAAGAGATTTATGGTAGTGAATTTCTTGTTGACATGAGGTTAGCACTGTAGAAACCCTAGAATTCTTGCAGACTTGCTCTGTCGCGACAGCTCACATTCGACCCGCGCACAGTGACTGGCAACCAGCCATGACTACAAGCTCGGGGGGAGGGGAAGGTCAACCCCCCCCTGCAAACAATGAAGGAACCCGTGTCAATCCTGACCAAAGCAATGAAACCGTTGACAAAAAGCAGGAGGCGGCAGCACCTCAGACACCGACTACGCAGAATCGACAGGATGCAACTGCTCCCACATCCTCCACCTGCAAGCCCATCGCTCCAGAAAGACCCAAGATCGACCTGCCAAGCCATCGTATAAACGCTCGGATCCAATACATGAGGGATCATACCCTCATTGGAAAATTCATCGGCTTTTGGCCAACTGAAAAAGCTCTACAAGGGTGGGTTGCCTCCAAATGGAAGCCCAAGGGATACGTTACACTCTAGCTTGGATCGAAAGGCTTCTTCACGGCCGTCTTCAACTGCATTGAGGACCGAAATAGGGTTATGGATGAAGGGCCTTATTTTTTCAACTCAGCCGGGTTATATCTTAGAAACTGGGTGGAACGATTCAACCCAGATAAAAACAACTTCAACTGGGCACCAGTTTGGATACGCTTATACTTGCTGCCACTTGAATATTGGGATGGAGACTCACTCCAAGAAATTGGCAAAGGACTAGGAGATTTTATCAAGATAGCATAAGAGACAAAGCTTCGCAGATACACCTCCTATGCAAGAATTTGTGTCTACATGCACTTGGACAATGCCCTGCCTGATGCGGTAAGTATATATCATGATGATTTCGAATGGATCCAACCTTTAGACTATGAACACATTCCATTCAGATGTCGCAAGTGTCACACTCATGGGCACTTGTTCAGAGATTTCCCCCTTAACTCTCAAGCTCAGAATAAAGAGGCCGAAGACAAATCGGAACCAGATGGCTTCACCAAGGTTCCTTCGCGCAGAAATCATAGCAAGAAACCCTCAGCGACGGGTAAGAAACCTAATCCCTCTTCTAATGCTCCTTCTACCAGTAATAGTTTTTCCATACTCTCCAATTTGGATCCGGCTTCGGAATCCATCCATATCTCTCTAGACCCCTCCCTTAAACCCTCTGCTCCTTCAAGCATTCCTGCTCACCCTGGCCCCATGTAATCTCAGAATGAGAAGCTTTCTAGTGAAAATTCCATGCCCATCTCTTCCCCTGAAACCAAACTTCTGACCTGGCACCCCATAATCATGGACATTGATCATCAAAAATCCAATCCTAAAGCTACAAATGAGGAGAATCCTGGCAGCAGTCAACCGAACTTCATGGAAGAGGACTCAGAAGGATTAGACCTTAGGGAGCTTGACATCCTAGGGCTAGAAGATGCTTTCAGAAGAAAGGACTTTGAAAAAATCAATCCACATCAAATTGACAAACTTGAAATGGCCTTAACCAAATTCCAACAGCAAAAGAAACTAGGCGTTCAGCTGGGTAGCCACTGGGACAGCCTAAAAGTCACAAAAGAGTCCAAGAAAAGGGGTAGAAAACTAGACTGGCAGCACACCATCACCATAGGGGAAATGTTGGTGAACTCAGGAAGATACCCCAAGTTAACAAGGTTTTTCAAACCCCTTGCAAACAGTCCCCAATGAAGCTCATCTCATGGAATGTTAGAGGGCTCAATAGCCCTGGGAAGCACAAGTTGATCAAAAACATGATTCAGAAAGAGAGACCAAATATTCTCTTTCTTTAAGAAACAAAATGTAATAGTGAATCACTAGGCTCAATATTATCCAAAGCTTGGCTTAGCTGTAGCTTGGTTGCAGTTGATGCCTCAGGTTCTTCCAGAGGACTTGCAATAGCTTGGGATACTCAGTCCATAGAATTAGCAAACTTTCATGCAGCGCATAACCTTATTCAAGCTACTTTTCATCCCATCGGAACAATCATACATGGGCACCTTTCAAATGTATATTTTCCCCAGTACCATGCCAGACTTTTGAACACCATGGAAATCCTGAATTCTCACAGAACCTATCCTCTTTGGATTTTAGTAGGGGATTTCAACATGATTACCAAGATGGAGGAAAAGACTGGCGGAAGGCCACAATTGGATCCAGAAAGCTCTCATTTCAAAGACTTTATAAAAAATAGTTGGCTAATAGACCTCCCTTTCTCAAATGGCTCCTTCACATGGAACAAAAAGAGGACAGGTAATTAGCAGATCACCTCAAAACTGGACTGTTTTCTCATAACGGACAACGCCATCTAGTTGGCAGGGGATCTTTCGGCTTCAATACTTTCGCTGGCAGGCTCGGACCATTGGCCCATTTCGCTTCATTGGAAAAATATTGGCACTCAGTTCAAAAAGCCTTTCAAATTTGAAGCTTTCTGGCTCTCTCATCCCTCATTTAAATCCATGGTCACTAATTCTTGGAACAGTTTTACTCCTCCTGAATGATCGAAAATGTACCAATTCTAGCAAAAGCTTAAACATATGAAATTGCTCATCAAAAATTGGAACTCCTCTGTCTTTGGGAACATATTTCAGGAGATAAAGATTCTCGAGAACAAAATGGAAGAAACTCAACAAAATATCATTCACGAGGGAAGAACAGATTACCTAGCTTCCAAAGAACAGGAACTACAGAAGTAGCTGGAAGAGAGGCGCAAGCAAGAGGAAATCTTGTGGAAACAAAAATCTAGAATATGCTGGTTAAAGGAAGGTGAAAGAAACACAAAATTCTTCCATAGGTCTACAGTTCAATGAAGAATGCAAAACCGCATTGCCCACATCACCAATTAGCAAGGAGAACAAGTGGAGCAACATGAGGAGATCGAGCAAGTACTCCTGGATCACTTCAAAAGAATACAGCAAGAAGAGCGCACTATAGATAGGCAGCCAGCCATCGAAAAAATCTCCTAGCTGATCCCCAGGCTTGTCACTGCAGAGCACAATCAGATGATACTTTGCCCAGTTTACCTTCACGATGTTGAAACTGCGATGGCTCAATCTAAGGATGGGAAGGCGCCAGGACCCGATGGTTTCACCTCAATCTTCTTTCATCATTTTTGGGATCTCATCAAAATGGAAGTCTGGCAGCTGGTTGAGGAATCAAGAGCTTCTCATTGGCTCCTCCCCTCTCTGAATGCCACTTTCATTTCTCTGGTTCCAAAAGAAGAGCACCCAAGCACTCCTGAAAAGTACCGACCCATCGCTCTCTACAATGTGATCTATAAAGTCATTTCCAAAGTCATAGCCAACAGACTAAAGCCTCTTCTTCCGCTTCTCATTTCGCCAGAGAAAACGGGATATGTGGAGGGACGCCAAATAATGGATGGCATTATCTTAACTCATGAAGTTATCCATTCCCTCAAAAGCGCCAAGAAGCCAGGTATGCTCCTTAAAATAGATCTATCTAAAGCATTTGATAAATTATGTTGGCGTTATATTCAGCACATCCTCAGTGCTTTTGGCTTCGAACAGATGTGGATACGATAGATAATGAGCTTCATATCGACTCCCCTATATTCCATACTCATCAATGGTATCCCCTCCACTCCTTTTTCACCGTCCAGAGGCATTAGACAAGGCGACCCTCTTTCCCCCTTCATTTTCGTTCTCATGACTGAAGGCCTTAGCAGACTTATTCATCATGCTGTCCAATCATGGCAACTTCGTGGAATCTCCCTTCATGCCTCTCCCACTACTACCCATCAACAATTTTTTGACGATAATATGCTCTTTGGATTCCCTTCTGCCCAAGAGGCTTGCCCCTTTAAAGACATTCTGAACCTTTTCTCTGTAGCCTCTGGTATGACTGTCAATGAATCAAAATCCCAACTCTTCTTTTTTAACACTCCTCCTCTGACCCAAGCCATCATAGCCCGAATTCTTGGTTTCTCAATTGCTCACCTCCGCCAAATACCTGGGCGTGCCACTCATTGATACTGCCATCAAACACTCTTTTTGGAATCTTCTTTTGGAAAAATTGGAAGCCTGGATCACTTCTTGGACCTACAAAGCTCTCAATTTGGCCAGCAGACTCGTCCTCATCAAAGCTATTTTGCAATCCATGTCCCTCTATCTCTTTTCTGTTCTTGCTGCTCAGAAATGGGTTCTCAAATAGATCAAGATTTTGCAACGTCGATTCCTTTGGGGATCTTCCAACCAAAACCGAAAATGGGCCTTAGTCAACTAGAACACGGTTTGCTCCCCTAAGGATGCAGGAGGACTCGGGCTCAGGGATCCTCTTCACAGCAACAAAGTCATGGGGGCCCGTCTGTGGTGGAACTGGCTCTCGAATCCTCACACACCCTGGGCTAAACTGTGGATAGCCAAGTATGCTAATAATAGACTTCTTAAAGACCTAATCAGGCTCTCCCCAGGAATCGCTGGCTCCCTTATATGGAATGCAGCCGAACAACATTTTTCACTCATACAGGAACACAGCTTCTGGGAAATATGCAATGGGCACACAATTAGATTCTAGGTAGACTCCTAGCAGCAAAACCCAAAGTTGACTGATACTCTCACCCTCATCAATGGTAGGAGAATCATTGGTCTGGAGGAAGTCAAAATCAGCTAGTGCTGGACCCCCACAAACTGCAATGAATTCAGACAATGGAAGCACCCGACTCATATCATTCCTCTTGCTCAGGACAACACTTGGGAAGCTCTCAGTGAGGAACTTCAATGCAGGAAAATTAGATGCTCGAAGGAACCAAACATTCTATGATGGGGATACTCGACTAGAGGCATGTTCACTACAAAAGAGGCCTTCTCTCTTATGCATCCGGTCCCTCTACCGCGTGATCCGCTTTGGAAATTTGTTTGGGCTCCCGGTACCTGGCCAAAAGTCTCAACGTTTCTCTGGTTAATTAGTCACAAAAGAATCCTCACTTGGGACAACCTTCTCAAACGAGGATTATGTGGTCCTTCACAATGTCCAAACTGTGAGCAAAGTAACGAAACGATCCAACATCTCATGTTCTCCTGCAAGCTAGCTAGCACTCTTTGGGAGAAGATTTGCTTTAGGTGTCAAAAAAGCAAACTGAAAGGGGACTTAACTAATATCATGCGCTACTAGCCCAGACATCCTTATAGCAGCTCTATTCTTAACACTCTTTGGCAAATCATTCCAAGTCTTCTCTTTTGGTCTCTCTGGAAAGAGAGAAACAAGAGAATATTCAAAAATCAATCCACTCCCTTGGGCATGATCTGGAACAACTTCAGTAATAATCTCCAAGAGTCTCTAGCTCTACATTCTTGGCAGGATGAGGGTCTTCCCAAACAGCCAAAGGAAATTTCCATATGGAAAAACTAGCAGCTCAAAGTCTCGATCACTCCAAACTCCAATAGACAGAAGACTCCTGATTCCCAGCTCCACTGGACTCCTCCACCTCCAGGAATCTTCAAGATGAACTTTGATGGAGCCTCAAAAGGAAATATAGGACCAGCTGGCTTTGGTGGCATCTTCAAAAACTCCCAAGGAGACGTCCTTGCTATCTACTATGGCTCTATTGGTTGGGACACCAACAACTCAGCAAAACTAGAAGGGCTTTGGCAAGGGTTGAATTTAATTCATCTCTTCAACCTCTCTCCTATCATCATGGAAGGGGACTCCAAGGTTCTCATCAATTTAGCCAACCAACTGCTTCAGGGCACCTATTCATCAAAAGCAACAACAAGTTGGAGAATGGCTTCTAGAATTGAAAAAATAAGCAACTAGCTGAAAAAAAACCACGCAATCTCCTTCATCCACACCAAAATGGAAGGCAACAAAGTAGTAGATCTCCTAGCTAATTTAGGAGTTGATAGCATCGATACTCTTCATCATGGCCCTCTCCAGATCATCCATGACAGAGATCTTCTTCAGAATTGTCTCAAGCTGGTGCACAATGATCGCCTGTCTCCAGATGCGGATGATTGAGTGGCATGACGGGACATCTGTCCCTGGACATATCCCAAGGAGACTCGCATGGGATGGCCATATGGCCCCCTATGGCTCCATTAATTTTAACATTAATCTGCCAGCTCTCAGAGCATTAACTCTCCATCACCGACACTCTCTCCTCCTCGTCTTGCTCAGTCGATTCATTATGGCTTTTGTCTTGGGCTCTCTAGATCATTCTTGCTCTGCCTGCAGCTCTTTGCATTTCATTTGCAGCGCATGCCCTGTTTCTTGTGCCGATCCCAGCGCCCGCACACAGACAGGGCGTCACTGCTCTTTGTTCAGCTATATTGAGACCACGCCTGGTAGTCATTTTTCACATAGCCCTTTCTATTATTCCAACTCCAGTATGCAGGTTCTTCTTAGCATTCACTGTGGGTTCGCTCCAGTCCCGTCTTGCTCTACTTGTCTCAGGCCATTTCAAGATGTTGCGCTTGCCATGCCTCAGCTCCGACACCGAATGAGGTGCCGCTGAGGTGCAACTCATGGCCGGCCTGTGAGCTCGCGTCCCTCATCCAGCCCCGGCGAAGAGACTTCCTCTGAGGATGTTGAGTGGCAGAAAAATCAGGACATCCACAGTAACTGGAGGCGTGTAGCCCTCCTGGCTCTGTTCACGCTAATCAACCCTCATTACATCCTTTTGTTGTTCCATCGAGACCCGTTTCCCCTGCCCCCTGTCCTTCAGGCAGTCATATTTTGAGGCAAACCTTGCAGACGATGGAGCTCCGCTTTGATTGTTCTTATAATCAACCCACTGTCACTGCTTATATTACGGTCACTCTGCGAGAAGAGTTGACTCTCTGTCCTCCTCCTTTGCCCGGTCATCCCCCCTCTCCTCTTGGTCTTCGCCCTGCCCCAGCTGCGATTTCTACTGAACGTCCGGTTCCTCCCCCTGCTTCTGCTTCTCCCGACTTGAGTCAACATTCAATGCAGGTAGACGAAAAGACCACAGGCAAAGATGGTGATCAGAAAGATGTTGTAGAAGATTCGAAGGAAAAGTAATAGTGTCGCATAGTGGAGGAGCCACCTTCTCCAGCCCATGCGCAGTAACTCTGGTTTGCCTTGGTTCAACATGGTACATATGTTACACTATTTTGAAAGATACACTGTTTTTTTTTAGTTTTCTACAGCAGCAGAAGTTGCATGCTACTGCAGTCTTTTTTTGTTTTCTTATGATGGACTATACACCATTTTCCCTTTCAAGGGCAGTGAAACTTCTCCTAAAAGAACTGGTTTCCCATTCTGGGCAGTTCGTCACTCTGTTAAAGCATGGACATCAAGCCCAGTTTTCAGGCTCCCACAGCTGAACTGAGGCATTTTTGTAACAATATGTTTCCATAATAGAATTAGCATAATTTAGAAAAAAAAAATGCATTGGAAGGAATTACCACTCCTCAAACCCCCGAGATAGAAGGATATATCAAGAAGAAAAAGGTAATAGTGTTGATTAATTCAGATAGTACCCATAATTTTATTTATTGTAAGATAGCCAAGGAATTGATTTTCTTCATATTACCAGCACCATAGTGTCAAGTGATGGCTGCAAATGGAGTAACTATAAATTGCTCTGGAAAGTAACCATGGGGGAATATTTATTGAATATTTGAATCCTTCCCATTCCAATGGTTGGTGTCGATGTTGTATTAGGAGTCCAATGGTTACAATATTTGGGGACGATAAATTTCAATTTTCAAGACCATTTCTTGAAATTTTTTGGGAAAGAAACGAAGTTTAATTAAGGGGTATCGTAGGGAAACCATAAAATATGATCAACTCTAATGTCATGACAAAGCTTCGGAAGAAATAAAAACGAGGAATAATTGCACAATTATGCTCACTAATGGTTCAGAAATTGAATCCATCTATTTCTCTGGATCTCCAAAAAGTCTTTGACAATCATTCCAAGGTGTTGGAGACTCCCAAAGGCCTCCCACCTATTGGTGATCATGATCCTGCTATTCATTTGATTCCAAGAAGTGTTCCTCCAAACATCAAGCCCTACATATATCCTTATGCCCAAAAGCATGAGATTGAACGTATGGTTGCATAAATGCTAGAGGTTGGTATAATTCAACCTAGTCAAAGTTCTTTCTCTGCTCCAGTAGTATTGGTGCACAAGAAGGATGGATTATGGTGTATGTGTCTGGATAATAGGGAGATCAATAAGCTCACTATTAAAAATAAGTTTCCCATTCCTATCATTGATGAATTGTTGGATGATTTACATGGAGAAATTTACTTCACCAAGTTGTGTCTTTGTTCAAGATATCATCAAATTAGAATGAAGACTGAAGACATTTTGAAAAAAACATTCAGAACTCATGAGGTTCATTATGATTTTTTGTTCATGCCTTTTGGCCTTACTATTTTACCTTCCACATTTCAAGGTTTGATGAATTCCATTTTCAAACCATTAGAAAATTTGTGTTAATATTTTTTGATGATATACTAATCTAAAATAACTCTTGGAAGGATCATGTTCAACATGTTGACAGGGTGCTAAAACTATTGGAGGATAAACAATGATATGAAAAAAACTAAAAATGTTTCTTTGGAGTACAGGAGGTGGAATAGTTGGGTTATATTGTATCTCATGACGGTGTTAAGGTAGACCCTAACAAAATTAAATCCATTAAGGAATGGAAAATCCCCACAACCATAAAGCATATTCGAGGATTTCTTGGCTTGATAGGGTATTATCGCAAGTTCGTTAAGAATTATGGGAGAAAAGTGGCACCTCTAACATCATTACTGAATAAATATGTATTTTCTTGGACTCCGTAATGAAATAAGGAATTTGAACATCTTAAAGAGGAAATGTGCCAAGCATCAGTCTTAGCTACGCCATTCTTCATGAAAACCTTTATTGTGGAATGTGATGCCTTAGGAAATGGAATTGGTCGATCTTTAATGCAAGAAGGAGGACCCATTGGTTTTGAAAGTTGTCCAATCAAAGGAAATTATTTACAAAAACCTATTTATGAGAAGGAAATGTTGGAAATAGTACATGCACTAAAGCAATGGAGACATTACCTAATGGGAAGACACTTCAAGGTAAAAAAATATTATGATTGTATTAAATATTTTTTGGGACAAATATTATCTTCAAAATAACAACAAAAATGGGTCACAAATATTTTTGGTTATGGATTTGAAATCATCTACAAAAAAGGGAAGCAAAATGTTGTTGCAGATGCACTCTTAAGAAAGGATGAGAATGTGGAAGCATTTCTTTCTGCCATTTATATTATCATTCAAAATCTGCAGTGAAATCCTAGTACATCTGATACATTTAGGTGGAAAAATGATTCATTATGGTACAAAGATTGCTTATATCTTTGTAAGAATTCCCAACTCAAACAAAAGATTCTTTTGGAATTACACACCTCTCCCTTTGGAGGGAACTCCAGATTTTTAAAAACTTACCATAGGGTTAGGAATGATTTTTTTTGTGATGGGCTTAAATATTATATTCAAAATTTTGTGACTAAATGTTTGGTTTGCCAACAAAATAAAGTTGAGATAATTAGGACCCCGAGTTTGTTACAACCTTTAGCCATTCCAAGTTAGCATTGGGAGGGGGTCTCAATGGATTTTATCATAGTTTTAAACAAGTATGAAGGATATTGTGTCATCATGGTGGTCATTGATAGAATTACCAAGTATGCACACTTTTGTACATTATCTCATCCTTTTAAAGCAAGTGCAGTTGATACTGCATTTATTGAAACATTTCAAAATCTTCATGGAAACCCAAAGATTTTCCTAAGAAAATTGTACAACCATAATAAAATTTATAAGAACTAGTATGATTCAATATGATGATGTCAACTATGGGGCATGATTCACCATTTTGAGGGTAAAAAAGTAAAAAAATTAAAAAATAATAAAATAATAAAACTATGTTTTCAACTTGTATTTTCAACTTATCTTCTTAAGGTTTTACTCAAATTTCGAGCGGGAGTACTCATTGGATAAAAATTTTAATTCCTCATGGAAGGATTACCCATGTTGCATACTTTTGATGGACTCTGCTACACAAAAAATGAGAAACATGTGAAAAGCGTGATTGCAATAACATTTTTTATGTATTTCTAATTTTTTGTGTAACATGTTCCATTGAAAGTATCCAACATAGGTACTCCTTGGATGATGAATTAAATTATGCATCCAACAAGTGTTCCCACTTGAAAATTGAATAAACCCATAGGGAGATAAGTTGAAAATACGAGTTGAAAAAATAGTTTTTCTTTTTTCCCTCTAAAAGTTGATGAGGTAATCTAATCTTATTTTATTATATCCACTATTATTTTTCAATTTCCCTAGGAGGCCCATTTTAGACCTCAAAATTCCCCTAATGTGTAAGTGATAGAGATCCAATTTTCACTAGAAATTTTTGGATGAAATTATTTTCTTATCTTGCTACTCAATTAGCTCATAGATCACCTTATCATCCTCAATCTGATGGGAAAGTTGAGATAGTGAAAAAATGTTTGGAATGATATCTTCGTTATTTTGTATCTGATAAAAAAACACAATGGGTCAAGTGGTTACCTCTATTTGAATGGTGGTATAAAAATTCTTTCCATACTGCAGAAAAAATGCCCCCATTTATGGCACTTTATGGATATCATCCACCATCCATCACATCATATTTAAGAGAAAATTATAAGGTTCAATCAATGGAATATCACATCGATAATCAAAAACAAGTTCTCCAACTCTTAAGGGATAACCTCACTTTGGTGCAGAAATGAATGAAACATCAAGCACATGAGCATCAGAGTGAAAGAAGTTTTGATGTAGGCGACTAGGTATTTTTACGGCTACAAGTATACAAAGAAATGTCCCTCAAGCAAGCTAAGAAGGATAATAAATTAGCACCCACGTACTACAGTCCTTACAAGGGGTTGAAAAATATTGGTACTATGCCATACAAATTAGAGTTATC
The DNA here is from genome assembly GCA_034641835.2 of Pinus albicaulis. Taxonomy (NCBI): domain Eukaryota; kingdom Viridiplantae; phylum Streptophyta; class Pinopsida; order Pinales; family Pinaceae; genus Pinus; species Pinus albicaulis. The sequence goes on from CM076577.1 coordinate 420,929,833, forward strand.
TGCATCTTCCCGAGTGCATCGATTTTTCCATGCTTCATGCTTAAATAATTTTATTGGTGACAAGATTCTAGTTCAAACAATGTTTCAAGAAATTGGCGAAGAAGGAAAAATCATATCTAAGCCTAAATCAGTCACAAAAACAAGAACTAGAAGAATAAGAAATCAATCAATTTTAGAGTATCTCATTAATTGGAAGAAATTACTCGCTAAAGATTCCACATGCGAGAACGAGAATTTTATACAAAAGCATCCTAAACTACTCACACATTAAGGACGACTCTTTTTTGAAGGAGAAAGGAGTGTTAGGTCCCTATAATACTAGTGTAGCGCGCTTGTTGAACTATTGTTAGTGTAGCCCCATATTTTTATTGTTGTTCCCATGTAGCCCCAATATTGTTATTTTTGTGCCCCATAGAAACCCACTATTTTTATTATTGTACCCTTAAACTATTATTATTATGTAGGCTTTGATTATGTTGTGACCCCTTAGATTTCTATATATACAAATAAGGTATTGTCATTTTTATTATCCAATAATTGCTCATTTATGTAATGTAAATGAGGTTTCCCCATTGAAGAGGCTAATTTTAAGTCGTTGATCTATATTTTCTTCTATATTTTCAGCCAATGTGTCAACGACCATGAAGGCATTAATTTTCCAACTATGATCAACTTGGTGAAACCTATGCATGAGGTGCTCCAACCATAATAAAATTTCATGTGATATATTACGTGATGCCACCACATATGCAAGTGGAACCACAATTTGTTGCTCGTCAAAAATGATGAGTGTATTCAACTGATACTATCACATTCAAAAAATATATGAAGTAAAATTCAAATCATTAATCATTACAAATAAAATTATTGTACTAGATTAATCATTCTTAATACACTTACCCCATATTTACTTGTGTTGAATGTTGAATCCATGGCTATTAAGCTATTATTCAATAGCTTCACCATGGTATCTAAAATCCACTTCTTCTGAATACCAAATATAAAAGCTAACTCTCCACCATTAGGCTTTAATAAAAGAAGAAATCTTCTTGGTGTTTTTTATACCAAAGGTTCACACTCATTTCATCCTTCTTATGCAACTGATATTTTCCTTTCATTAGATGATTATAGATGTTAACAACGTATTTCCAACAAAAAATAAATACCTATCTTGAGTTATGGCATCCATGTCAACATATTTTTTAACATGCATTTTGCAAACCAAGCCAGTCGATGCTTCCAAGAAGAAACAACTCTCTACCTAGGAAACCATGTCCCTTGAAAATTTTGGTTGATGCAGGGAAATAGCAATATCTAAAGTGTCATTTTGGCTATGACAAGGTCATCCTTGTCTATCTTAATGCTCATACATGTTATATGTTATTATTGCTATCTCGGGGATTTGAACCATAACTTTTACAATGAAATGTCATTGGCAACCCCAATTTTTCACAAATGAGGATCTTCACTTCATTTCATTTTTTCCTCTTCTATCCTTGGGGCCATATTAACAAGCATAGTTGCATGAAAATGTTTGAAAAATCAATACATATGAAAAATTCTTGATCATTATTAATACCAACATCTAAACAATGCATCTCTAAAGAACCTACACTTCATATTGCAAGGAAGCTATAGGCCTTGAGCTTGGGTGTAAAATTTGTACCTGAGCGAAAGAAAATGGAGCATCTAGGTTCATTTCCTCTCCTTTAATAAAGTCTGCAAATCTATTTGAAGGGATTTTTGCAATCTGATCAATCTCCATGTTATTTCCATGTACTTTAGACCAATATAAATCCTTTCTACAAAAGATAATATTTTATATAGGGTCTTGCACTGGAATGGAAATGGTTATTTTCAATTTTAATTTCTTTACCATTTTGTGAGCAAAAGAGTAGCTAAAATAGTAACCCAGAAAGGTGCTTCAATAGTTACTCATTGAGTTCCCACGATGGTGAACCAGTGAGTTTCCACAATTTTGAACCAACAAATTGCTGCAATGTTGACCCAGCGAGTTGCCACAATTATGAACCAAAAAGTTGCTGACAAGTTGACCAGTGAGTTTCCACAATGCTCAACCAACAATTGCAGCAACAATAAACCGATGATCTACTGCAATAATCAACCAGTGAGTTTGCACAATGGTCAAAAACGATTTTCTGCAACGGTTAACCAATGAGTTTCCACACCAGCTAACTAGTGTGTTGCTGTAATAAAAAAATAGCAACTTTCTAGAGCGGTGAAACAATTTGTTTCTGCAACAATGAACTAGTGGATTTTTCACAATTAATTTTGGCGCTCTCCTGACCCTTAACAAGCAACAACGAATTGTGTGCTCTCCTATTTTCCATTATGGAACTGGTCAAACAATATAGTATTATCTACATAAATTAAGAAAGTGACCAAGAAAGACATTTCCCTTATATAATAGTTTTCTAATTATATATTAGTTATACTTGCATACATCAGAATTTGTGTATAAGAACAGAGATATATTCTGAGATTAATTTGTGGAATCTAAATTATTAATGTGAAGGATGAAGATAAATAGTTCATATTAATAATAAGGTTAATCCCTCCTTGTTGTATTTTTTCTTAGAAATGTAAGGAAATCTGATTTGATGAGAAGCATTATGAGTTCCTGTGGAATTTGCAAACCCATTTTTTAGTCTTACAATGAGTACTGGGAATTGATATGAAAAAAAAAAAATTATTCTTATAACTAGAGTTGGAATATGTATAGGTATGATACGAAAGGATTATAGGTTAACCACAGGTTTATGAGCCTGCTTCCATTCTAAGTTTGCCAAAGAAATTTAAATATAAACATACATTTCCTATTTGTAATTTCTTTCATGAAAAAACAACACAAACACCAACTCGATTTTGAACTTACAATATGAGCAACGTTGAACTTCACTTCTATACTTACAGGCATGTGCAAATGGAAGAAAACAAACCTAACTGAGGAAATTGGAGCAATTTTTGCAATTCAATCAATGAAAACATTGCTATGAAGCTATTGATTCTGTTTGAGGGTGCAGGTATTTTAAAATGATCAGGTAGCGAATGGAATGGAGTTGAGAAAACAGAAGGAGAGTAAGGGAAGCTTGCCATACGATTACATAACACCCCATTAATTTGTTTCCCGGTATGGCTGCATGAGTTAGGCGAGTTGTCATGTCGCAATCATCGAGTGCACAAACAAAAATCCACGAATAGTGATGGGGGCAGAGACGTTCGTAGAGACTTGAAAGGGAGAAAAAAATGTTTTGGAGATAGGGCCCACTCTTGTCGATTGGGTGGGAAAGCTCCCAGGAGTGGCCTCGCTGATGATAAGCAGGCGTGAAACATGGAGGGTGTTTCATCGACCCGTTAGCCTACTCCATTATATGATCTCATCAGAAACTTCGATAAAGTAAATTATTTATTTTAGTGATTAGTTTTTAATGTTAGTCGTCAACCTCAAGTAAGGCGATATCTAATCTTGTTTGTCCATCACTTTGAGGTTAGGGTTGGGATTAGGGTTTTGGCTCAATGTAAAGTTATAAAGGTAAGTCCAAGGTGAGGATATGAGACGCAACATCAGGACAAGATTGAGAGAGGCTTCTTAGTGAGCATGTGTTGGGTCTGAGAGAGCCAATTTTGGATTTCCTCAGTTGAGCCATTATCCCAGGACATGATCCCAAGTAAGTTTTGTGATTAATTTATTAATGAAGAATTGTTGATTGGGAAAAAAATTGTTTGTTTATGTGATTCAGATAGAGTTTTTTGCTTCCACAATATTTTTCGTGTTAATAACGTAGTTGTGTATTCATTCAGTTAATAATTGTTGAGAACTAAATACCAAGTGTTGGGTACAGGAGAATCTAACACATGAGACCAAGTAATTCCCATACAAGACCCCGAGTTCGATGTCACAGGACCAACACACAATGCAATGCAAGGACATATTAGAACTAGAGACAAGCCAATGTCCATGCTTCAAGCAATGAATGATCAATTCAAATATTATTTTTTGTAGCCTTCATTGTTAGGAATGATGGGGGTCTTAAAACTATCACGCACACTACGATCCCACCCATGATATATGCAATAGTCTTGGTTATTCTCCAAATGTCTTTATTAAACAATGCATTAGGCCCTTTACAATGATTGAGGATTTATTGGAGTATCCCATCCTTTTTCTTTGGTTGCGGCCTCTAGTGTCAATGCCACTAGATTTGTTCCTTTTTTTTGTATTCTCACTCTTGGCTTCATTTCTTCTCATGTAGTTATCCTTGTCCTCTCTTAGACTAGTTTCTTAGCTTCGTGAAGCTTCACTAGTTTCTTACATTTTAACATATTAAGCAAAATTCAAGCAGTTAGACATGTTGTTTTACTTATATTTCCCTTGATGAATTGGTTATAAGAAGTTCAAACCTATATTCTTTCATTTTCCATGATAAAAATGACGAGGAAGGAAACTAGTCAGTTACTAGTGACATTTACACCCTCCATAGAGAAGACTGAGGACTTGGGAGAATTAACAGCCATGCTCCAATTTAGCGACTAAATGGCATGCAAGGAAAAATGAATGAGAAGATCCTTATGAGGTAGTTTTCAAGCATATGCTGGAAACAACTCCACATATACACAACATCCAAATCCTTAATGATTTATGATATAATCATAGGTGCAAATTTCTTTAATTTCCATCGATGAACAATTCTCAAAACAATTTGGAATCATTGCAAGTAATATTTCATGATATTTACTAGGAGTTAAGGATTATTAAGAGTGTTCTTACACAAAGACACCAAGTTGGCCACATTGCTAGGTGTGCAAGAAAAAAACTATCAAATAAAGGCTTCAGGTGTGAAGCAATTTACATTCAATCTTGAAAAACCATAGGTCAATTAACCACTTCTAAATTTCTAATGCCTCTCAATTGTATAATGAATATTTATGTTGTAGATAATTTTCTTTTGTCTACAACATCAGTCATTATGACATAATAGCGTGGGAACGTCATTCTACAAAATCTAACATGGTTAGGATTTAGAATCTTCTCTTGCAAAGAAATCAGGGGCCTCTTTTCTAATGCCTTAACAAAAGTGTATTATATGTGTATTTTATCTACTATTGTAATTTATTCAACTTAACTTGTGACTTTTAAGGGTGACTTGGTCTAAATTGATCAATCATATAATGTATTTTATAGTCATATACCTAAGAAACTTGATCAAATATTATTCTGTTCCACTAATTTCATACTACTATGTATCTAAATACAATCTTGAGTGGGAAGCATGTATACAATTCAACAATCTCCTTTTATGTTTTGCATGCTTCCTCCCTTGTTACCAGACTTGTATCCGATTATTTTTCATTTTTGTCACATTGTTCATATCAATTGGTATCAAATCCTAATGGATAGGGATTTTTCATAATTCCCAGTGGTTCAGTTAATTTATATGCACATCCACACTTTCTTTGCCTATTTTTAAAATACAATTTTGTGCACCATTCTTCAAGTTTCCCATAATCATGATCTATGTTTATTTACATCTCTTTGTACCGCTAGTATACCGCAAGTATATCAACAGTCGTGAGGAATATATATATATATAATCCCCATTACTCATGAGGATTACTTGGAATAGATAGAAAGATATACCAACAAAAACTATCAAGTATTTTAATTTTGGGCATTCCCTTTGGTATTCATATCTTTAACTTAAATAATAATGGTGGATGTTGAATAGATTTGATAGTAGCGTTCATAATTGGAGGTATAGGAATCTACCACTAGGTAATAAGATAACCATCTTCAAGGGAATTTCACTTACTTATATGGGAGTATTTGGCATTGTTAATATTGTGTCCATATCAAGAAGAATGCCCATTTGCCACATTTCTATATGTTCTCGCAGCCAATGATGCTCTTGGATCTAGAATCTAGTTTTTTATCTTAGATATATTGGAGTATATATGCTTCTAATTTTATCGAAGTGGCCATTCTGCTCCAACATTGTATCTACACTAATGTACTTAAAACTTCCATGGACTTATTTGCAATCATTTGTTGCACATTAGTAAACTTATCTTAGCCTATTATCTTATCTAACAAACTTCTACACATTTGAAAGTACCCTCTTCTACTTGCATACTTTCTCCTTTGCTTTCTTGTTTGTATTTGTGTGTTTCACATTGTTGTTACTGAGTTCATATTACATAGGAGTTCCCACTTACCACATTTTTATTTGTTTTGCTTCTTACAGGAAAGGAAAATATCTAGACATTGCATAGCTACATGGAAAAGCAAAGTTATCTTTCTTCCTAAACAAACAATTACTGAAATTTTTCTTTGTTGATGACTTAAATACTTTGGAGTTTTACTTGGAAGTCAGTAACCAATATATTTCACTCTGCAATGTCTAGAAATTTCAATTAAATTTTGCAACCAACACTTAAGTCGTGATATTTTCACCCTTGGGAGATATAAGGGTGGACTTGTTTTAAGTGATATCTCTACTCAAAGGAAAATTTTGATAATTGATATGAATACTGTTATAAGAGATGTGTCATCTTTTGATGAATAATGAATTTAATTATGATATGATATAATTATGATATGATATAACAAATTAATCCAAACATCACATTCAAATGCACTAATAAAAATTTAATTGATATGAATAATGTTATAAGATATGTGTCGAATTTTGATGAATAATGAATTTTAAAATATCATTATAATTTCACAGTCATAGGTCGATGTTTCTAAAAAATAAAAAATGAACAATAGTGTGTGTCAGTTACTATGCAGTGGTGCGTTTCTACGACCTATGGGCACCGCAAAAATACTAATACCAATTATAACTCTCGATGCATTTGTGCGATAATGCACACTGATGCATTTATGTGAGACTGCTCACCGGTGCGTTTCTATGACCTATGGGCACCACACAAATACCAATACCAATTATATCAATCAGTACGTTTGTGTGATACTGCGTGCTAGTACGTTGATATGACCTATGGGCATCGCACAAATCCTAATACCAAATAGAATGATCAGTTCATTTCTTTGATATTGTGCGTCGATGCATTTGTATAAATACTACACACCAGTGCATTCATATGGCTTATGGGCATCGTACAAATCCCAATACCAATTAGAACGGCCTGATGTGTTGAATCTCCTAAAGTGTGCTCGGTGTGGTTTTAGTCCTTAATGTCCTGGTGCATGCACCTTCGACCACCCCAGGGTGACTATCTAGCTGACACGCATCGGGACGTTGCTAAACACCCAAGGGCATCCTATATTTGTTTTTTGTCCCTGTTCTTAGAAGGTTTGTAGTACTGGTGCATTCACTCTAAAACGCACTGGGGAGTTGACCCCTTATTAGCACACTGATGAGAAAAACATTCGTAATAACCTTCGACCACACAATTGTTTTTATTTGTGTTGAAATTCTGTTAGAAGCTCCGCCAAAACCTCTGTTACCGAAAACATATGTTGTAGAATTTTTTTTTTTGACAATTTTGGAAAATTCTGTAACACTAAAAACCTCCATTATAACCTATGGTAGAGGGTCTTTTCCTTGTAGTGGAGGCTCTTTCTTGTTGAAATATAGTAAGAGTAAAAGAGGAACACCTTTTATGACATTTTGTTGACCATATTCCACATCTTGGAGACTCTTTTCAACAAGGAAGGTAGATGGAAACAAAATGGAGCGGTGACTACCACCAACTGTAGATGGCTCACTGATTATAGACCTAAGAGTTAACCTCTGAATCTCAGCCCTACTAATATATTTTGAATTATCCATATGTATTTTTAGATGAATCGGATCATTTTATTGTTGGTCTTTTGATTGATCATTTATTCTCCTTATGGAGATGTATAAACTATGAATATGCACTAGAAGGGTTCATGATGAGTTGATATTGTGGACTTGAATATCACATTTCTCAGATTCATTAATAGATTGGCATGGGGAACCAAGAATAATCATGTCCATATAGCTCACTGATTATAGACCTTAGAGTTGACCTCTGAATCTCTGCCCTGCTAATAGATTTTGAATTATCCAAAAGTATTTTGAGTTGAATAGGATCATCTAATTGTTGATCTTTTTATTGATCATTGATGCACCTTATGGACATGTATAAACTATGAATATCCACTAGAAGGGTTCATGATGAGTTGGTATTGTGGACTTGAATATCACTTTTCTAAGATTCATTAATAGATTGGCTTGGGGAACCAAGAATAATCCTGTTAGTAAAATTGTCACCAAACTTGAGTTAAAACTTAAAAATAGTGACATGAGAAGTTTAGAAGAGCCATTTTACAAATTTCACAACCACACATGCTAAAATAACTAGCACGGGGTTGGAAGAACTCATTTAGTTTCTATATTACTGATCTATTCTCTCTAAAAAACTATTACAAAAACTTCCAGTACAAATTGTTAATTCACTATTAACATCTTGTTTAATATGTTACTTCTATAGTTAGGGTTTTGAAAATATGTATTAAGGAATGCAAATGCACCATTGCTAAAATTCATTAAGGAGTTTCATTGTTCAAAAAAACTGAAACACACATGGTTTTATTTTACTGTTGCAAAATTTTGATTTCGTCTCACAGCTTCAATTTTATAGATTATAATAAGATGTCATAATTTGAGTATTATACCTTGCGGTGTCTAGGTGGTATAAACTAACTCAAAAACCCTTTGAGGAAGGTGATGAACGTGGCTTGAAATTAGTTCAAGCTAACTTGAGGCCCTTAACATTGCAAAGGACAAAAGACAATACTGCAAAGAGGGAATGAATGACTGTAGAATTGGGCTTTCATATGGCTTTTAATGTCCAATCTCTTTGAGTGATTTCTAATATTTTTTCATTAATATCAAACCCATTCTTGTTCTTCCTCCTACTGATGTAGAAGTGATTGAGTGTGAGTTCACTAAAGATGAGAACGAATTTAATACAACTTTGTATAGAAGATCTAAGGAAAAATCTTCTATGATCCATGGAAAGGAAATATAATAATAGTTTTGATTCATTTTTTTGTTGTGATTTTGGTTTGACATAAAAAATCTATGGTGTTTATTTCTATTTACATGTCTAGTTTGATAAGTTTGTTGATCAAGGCAAAGTTCTTCACAATTATGCATCTATTATGGAATTTATTTTTAGGTTGTGCCAATTGTGAACGTCCTTTTCTTGTCATGAGATAAGTTCTACTTTAGAATTTCCTTTGTAAAATGATTTTTATTGTCCTTTGTAAAATTATTTTTATGGAAAAACATTATGTTGAACCCCAAATATCAAGATCTTTTTTAATTTTACTATGAGCAGTTATATGTTAAAATTTGTTCTAATTGCTAAGTTATCAACAACTCGGGTGATACACAATGATAACAGTTGGGGTTATACACAACAATGTTCCAATTCAAATAAGATGGCATGGATTTTGTTCTAATTGCTACTTTATCAACAACTGGGGTGATAGACAACATTCATTTGATATGTATAAGAGGGCAATGTGTTTTCTTCTAAAAATCCAAATGTGTGTTATTGGATATTCTAGTTTTGTACCTTAAAAATATTAGAGTTAAGAAGTGGTCAAAGAAATTAGTAATGATGAAAGAGGAGAGTGCCCAATTTGTCTTGAATGAGTTGAAGATGTAGTCATGGCTCGTTGTGTACATCATATGTGTCATCATTTCCTACTAGCAAGATGGTGTAGCTCTTTGGGTGGTGGTTGTATTGTTCGTGCTAATTCTAGTTAATTTTATTTGTATGACTAGATTGATTTGTTGGTAGATTATTGTTTATTATAATATTTTTATGTAAGTCAAGCTACAAAGGTGTCACAGTGAGCTAACTCCATTGATTTATTTTCTTATTAAGTTAAAAATAGGGGTTTGCATGATTATATATTTTACAAGGATTGTGCCATTATGTGTCGAGAAACTTTTAAAAATCAATGCATATATATACAATTTCAAGGACTACCATAGCTCCTCACATAATTCTTTAAAGGGTGCTAGCTCAATGGAATAGCACCTTCCATGCAGGAGGTTGGTCGTTCAATTCCATTGTACCCTAACATGAATTATTCAATGATATTGTAGTTTATTTTAATTAAATATTTTTATATTGATTTATTTTAATAATGAGATTTTTTTTGGACTCATTGTTTTATATTGTCTCTAGAGAGACAATAGATAGGATTAAATACATTGTCTCCATAAAGACAATATGTATTTAATTCCAACTATCATCTTTGCAGAGGAAAACAAAAAATTGTCTTTCGAGAGACAAAAATGAAATTGTATCATAAGAGACAATAATGCCTGTGTTATATATTGTCTTCATAAACAATTTTTTAAGACAATAATTTGAGAGACCAGCTTAAAGACAATATTCAAGACAATACAAAAGTTTAATTTTGTCTCAAGTTAAGACAATTTAACCAAAAATTGTCTTCAAACCCCCCTTTGTGTTGTACTGCAACTATTGTAGACAAAATTGAAACTGTCTTAAAACCCCCCTTTGTGTTGTAGCACAACTATTGTCGACAAAAATGAAATTGTCTCTAGAGAAAAAAAATAATTGTGTTATAGATTGTCTTTATAGAGACAATATTTAAAGACAATTTAATTTGAGATACCCGCTTAAAGACAATATTTAAGACAATACACAATTTTTCTTTTGTCTAAAGTGAAGACAATTTACCCAAAAATTGCCTTAAATATTGTCTTAAAACCCCCTTGTCTTATAGTGACATGGAAGTTTTGATTTTGCATATTTTTCAACTGAAAAATTAAATCACAATGTACAATGCTTAGTTTCTCAGAACCTTTTAGTCTCAGTGAGATCGGCAATCTATGTGTAGAAATTTCCATGAAATTTCTGACGTAGTTTTTACCGATAGATTTGTATATAAGACAACTTAATCTTGACTATAATGATCCTTGTCCGTTGTATCTTTTATCTTGCCTCTAAGATCAAAATTACCTAATCTATTTGATTTTCTTTATATATAAAATTGAAAAAAGGTAAAATTTATTTATAATCTTTTTCTTTTGCTAAATTGCGCTATTTCTATTATGAACATAAAATTACAAAACTGCCACGGCTCAGCTGAGGAAGCCTGAGACCGGGCTTGATTTCCACTATCAGTCTAGATATGGAACTGCCCATAAACGGGAAACCAGTTCGATTGTAAGTAATTACACCGCCCAGTAACTGGGAAACCGACGAAGAGTTAACTATACTGAGCATAAGAAAGCTAGAAAGATACAAAATATGCATGCAGCTATATCTGCTATGAGTAGTCATTGAAACACTAGACCTTGCAAAAAGTTTTAAGCAGAGTTCATACAGGAAACTTGTCATGGAAGTGAGTGAGCAGTTAATCTGAAGCAGTATGCTCCTCCACAATTCTGCAGCCATACTGGTTGTCCAGGTCCCCTTCATCAATCTTGTTCTCTTCTTCTCCTAACAGCCCTGCGTCCATCTGCAAATTAAAAAGTCCCGAGGAAGAAGGGATGGGAACAGTAGGAGCGCCGAAAAAAGGGATGAATGTAGCAGGTTCAGGGCCAGGAGGAGGAACAAAGGCGGGAGCAGAAGGAGTCTGCAAGTGACTAGGGTGCGAGGCAGGAGGGAAGGGGAGTTCTTCGCTCAACGTAACTGTTAAGAAGATAGTGATAGGGCGGTCAAACGCAAAGTCGAAGCGCAACTCAGTATGTTGCGTGGATTGTCTGAGGAACCTACTGCCCGGAGAAGGAGTGGAGGCGGCGACGTGAGGTTGGGGTGGGGACAAAGGAGGAACAAGGGGCGGAGGGGCAGAACGAGGAGGCGCCGTAGCATGGAAGTCACGGAGAGGACCAGGAGGGTCTAAAAAGTTCTGAGTAGGACGCCTTGCAGAAGGCTCCAAAGGGAGGTCGACATTGGGGCTGTGGGGAGGGCGCTCGCCCATGGATCTGCCCCGAGAAGCTCCCCTCCTACAAGCCATTCGCTGCCTAAGTCTGGGCATGATGAAATTCTCAGAAGAATCCACCCAAACTCTGGAGGGAGCTGCAATTATAGGAGTAAGATGATCAACAAAAACAGGAAGAGCTTGAGAATTGAAATGAATCGGACAGAAGTTACTGTGAGTGTAGTGGAAGCCTGGAACGGTTTCCAAGCAGCAATACAACGCGCACCGTCGACCTGTAGCTGTTCTCTCTCCACCTGTAGCAGAGCCTCCCGGGCAGAGCGAGCTCAAAGGCGACAGAGGACGGTGGCCATCGACGAAGCAATCTGGAGAATTCGACCGGGAATGCGCCATTTGATAGCGAGTGCACTGACCAAGGCACAAGAGGTGGCGGCGAACAGGTATAAATGCCCATCGCAGATGGGTAATGAACACAACATTTAAGGCACCATGGGGGGCCATGTGGCCACCCCAAGTGAAATGCTTTGGGATCATAACCGGGCCTAGTGGCCTCTGCGCGCAACTAACCATCCGCATCCGGAGATGGCTGATCCATTTGCACCAAACTGATGCATTTCTAAATTGAGTTTCTGTCATTGATGATCTGGGGAGTGCCGTGCTTGAGAGTGTCCAGACAATCAACTCCTAGATTAGCAAGGAAATCCGCAACCTTGTTGCCATCGCGCTTGGTATGGGTAAAGGAGATTGCCTGATTGTCCTGTATCCAGTTGCTGATCTTGTCGATTCTGGAAGCTAGACGCCAGCTGGTAACAACCTTGGCCATGCTGGTGCCTTGGAGCAACTGATTTACCATGCTGATCAGAATTTGAGAATCACCTTCCACAATGATGGGCAAGAGGTTGTAGATACGAGCTAAGTTGAGCCCTTGCCAAAGACCTTCCAGCTCAGCAGAGTTGTTGGTGTCCCATCCGATGGATCCATAATAGATAGCCTTGATGTCGCCTTGGGAGTTTCTGAAGATACCACCAAATCCCGCAGGAGCGGGATTCCCTTTAGAAGCTCCGTCAAAGTTCAATTTGAGAATCCCTGGAGGAGGAGGAATCCAGGAGAGGGATTCGGGAGGGTTCTGCTTGTTGATTTTGGAAACGGTGGAAATGGTGAATTGCCAGTTTTGCCATATACTGAGCTCATTAGGGAGGTTTGGAAGATCCTCTGCTTGCCAAGATTGAAGAGAGAGAGACTCTTGGAGATTGTTGTGTAAATTACGCCAGATGATGTCTAATGGAGTAGTTTGGTGCTTGAAGACTCTTTTATTTCTTTCTTTCCAGAGCGACCAAAATAAGAGACCAGGAATGATTTTCCATAGAGAGTTAAGAATGGAGCTATTGTAAGGGCGTTTGGGCCAATGTCGAAGAATGCTGGTGATGTTCCCTTGAGGTTTGCTTTGCTGACTTCGAAAGCAAATTTTGTTCCAGAGCTGGTTGGCTAACTGACAGGTCAACATGAGGTGCTGTATGGTTTCATTGTTCTGCTGACAGTTTGGACATTGTGAAGGACCACATAAACCACGCTTGAGAAGATTGTCCCAAGTAAGAATTCTGTTGTGACTAAGGAGCCAAAGAAAAGTAGAAACTTTAGGCCACGTCCCCTTAGCCCAGACAAATTGCCATAGTTTATCTTTAGGGAGAGGAATCGAGTGCATTAAGCTGAAGGCTTCTTTAGTGGTAAATATGCCTTTGGGCGAATATCCCCATCGGAGGATATCAGGATCGGTCGAAATTCGAATTTTGCAATGTTGAAGTTCTGCTTGGAGATCTTCCCAAAAGCTGCTTGGAGTAGTAGGATGGAGAAGAGACGGGTGTTTCCACAGCCGGTAGTCGTTGTTGGAGTTGGTCAACCAGCATTGGCCTACTTTCAATTCTTTAGGCCCATTATATCTCTCAGCATTGGGCAGATTTAGTAAATCAATGAGCTTCGGCCTCTGTTGCCAAGAGTCCACCCAGAATCGGGCATTATGACCATTCCAAACTTCCCAAAAACTATTTTGTTGAATAAGAGCATAATGTTGTTTGGCAGCATTCCAAATGAGAGACCCTGCCATCGCTGGTTTGAGTCTAATGAAGTCATCCGGCGGTCTGTTGTTGGCATATTTAGCAGCCCATAATTTGGCCCAAGGAGTGTGAGGGCTCGAAAGCCAATTCCACCAGAGTCTAGCCCCCATGACTTCATTGCTGTGTAGGGGATTTCTGAGACCGAGCCCACCTGCTTCTTTGGGAGTACAAACAGTGTTCCAGTTGACTAGCGCCCATTTCCGAGTGTGAGTGGTGGAGCCCCATAGGAAGCGGCGTTGCAGGTTATTGACGTGATTGAGCACCCATTTAGGAGCTGCGAGCACCGAAAAGAGGTAGAGAGGCATAGATTGCAGAACGGCTTTGATGAGGATCAGTCCAGTGGCCAGGTTTAGAGCTCTGAAAGTCCAAGAGGAAAGGCGAGATTCAAGTTTATCAAGGAGAGCGTTCCAGGCTGAATGCTTAAGGGATGAGTCAATGAGAGGGGCACCCAGGTACTTAGCAGGAAGGCGAGCAAGCGTAAAACCAAGGATACGGGCAATGCTAGATTGGATTAAAGGAGGGGTGTTGAAGAAGAAAAGTTGAGATTTGGAAACATTGACCATCATGCCAGAAGCCAGAGAGAAGAGGTGCAGAATGCGCTTGAAAGACCTAGCTTCCTGAGCTGAAGGGAAGCCAAATAGCATAGTGTCATCAACAAATTGCTGGTGAGTGGTGGCTGGAGAGCCATGAAGGGAGATGCCACGGAGATTCCCTTCATGGACAGCATGCTGAAGGAGTCTGCTGAGGCCCTCAGACATAAGAACAAAAATAAAGGGGGAGAGGGGGTCACCCTGCCGGATGCCTCTCGAGGAAACAAAAGGGGTGGAGGGGGATCCATTTACAAGGATGGAATAGAGAGGGGTAGTGATGAGACTCATTATCCATCGAATCCACATGTGATCAAAGCCATAAGCTTTGAATGCTCTGAATGTAGCGCCAGCAAAGTTTATCAAAAGCTTTAGAGAGATCGATTTTGAGAAGCATACCTGATTTTTTAGTGCTTTTGAGGGAATGTATTACTTCGTGAGTCATGATGATTCCATCCATAATTTGGCGACCTTCCACATAGCCCGTTTGTTCTGGCGATATGAGGAGCGGCAGAAGGGGCTTTAATCTGTTGGCAATGACTTTGGAGATGATCTTGTAGATCACATTGCAGAGGGCGATGGGACGGTACTTTTCAGGAGTGCTTGGTTGCTCTTCTTTAGGCACCAGAGCTATGAAAGTGGCATTTAAAGAGGGGAGGAGCCAGTGTGTTAGTCTTGATTCTTCCACCAGCTCCCAGACTTCAATTTTAATGAGCTCCCAGAAGTGATGGAAGAAGTTTGCAGTGAATCCGTCAGGCCCTGGCGCCTTCCCATCTTTAGTTTGTGCCATCGCTGTTTCAACTTCTTGGTAGGAGACAGGGCGCAGAAGCATTTTGTTATGCTCTTCTGATATGAGTTTAGGAATAAGTTGAGAGACTGTATCAATGGCTGGCTGTCTATCAATAGTGTTGTCCTCTTGAAGCGTGGCTTTGAAATGATCCCGAAGAACTCGTTCAATTTCCTCGTGCTGCTCTACTTGCTCTCCATGTTGGTTATTGATATGGTGAATACGATTTTGTATGCGCCTCTGAATTGTGGATCGAGGGAAGAATCGAGTGTTCCTTTCTCCTTCCTTTAACCAGTTGATTCGGGATTTTTGTCTCCACAAGATTTCTTCTTGTCTTTGCCTCTCTTCAAGTTGTTTCTGGATCCTCTGTTCTTGGGTAGTAGTATCCTATGTTCTGCCTTCTTCAATGATTTGTTGCTGTACTTCCTCCATTTGTCTTTCGAGGGCTTTGATCTCCTGAAAGATGTTCCCAAAAACTGTGATGTTCCAGTTTTTGATGAGCGCCTTGAGATGTTTGAGCTTTTGTTGAAATTGGTACATACGTGAGCCTTGAGGTGGGAGGAAGTTGTTGCAAGCCGATGTGACCATTTCTTTGAAGGTAGGATGTGAAAGCCAGAAAGCTTCGAATTTGAATGGCTTTTTAAGCTGGGGTCCAAAGTTGTGCCAAAGAAGAGCAATGGGCCAATGATCCGAGCCTGTGAGAGGAAGAATAGATGCTTCTAGATCGCCTCCCAGATGTATAGCATTGTCGAAGATGAGGAATCGATCTAGCTTTGAGGCAACATACTGGGATCCTGATCTTTTATTACTCCAGGTGAACGTTCCATTAGAGAATGGGAGGTCTATCAGCCAGCTGTTGTTTATCAAGTCTTTGAAGTGAGCACTTTCTGGATCTGGTCTGGTTCTTCCACCTGTTCGTTCTTCCATGCTAGTTATCATATTGAAATCCCCTGCTGTTATCCATAAAGGATGAGTTCTGTGAGAATTTAGCATTTCCATTGTATTTAAAAGGCCAATCTTGTTGGTAAGATCTTGCGGGAAATAGACATTTGAGAGATGCCCGTATATATTCGTGCCAATGGGATGAAAGATAGCTTGAATGATGTTGTGAGCCGCATGCATATCAGATAAGACTATGGACTGAGTGTCCCATGCTATAGCAAGCCCTCCGGAGGATCCAGAGGCATCTACTGCTACAGAGCTGCTGTTAGGCCAAACTTTTGAAAAGAGTGAGCCTAAAACTTCACTATTACATTTGGTCTCTTGAAGAAAGAGAATGTTTGGTTTTTCTCTTTGTATCATATTTTTTATCATTTTGTGCTTGCCGGGGCTATTTAGCCCTCTGATGTTCCATGATATCAGCTTCATGAGGAACTATTTGGAAGGGGTGGGAAGAACCTCGTTAACTTGGGGTATCTTCCAGAGTTTACAAGCATTTCCACAATGGAGATTGTGCGCTGCCAATCTGGCTTTCTGCCTCTCTTTTTGGATTCTTTGGCTACTTTAAGACTATCCCAATGGCTGCCTGACTGGACTCCAAGTTCTGCCTGCTGCTGGGCTTTGGAAAGGACCTTCGCCAGAGTATCTATCTGATGGGGTTTGATTTTGTCAAATTCTTGGCGTTTGCATGCATCCTCCAATCCAATAATATCAAGATCCCCAAGCTCGAGGCTCTCAGAGTCTTCTTCCATAGGATTAGGAGTATCGTGAGTAACAGTTTCCTTTCCGGATTTGAGAGTATCAGACTTAGGATCATCCAGATCCATGGTATCTGTATGCCAAGTTAAGAGCTTCGTTTCAATGGAGGGATTGGAAGTGGGGTTTGCAGAGGTTGCAGGGCCGGTTTTTTCTATTTGTGGGGAAGAAGGGTTCGCATGGCCGGAAGGAGGGGTGGATATGGGGGGGATTGGTTGAGGAATGGGAGGCGTTTGGCTTGAGTTTAGCGGAGGAATCGAATCGGTTAAAATGGCAAAGCTGTTGCTGGTAGAAGGAACATTGGAGGAAGGAGAGGACTTCTTACCCGCCGAGGATTTCTTATTGTGCCGTCTGCGAGGAGGGACTTTGGTGAAACCATCTGCTTCAGGCTGTGTATCAGCTTCTTTGTTCTGAGAGGAGACATTGAGTGGGCAGTCTCTGAAGAGATGCCCATGGGCATGGCATCGGCGGCATCTGAATGGGACATGCTCATAGTCCAATGGTTGGATCAACTCGTAATCATCATGATAAATGTTGATTGCATCAGGAAGGGCTTTGTCCAAGTGCATATAGACGCAGATTCGCGCGTAAGAAGTGTAGCGACGGAGCTTTGTCTCTTCTGCGATTTTGATAAACTGCCCTAAACCCTTTCCTATCTCCTGTAACGTGTCTTCATCCCAGTATTCAAGCGGTAGTGAATACAGACGGATCCAGACAGGAGCCCAGTTGAAGTTTTCTTTATCTGGGTTAAATCTTTCCACCCAGTTTCTGAGATACAGACCAGCCGAGTTGAAGAAGTATGGCCCTTCATCCATGACTCTGTTGCGGTCTTCTAGGCAAATGAAGATCGCCGTAAAGAATCCTTTCGGGCCAAGCTGGAGTGTGACGTGTCCTTTAGGCTTCCATTTGGAAGCGATCCATCCTTGTAGTGCTTTTTCCGTGGGCCAAAAGCCGATGAATTTGCCGATGAGGGCATGATCCCTCATGTATTGGATTCGTGCATTGATGCGGTGACTGGGCAGATCAATCTTAGGCCTTTCTGGCGCAATAGGTTTGCAAGTGGAAGAAGAGGGGGCCCCCTTGTCCTGTTGTGCCTACGAAGAGGTCGCAGAGGGATCTGGCGTTTCCTGTTGCTTGTGGGCGCCATCATTGTTTTGGACAGTATTGGCGCGAGAGGAATCTTTGTTTGCAGGGGGGGTCAGGGCGTCCCCCCCCCGGGCTTGTTGCCATTGCCTTGAATCCAAGCCCGAGAGCCTGGATGGGAAGAGCCGCGCGTGATCAGTCGGCTAGGGTTTCTGCAGCCTCCAGCGCGTAGGGTTTCTCACT
>CM076577.1:420948382-421316127 GCA_034641835.2 Pinus albicaulis
TGCAAATCTCATGCACAACTGATGTCGCCACTGATAGCTAACTCCACCCTTTCATCTACCTCTTTCACTGGTCTCCACTGAACTGTCCATGCACTGTAGTGAACTCATGTGTTCTTGAGTTGAATAATGAGTTACTAATTAATGAATTAAATAATATTTAATTCACTCCACTCATAACTAATTGATTAGCTAGTTAAACTAATCTCAACTAGTTCAACTAAAATAAACAGAACACAACTCCACTATCTGTCCCATTAACTCCTCCAAAACTTCTGCCACTGAAGTCCAACTGAAGTCAACCATGCAAGATGCCATCAAACCCTAGGAACCACGTGATTCCTCTGTCAGTTGCATGAGCCACCTCCATGACTCGAACTAAAGTGCTCCAAGAGAGTAAACTGCTGTTTATAGTCTAAATATTATTAAGGGTAAATAATATTTGACTTCCATATTTTTAGGAGAGGCAGTCTAAAAATAGCCTGTGACCTAAAAATATGGGTCTCATCTATTTTTAACAACATGTCGCATGCTTCAAGAATCTCCAACTGGAATCCCCGAATCATGCTCTGTATGTCTAAAAATAGACATAGTCTAAAAATAGACTTTGCGCTGCATCAGCTCATGCCCCCCACTTGGTTGAAGGCGACTTCATTTCCCTAGCCCATCATCTGCCGCAGCCTCAACAAATAAAGAAGAATAATTCCAATGTAGTACATTGTACCCAGTCTTCGCATCGCAGCAGTGATAAATATGGTAGACAACGACATTATGGAGCAGATATTGGTGCAACTACTTGACTTGGACGAGGATAGGTTCATCGTTGGGTTTCACCAACATATTTAGAAGGAGAGGGAGAAATCTTGGCATTACTGACACATTAAGCACAAGATGTTCAAGGATGGTCAAATAGTTCTGTTGTATGACAATAATTTTGTGAAGTTCCCAGGAAAGTTGTAGATGCACAGGTTGGGTCCATATGTTGTCATGAGTGTGACGGAAGGAGGTGCAATTCAGCTCGCGAAGCTGAATGGATAATTATTTCCTAGTCGTATTAATGGTAGAAGATTAAATTTATACACAATCTATTCTGTCCCTGAAAGTTCGCAATTACTATATGGCCGATGTAGAGTCTTGATGCCCTATGCAACCGATCAGGGGCATGAGACTTTAACTAGGTTACAAACACAAGTGAGTGTGAATCAAGCGAGTAGGCTTCAGGAGAGCGTGGCTCAAGTGAGTGAGGTTCCTGAATGAGGAATAAAATTAATGCACCGCAGTAGTTCCCCTATTGAAGAATGCCTTGAGAAACATCAATGCAAAGATAGATGGTGCACTAGTTGTGTGACTCGGGACGAGTCACAGTTTTGTGTTGGGGTCTTGTTGGAGATGGGATCCCTATGAAGTAAGCAGTAGAGAAAGAATCCACAGATCGAGGAGAAGAGCATGCAACACAGAGTCTATTTTGAGTCATAGGGGATTTGGTGTCGGTCAAAGCCCCTTATTATGTAATGAGATGGGATAATTTTATGAACTTTGGACTCCGCCCATGGTTTTGGACCATGGTATTGTAAATTCCAAACCTATATAAGGCTTCTGGATAGAGTGAAAAGGATAGTCTTGAATGATATATCTAATGAGATGCATTTGGATGTAAGATTTTTTTGAGTCTGAGTCTATGTTTTGGGTTAGAGGAAAAGGATCCTACAGTTGTGTGCGCAGGGTGGAAAGTGGATGTATGAGAAGGATCTAGATATTAATGAAAGACTTGTTAAGAAATATCTGAGTTATAGTGATGTGTTTTATTTTACTTACTATTCTAAATATCTATGTTGAATAAGGGTTTTGATCTCTAACTGAATAACGCAGTATTGTTTATGATTATTTACTTCATTTAATGCATGAATAAGTAAGATCGTACATTTTGTGAGTAATTTCAGCAAATGTGTTGAACAACGCTAGTGTTATTGATAGATCTAGCTTGGGAAGCTCTGCTAAGAAGGAAAATCCCTGAAGCCATGATCCTCTATCCCTCTGGATGCATAAACCTAGTTCTAGCATCCCCCTATATTGCCTTGGGTGAGACTTCGATCTGTGCAAGAATGTCGTTTCTGAAAGGGAGGGTAATAGTGGGTTGTGTTGGACTACACAACCACATTGAACTTGGGTCTAGACCCCATCAAGCCAACACAACATCCATTTGAAAATATTCCCCCTCAACAGAATCTTGTTCACCAAGTATTTCAACGCAAAGTGATTAGTGGAAATTTTGAAATTTTCTCCTAATAAGTAATGCCTGAATTTGTGCAGTGTATATACCATAGACATACCTTTCTACTCTATTGTGGAATACTTTATCTCTACCTTAGAAAATTTTCGGCTCGCAAAAGCTATAGGTTGGTCAAGATCTCCTTCTCCCAGTTGCGCTAAGACAACACCCAAAGCTAGTCAAAACGCATCAACATGTACACGGAATTCCTTCTTCCATAACTTTTCCATCGACGTAGTGATCTATGTGTAGGCATTTATGAAATTCCTATAATAAATTGTATGTCTAAGCATCGTGCATAGTTGTTTCACATTCTTTGGAGGCTCTAAATTTATAATAACAACAATATTCGTGGGGTCTACCATCAATCCCTGTTTGCAAACAACATGCCCTAATAATATACCATATGGCACATAAAAAATACATTTCTTCAAGTTCAGGGAGATTTGATACCTCCTACAGGTATCCAAGATCAAGCACAAGCTAGAAATATGCTTCTTAAACATTCCAAAGACTGTCTGGTCGTCAAAATAAATCTCAATAAATTTGTGGATATACTCTTTAAACGTCGCAAATACGGCTC
This sequence comes from Pinus albicaulis, assembly GCA_034641835.2. Classification (NCBI taxonomy): domain Eukaryota; kingdom Viridiplantae; phylum Streptophyta; class Pinopsida; order Pinales; family Pinaceae; genus Pinus; species Pinus albicaulis. The sequence continues at coordinate 420,951,232 of CM076577.1, forward strand.
TAGAAAATATTGTTGGAGAATTATTCAATCCAAAAAGGCATGGCTATATACTGAAACGATCCCCATTCAATAGTGAAGGTGGTATTTCTCCCGTCTTCCAGCATGATATTAATCCGATGGTACCCTGAGAACCCATTTATAAAATAGTAGGCTTCCTGTGTGCCAACATTTTCCATAACTTCATCAGTGAATGGCGTTGGGAATGGATCATGCACACATGCATCATTCAAATTCCTTAAATCGACAGAAATCCTTATTTCCCCCTTTGTATTTTTCTCTTGAAATACCATAGGGCTAATCCACTCTGATTCTTCTACTGGTTCAATAATGCCATCTTTGATCATCTTCTCTAGTTCCTCCTTCACTTTCTCTTTGTATTTCGGGTTCGACCAGTATGGGTGTTGTTCTACCGACTTCGCATCTAGCTTTAGGATTATATTCATTACTCCCAGGGCTCCTACAATACCTTTTAATTTAGATAACTTCATCGGAAATAGCTCTTGGTATTCATGCAATAACTCATCAACCTTACTTATTGTATCACCATCCTAGTAATATCCAATCCTTGCAAACTTGGGCTCCTCTTATGAGCCTATATTTACGTGTTGTGTCTTTACAGGTTGTACTATGTTATATATCTCTTCTTCAGGTCATGTAACCTTGCGTTGTCCTTATGATTCAGGAATATTTATGTTGTGTGGATCTTCCTCATCTTCTTACGCAGTCACATTATAACATTCTAATGCAAGTTCTAGCTGTGCGGTCGAGTTAGGATGTACCCAAACAGTTGGCTCAGTGGGATTTTAGAAAATTCCTGCTCTGACTTCATGGAGAGCATCACCAATACAATTGAAAACATCTTAGAAACTAAATGTCAATAAAAATCCTTCAGTCAACTCGTACCAATTTGCAGTGTCATGGCACAACTCTGTTTCAAGATACCAATTCATAGGTATCACATCCAAAGTGTCGAAGAATATGTGCATCCATTCAGGATGAGGTTATTCACCCCAATCTGCAATCCAACAAGACAAATTCTCTCGGTGATCATCCTTACCATTGTAATTTTCTGCGATCCTGGTTTTTGCATAACCAAAACTTGATCTTCATCAATCTGTGATATTCCTTTCAGCCTAATATGTTTTCTTTGTGTGTACTACACCATCTGGCTGGCGTGGATCTCAAAGTGAAGTCCAAAGCTTAATATTGTTGTTCTTCAGGCACCTTACTTTCAAATTCATTAAGAAAAAAGTTAGCATTCCTAGTCCCACCATAATATGGAAAATCAAGTACCTCTGATGCAACGCAGCAAAGTGATCTAGTAATTATATTACATCACTTGGTAGATACTTCATGCAATCAATTCTTTTGATTCTCCATTTCTTCATCAGGGTTTGAAACACATGAGCTATCATTTTCCCATCTTATCCTCCCATCTGTTGTGGGGTTGATCCAATCTTTTTCCTATTTGGTCAACTTATAGATATTGTCAATATGTGCATCACCATAGTCATTACAGATTGGTTCTGTATATCACGCTCCTTCAGAGGGGTCCAAAGGAACAACGACCCTTCTACCTTTCTTCTAAAATACCATATTTATATTATTCAGATTGATTATGGCATCTATATCATAGGCCCAATAGAATCCAAGTAAAGTAGGATACAGATTTATGTCATCTATAATCTTTGTGACTTCAAATTCTAACAACACACTTACTCCCTGAATATCTACGACAACACCATGGAATCAGCCCATAGGAATCATTTTTTGTTGATTCGCAATTTTCAGCTGAATTGGTGACCACTGTAGCTTCAGTCATCCCATTCATTCCCATGTCTTCTTTGGCGATACATTGGAATCTGATCCTAAATCAAGAATTACTTGATCCATTTCATAATTGCCTATTTGTGTAGTTAACCACGTTTCTCTATCATTTCGCTTCTTATTTTTGTATACTTTATTTATTGTGCATTGTTCAGGTTGTGGTTATTCTTTACCAATGTAGTTTTATATCAACTCTTACAATCCTTCCACATCTTTTTTATTCCTTAGAAGATTCATACATGTATGTAGAAATGATTTCATAATGGTCGGATCAAATTCCTTCATCGTAGTAACCACTATGGGTTTATTCTTTTGCAAGATTAGTTGCATTTGTGCATTCGATGTCAAAGCTCCAGGGTCCATAAACTCTTCTTCTCTTCCATGAAGCTTTCCTTTTCTTGTTGCACATTGAACCCTATATTATTTTCTCTAGCCTGTGTAGCCCATGTATCATCCATAGGCTTCTTTCCTTATGCTTCGTATTCTCCCATAGTTGCACCACTTCTTTTTACTATGTTGACACTTTGATTTTCTTCGAGTGGTTCGAGTCTCATCATTTGTAGGTTCTGAGCAGGCTATCGATTTCCTTTTCTTGCATTTTAGCCAATAATACTAGAAAATATTCTATCTCATGATCAAATTCTCGAAAATACTTACAAGAGAGGGAAACGAGATTCTGGAAATCCTTGGAAAAGTGACTAGGATTACCGCAATTATAGCATTTAATCTGACCCTGACCTTGCCCAATTTCTCCTCCTCATCCTCATCCTTTGTCTTGGTATCCTTCGCGGGCTATGGACAAACCATGGTCTCTGTGACCTTCAACTTGCATTACGTACACCCCAGGATTTTGTTGCATCATCAAATCATAGTTGCGACAGTTATTGTCATGATGTCCTATCGAGCTACAGAACCTACAAAACAATTTCTTTGGCATCTACACATTCTTCTGCACCAAATAAATTTTTTTGTGGGGTGTTCACCTGATATTTTACATAATTCACACCATACACTTGTTCCTTGTCTCAACTGGTTAGGTGCACCGATGTTGATGTAGTCTCTAAATACAAGGCACTGATGTTTATAATGGCCTTCCGCCTTACATTTGATACACTAGAATTATGGTCTCATGTCAAGTTGCACTTCTTTTCCCTTCTTCAATTCTTGCAAATCCATATGTAAGCTCGCCAACTGGGTCTGGATCTGCAAAACCCTTATATTGGTACCCACTATTGGCGAAGCTTCTAATTTCATCAAAATATCCAATGCTTTGACTTGGGTTGTGATATTTTTTTGTGATAATGGTAGAATGAGATGTGGTAATAGCACAACTATAAACCACTCTTTGTGTTGATCATCATGGATCTAGAAGCTGATTTGGCTTAGCAGCATCTTGACTCTTTGATCTACTTCCCACACATATTCAGTTATCGATTGCTTGATTTCTTTTATCTTTGTAATACATTGTGTCTATGATTTTGGATTCTTAAATTCATCATTAATTGTTGCCTTTATCTGATACAACATGGAATTCTAATGCATTGCAGAGTACTTTATATACCAAGACAGTGCCCTTTCCTGCAATGTTGTTACAAGCTGATATTTCTTCATATCTTCATTCGTGAATTTTTGTGATCTCCATACTGTTTTTGCAACGAACCAAAATTTCTAGGGATCCTTTGATCCCTTACCCTCAAAAACATTCATCTTAGCTAGTTGAGCCATGTTAAATGAGGGAGGTGGAGGTGGAGGTGGAGGGACAATATGGGGATGGGGTTGAGGGGTGATGGGAGTAGAAGGATGGGGAATCCCAAAGGCACCTTGATGATCTCAAAACTATGATGCACTTCTAGGGGTTGAGAGGCTACTTTCTGCTTCTTCGTTTTCATATCCAAACAATGGAATGTACTTATTTTTGATGTAGTTGTCACAATCCACCCTAAATATTTTACCACTTCGCATAGATCTGGATTTACATCCCCAAAAAATCAATCTGATTGCATGCGCAGTACAAAATTTTCACATAAAATCATATTAATCTATAGCTTTAAGGAGTTTAATTACTTACCTCATGGACCTTTGAAAAAATTGTGCTCGGATTCGTTGTAGGATACGTATGTGTCTATGGAGAACTCAGTAATAAAGCCTCCAAGAATACTATCAATCCAATAATCAATATCTCTTGAGATCTTGTTATCAGTCTCCTTGACCTTCTTAATAAGCTCTGGGTTCCATGCAGTAGGCTCGTCATGCTTAAAACAAGTCTTATTCTCAGCTAGCCTTGATAGCCACTGGTGCAGCTCGTTAGCGAACGATGAGAAAAAGATCTCATGTTGATATCTGAAAATATATTTCTGTAACCACTTCTTAGTTGAAAGATGTGGATATATTTTTTCTTATACAAAAAATTCTCCCTCTTTCAGGGATGCCCAATCTTGAATTTATTTCCTGGTCAAATGCCACATCCACATATCCCTTAATCTTTAGATCTTGCTCCCAGAAACAGAACCATTTTTTGGCTTGAGGGGGTCTAGACCTAGGTTTAGAGATTACGTGAACCAACAAAATCATCTATTACCAACCCTTTTGGAAATGATCTATTTCACAGACCGAAGTATGACCTGAGGAAATATTAGGGGATGCTAGAACCAGGTTTCTGCATCCAGAGGGACTATGGAGTGTGGTTTTAGGGCTTATCCTAAATTCAGTTTTATTCGGAGCTTTGCCAAACCAGTATGACAAATACACAAACATTGTTCAAAAAATCTACTCAACTACTTTTCATAGTGTTCTTTTCTACTTGAACATGCATTAGTCATCATAATAAACCAAGTTCAAGTCTTCACGGTGCATTTATACATAAAATCCTGATCTAGCACAGATACCCACAAAATGTAGATAATGCAATCATACAAGTAAAGTAAACAAATTTTTCTTCAAAGTCTTCTTTTATTAGCTCATATAGTCTCAATACAACACTTACTTCCCTACACACACAACTACAGGGGTCTACGCACTTAACTGCAAATTTTCCAAGGTCTTCGCGCACACAGATATAGGAGCCTTCCCAAAACAAACAAAATACAAAATTAATTCATATCTAACATGAAATCCATATGCATTCTCTATCCTTAGACTCACTAAGATAGCTCCTTATATAACTAATTATTTTACAATATCATGGCTTGAAAACCATGGGAAAAGCTCAAATTATCCAAAATATTCCCATCCATTTACAAAATGAGGGGCTTTGACCCACCCCAAAGCCCCTATGACTCTTAACCATCTATGCATAGTGTGATCCACTCCTTAGAATGTAGGTTCTTTTCCCAAAACTTATACATAGGGGTACCCTATTGAACAGGAAATCATCCTAATCCTGCAACCCAGCAACAGGGCGGACAACCCAAGCAAAACAAAGCTCTTCGTATGAACAAACCTTTTGCATGTTGTAGCATATTTGGCCATTATACTCATGAGTGTCCCTTTTTACCTCATATGCGTTAAGTATGGGAAGCTCAAATAGTTTCTTCTGGATGACAACAACCCATTCCTTAACCTCCTCCACCCCCTACTTCATCTCAACCGGTTGTGCTCACAAATCCTTTTCCTCATAAAGTATATCTAGTTTCTCAACCTAGACAAGGTCATGAAGCTCCCCAACCTTCACCATCTGGTCACAATGATTATCAAATCCTTATCATGAATTCTGACAAAGTCAATACTGAATAAGTCAATGTTCTGACTCGATCGCTCCAATATGACAAGACACTTGCTAAATCAGTGACTGAGTCACAACCCCAAGTTTCAACCGAGCCTTTATTTTCATCAAATGGTACCTTACAGGTCCCTTCGCTTAAGGTAGAGGTTATACCCAAGATCCCCAAAGGTCCATTACGTCGAAAAGCTTCTTCTTTTAAAGTCACCCATACATATAACATAGTAGATGACTTGGTGCAGTCTCCTGCTGCCATATCAACGCTGGAATTACTCTAGGTGTGCCCATCCAAATGAAATCTCTAATATTTTCTTTGGGTGTTGTGTATCCTTCTGAAGATCATTTTATTGTCTTTGACATTGACAAATCAAAACATCCCCCCTACCTTCATCCATTTCAAATACCAGTTTCCATAACAAAAGTAATTTTTCAGTGGTGTATCATAAACGAAGGCGCCTCCACCTGTGTCATGGCCGCTATTGTTTGGAAGAAACTTGGTTCACCTGACCTATGCCCATCCACCATCACTCTCAATTCTTGGTATGGTCATCCCTCAAAACCCCTTGGCTTATATCAAAACTATCCAATTACTGTTATCGGCAAGACATCCTTTATTTACATCGAGGTCATTGATGCCCCATTAGATTAAAACATCCTCTTAGATCGTCGTTACACCTATGCCATGTCCATTTTTGCATATGTGGTCTTTTACAAGATTTTCTTTCCTCATAATGGATAGATCGTCACTATCGATCAATAGACTTTCTATGATCCTAAGTATCATACTTCTTCCTAGTCTCCTATCTCATCAGTGACTGGTAATAAGATTGTCTCGTCCCTCACTAATGTTTCTCTTGGAGTCTACAAAGATTCCACTTTTCTTGGTGTGTATTATGGTCCACCTCCTACCCCTTCTAAGCCTAGCTCTTCTAGTGTTTACATGCTTCAAGCATCATGAGCTGCTCACAAGTGGTCTGGCATACCTTCCTAGCAGCCATCACCTCTGAAACCTGCTGCTCCCAACTCAACCCAGCCTTCAGGTATAATTCCTCAAGGACGATTTCCTTATGTTGATATTTCTCCTATTAATTTCCAAGCTAGAGTTGTTCCCAAAGGTTTTAACCATCTTGGAGTAGTTCCTCCAGGTCATTACCCTTTTGGTCATATATTCTTCTTATTCCCAACACCTAGAATTTTTTCTGACCTTGTGATGGCTACGTTGATTCTTCCTAATATGACCTTGGGAATCTTAGTCTGGTACATTTATCCTCTCACAAAAACTCCCCCTTATCAACTCAAAGTTTACACGACTTTGAGCCCACTTCAATATGTTGTTCCTACCCCTTCCTTTTCTTCAATTCCACAACAATCTCAATAGGAACCTAGTCATGTTACAAAAGGATTTGGTGAAATCCCAGAAAAATGGACCCAAAGACAAGGCACCCAAACCAACTCCAGCTACTCCTAAGCCTCCAAATCCTACTCCTCCACGCACTTTGTGTTATTTTGTTGGGCAGACCACCAATAATTGTATTAAGCTCACTCATATCAATAATGTGGTCTCTGATACCTTTCCTAACTCCAAGATTCCTGAGGTCCATGTTACCTTACCTGAGTCAGCTAAGAAGAACAAATCCTTACACATGAATCACCCTTGTGCTTTGTGTGATAAATTTGGCCATTATTCTCATCATTGTTCCTGACTTGAATATTTTTGTGGAACCCTTCCAGTTGTTTGCAAGTTAGATGACGTTCGTAGTGAATCCACCTCCTCTCTACTTATAATAGCCCTGGTAAAAAATCATGTAAAAGTGTATAAAGCCATGGTCAATGAGACACATATTCCAAGCTAAATAGTTGTGAAAATAGCCTAGCAAGTGTTAATTTCAATTATTATGGCTAAGGAAGTTATAAAAGGCAAAGGAAAAGGCTTTGGAAAGGCATGAGGCATTAATTGGAATTTTATTTATGAAAATAATGGAAAATAGGAAAAAAGGAAGGTGAAAGGTCATAGGTTGCATGTGAGGAGGAAAATGAAGGAAAATTATAGAAAATGAAGAAAATAGAGGCCTTATTAATAAATTGGCTTCTGAAGGTCAGTGTTCAAGGCTTGGTCAGTTCCGTTTTGGATTTTTCATTATTCTCTCTCTCTCATACTCTTGAGCACTTGGAGTATTATTGGAGCACTCTTGGAGAGTGTTCCATACTTGGAGATATGGATTAGGAAATAAAAGGAAAAGCATGAAAGCAGAAGACGACATCACGATAAACATCTATAACAGGCTCTGAGCATAAGTACCAAGTTGCATGTAAGTTTTCCTCATTAGCTTTGGCATGCATGATGTATGCATGTGGATTTTCCTAGCTTTTCCATTTCTTGGATACCCATGGTTTTGTGGGTTTATTTCTGTTGATTCTTTTATAGTTGGTTCTCATGATTCCTTTAGCTATGTGTTAAGTTATTAGTTCTTGGATCCTTGGATGGAAAATTCTTTGGAGCTTGAAAAACAACTATGTGTTGAGTTATTAGTCATGGAAGCCTTGGTTGGACAAATTCTCTAGAGCTCGACAGTTAGTTGTTGGGTTGAGTCACAAGTCCTGGAGCCTTGGTTGGATAAATGATTTTGAGCCCTAGGTGGGTTGAGTTACTAGTCCTCGAAGCCTTGGTTGGAAAAACACTCTGGAGCCCGGAAACAATTGGGTTTGAGTTACTACTCTTGGAATCCATGTAACAGTTGCGATTGAGTTACTAGTCCTGGAAGCCTTGGTTGGAACAAACACTCTGGAGCCCTGGAAAAACTTGGATAGATATCAATTCATGATGGTTAGTGGTGTTTGACCATGAGGTGGAATCATTGGTTTTTGTTTGAGATGGTTTGGTCTTTGGAGCCCTCCTTTGGTGTTGATTTATGTGTTTGATAAAGTCCCACATTCATTCTTGGAATATGGCACGGGGGTGATTGGCTGAAGAGATACTTGGCTCAACCAATCTATGGTTAGGTGAAACGTGGAAGTCCCATCTCCGGTTGGTTTTTACACTCATTATTGAGAGGCTTATTCCCTTTGTATTTGGTATGAAAATTTATTGGTTATTATGTGGATTTCATTGATGTTATATCCATGGTATTTCTGTTGTTATTATGCTGGTTATAAGCATGTATTTTATAAGTGATGATGTATGGCTCTATCTATCTTTTTGCCTATAAATGAATATAAAATGTATCTATGGTCAAATGTATTTTATTGCAGCTTATGATGTAAGGGAGCAATGATTCTCAGCGATTCTCAGATAAGTATTAGACCCCTATGTTTAATTATGTTGTTTACACCTGTAGATGCAATGTTTGTGACATTCTTGATGAAATTCCTGTCATGGATAGGTGGGGTTGGATGAGTTCTTGATGATGTGATTTCTTCCATGTATTTTTTTTAATGTTATTTATCCTCTCTTGAAGTTACGGGAAGTTATAGGTAGTGACATGGGCTCAGGGGCTAAAATTGTGGCACAAATCCTGAAGCTACAGGCACAAAACTGACCTTTTGGGGCCTTAGCCACTACCTTTACAAGGAAATCCCATGTCTAAGGGTGTATAACCACTGCCTTTCCATTACATGGCTATGGCTAAGCATCAAATTGGTTAAAAAGAATATCCCCCTCAGGGAACAGGGCCCTGGAAGGTTGAGTTACCTCCTGGGGATGTCAATGATGCAGTGTAAGGTCTGTTTGTCATGTTTCCATCGGTTCCACTTCCTCAAAGTCATCTAGGAGTTCGAATTTAATATTATTATCTTCTTGTCACATGTTTATCCCAATTGGTTGGTTACATGGGTAGATGTGGGAAGAGCGTGTTATAGAGTGGTGTCAGAGCATGGTTCAACTCTCAAACTAGATGGGTGGTGTTTTTATCATGCATTTATGTTGGTTTTATATGTGTTTAGTATGATTGTGGTATATGTTTGTTTATTGCATTCATGTTCTGTTGACCATGGTGGCAGTAGTGTCGCCATGGAATGGCTGATGGTGTTGTTGTCAACATGTTCTCATGAGTGTATGAATGGTTATTTGTTGTTCACGCTTATGTATTATCTATGCACACTTGCTTACATGTTGTTACATATTTTACATGCATTTCTTTCTTATGCTAGGTTAAAATATTGTTCATTCTTTGGTGTTATCCGTGTATTCTTGCTTATGTGATGCTATATGGGGGACATGCATTCGTTGTTCATGATTGGTTATACATGTCAAGTGGGTGCATATGGTCAAGTTTACATTGGTTTGGTGAAGGTTTTTGCGCATACGGTCAGTGTATGCCATTGGATCATAATGATGATGTTGGTATGTTATGATGCTAATGTGTTGGCTAAGATAGAGCAGGAGATGTAGATCATCAAAGGGTAGTTTTAGCATTGGACCTCGAGGCAAGAACATGTCATCATACAGGTTTGGATGTTTGGAATGTAGGGGTGTAGGTTAAGGATTGTTATCATGGTTATGAGTATTACTTTAATTCTATTGATGTTATGGTTACATACATTACATATGCTAGTTGGTTGGTGCGATTATATGTACATTTGTCTGATAATCATGAATGATAGGAATCTGCGGTGATATGAATTGTTATGGTTGTTTTATGTTAGATAACTTATATGTTGTTGATGAGCATGTTATGGGTTAAATTTTTGTTGTTGTATAATATTTAGCTTGATGATTATGTTACATGTTGTTGATGAGCATGATATATGTCAGATCAGGAGGTAACTCCACAAAAATCAATGTGTATTAGATGGAGATTGTGTGTGTATTTATACATGGAGGTGAGGATATTTGGATTCACTTCCCAATGAATCTTGGCCTTCCTTATTTACTAAATTACAATAATATACAATCTCACCCAAACCCTTAGGATTAGGTGTCAACATTCCCCCCTTTAATCTGAAGGGATGTTGGTGAGTCCAAGCATTGTTCTGAACTTTTCAAACTTTTCTCTTCCAAGTGCTTTGATGAATATGTCTGCAGTCTGCTCATTTGTGGAAAAATGATGTAGATGGATGGTTTTGGCCTAAACATGATGTCGAATCAGATGTTATTTTGTATTGATGTGCTTTGTTTGATCATGGAACTTCGGGTTCTTGGCCAACTTTATTGCAGAAGTGTTGTCGATCATGAGTGGTGTTGAATGCATTTGTTTCAGCTGCAAATCTTCAAGGATTTTCCTGAGCCACGCAATTTCCTTTGTTGCTTCAGCTGTTGCCACATATTCTGCCTCGGTTGTGGAATCTGCTAGAACTGAATGTTTGTGTGATCTCCATGAGACAGTTCCTAATCCAAGACTCATGGTATAACCTGAAGTAGACACCCCAGTTTCTTTGTCCCCATCAAAGTCTAAATCAGAATATCCGATCAAGCTAAAATTTCCTACTTGTGTATATTTGAGTCCACATTCTTGAGTCCCTTCAAGTACTTTAGAACTCTTTTTGCAACAGACCAATGTCCTTCACAAGATTTTTGTATAAACCTGGAGAGGATTCCAACAGCAAATGAGATGTTTGGTCTGGTGGTAGTCTGGTGGTAGTCAGGTAGATAAGACTTCCAACAAGCTGTCTATAGTTCGTTGCATCCTCGAATTCCTTCCCTTCAATGGATGTGAGCTTCAAGTTTTGTTCCATTGGAGTGGTTAAGGGATTGCATTCATCCATGCCAAACTTGTTCAAAAGATCTCCAATGTACTTCTTTTGAGAAATAAATATAAATTTAGGATGTTGAGGTATTTCAATACCCAAATAGTAATGAACATAACCCAAATTAGTCATTTCAAAACCTTTCTTCAATTATTTCTTTATGGATGCAATATAACTTTCATTGTTCCCTGTTATCAAAAGATCATCTACATACACCACAAGATATACAACTATTTTTCCAACTTTCTTAACAAACAAGGTTGCATCATAAAGATCAAAATGTTTGAAATCAAGTTTCAGAATATGCTTAGTTAATTTCTCATACCAGGCTCATGGTGCTTGCTTGAGGCCATACAAGGATTTTATAAGCTTGCATACTTTGTGTTCTTGGCCCTTCACAATAAATCTTTCTGGCTGGGACATAAAAACTTTCTCCTTTAGATATCCATTCAAAAAGGGGGTTTTTACATCCATCTGATGGACTTTCCATCCCTTTTGTGATGCTAGGGAAAAGAGAGTCCGGATGGTGGCCCATTTTACTGTGGGAGAAAAATTTTCTTCATAATCGACTCCTTATTTCTGTGTAAAACCTTTTGCCACAAGCGTGGATTTGTGCTTGTCAAGTGAGCCATCTGCTTTATACTTTTTCTTGTAGACCCACTTACAACCAATTGGTTTGGTTCCCAAAGAAGGATCAACCAGCTTCCAAGTGCCATTCTTTATCAAGGCATCATACTCTTTTTGCATCACTTCATTCCATTCATCATGAGAAACGGATTCTTTGAAGGAAGTTGGTTCATGATCTGTAAACAAACTCAATTCACAGTTATAAGAAATATCCATATTAACAGGTGAATCAGAATTATCTACATCACCTTCATTTTGTCTAGTGGAACTTCTTGTTCCTGTCTTTCCAACCTCATCGGGAGGAACATTTTCTAGTTTCTTTGTCAGCCATTTGGGGGGACCTTTATAAGATGGCCCAGGATGCTCATTTTACTGAGTTGGAATTGAATCAAGATTCAATCTCTCAATTCTGTCAATCACATCATTCAAGGTGTCATCAATGGTTGGTTCTTCAGGTGTGGGAGAAAGTGCTTTGAGAAATGATTCCACAGATTGATTCAGTATAGGAATCCCCCCTTCAAGATGTGGAATCTAATTATAAAATTCTTGAAAATAATTTGCATGTGTGAATCAATCCAGGCGATCAAGTTGCCGCTCAACAACATTGTCAGTCTTGAAAGATTCAAGTAATATGAAATCTATTGCTATTACAAAATTCTTATTGACTTCATCATAGAGACAATATCCTTTGGAGGTATTGGAATACCCCAAGAAGATACATTTTCAAATTCTAGCACCAAGTTTATTCCTTTGTACCTTGGGTATCAAAGCATAATAGGTGGAACCAAAGACCTTGAAATGCTTTACCGAAGTAATGTGGCCATGCCACATGCCATAAGGATTTTTGTTTCTGATTGAATTTTAAGGACACCTATTCTTTATGTATACAGCACATAGAACTGCATCAACCCAAAACATCAATTTTACATTCTTAAAAAACATCATGGAGCGAACCATATTTAAAATTGTCCTGTTCATTCTTTCAGCCACACCGTTCTGTTGGGGATTATAGGGCACAGTTGTTTGATGTTTGATCCCATGTTGACGAAGATAATTTTCAAATTCGTTTGAAGTGCATTATTTTCCATTATCAGTATGTAAAGAGCCAATATGAGTTACAACATCATTTTCAATCCATGCATGAAAATTCTTGAATGTTTGAAAAGCATCAGACTTGTTCTTCAATAAGTAAACCCAACACATTCTGGTGTAATCATCAATAAATTTCATCATATATTTATTTCCATTTGCAGAAGAAACAGGCATAGGGCCACATAAATATGAATGAATACGCTCAATTTTTCTATGTTCTCTGGAATGTGAACCATGAAATGGTTGTTTGTTATGCTTTCCTAGAATACAAGCATCACATTGCTTAAGTTTCCTAGGAATTGTAGGCAATCCATTAACACCATTTTTCTTCAACAATCAAAGGCTGTCATAGTTTAAGTGTCCAAATCTAGCATGCCATAAAAGACTTGATGGGAATGTACCTTCTATAAGTGTTAGTCTTCATGACCTCACTCCCGATCAAACATGCTCTTACAAGGTGATTTTAGGGTGTCAAGGTCAAATTTTGTTTTTTCAGTGAGCCTTCAAGAAAAATTTGCTCACTAAGTACTAGCTCTAGGGTTTTCTTTCACTCCTTCCAGAGTTGTCCAAATGTCGGTCCATGTCACCATTCAACTGAGTGTACCATCATTCAGAGGGTTTTCATCATCATGTCAGGTTCCAATGGGTCATTTTACACCTTGTTCATGCTTCAGTTGTGCCTTGGTAAGGTTCATTTCCCTCTCCTAGGGTTTTGAAGGTAATTTCTCTTGGATGGTCAAATCATCAGCAAAACTTGTATCCTGATGTTCATACACCTTTCCCTATCCTTAATTTACCTTATTAAACACTTCCCATCACTGAGATCCCCCAAATTCCTCATTTTCGCACAAACCCTAGTTTCTTGCTACAACTTGGCAATTTTCTAGGCTAGGCCTGTGTTTTTCCCTTTTGGAACCCTTCCCCTCACTAAATCTTTGAAATTACACTTTCCCCTACTTCCTAACATCCCTCCCTACTTTCCAAAATTTTCTCAAGAATTTAGAAGCCCCTTATCCCCTTTGTTTCGCTTCATTTCGACAAATCCCTTGTTCCACACATCGGGATAGGTTTTACTCCAATGATTTTTCTGAGCAATAAAAGATGAATTTTTGAAAAATGAGAGAGTTTTTTGTCCAAAATAGGCCAAGGAAGAAACAACTCCTTCACTTTTTACACAGGTGTCATGGTTTTAGAGAAATGTCAAAAATACAGTTGCCTCAGGAGAATTGATGCACCTCTGAAGTGACCTTGGGAAAATCAATATTTCTCCTAGCTTGGTTGGCCAAATGACTTTCTTGATGCATCAAATGATAACTAGACACAAAGAGCTTTCCAATGAGCTATCATGAGCTCAATTTGGAGTTGAGGAAGACCTTCAAAATTTGACTGCAACAGCACTCTGCCTTGAGGCAGCCTCATTTTGCACATTTTGACCAGTCTTGGGAGATTTGATTTTTGATAGGGAAAATGAACTCCAAATTGAAAAATTCCGGTTAGTTTGAAAGTAGGCTCAATACGTTTTTCCAACGAAGCTATCTCGCGCCAAATTTGGACACGGGAGGCCTCCAAAATCCTCTTGCCAAAGAGGGCGCTACGCATTGGGTTTGTGGCGCGGCATAAGTGAGAGTGTCGCGGCGCACTGGGTAGGCGCGGTGCATTGGGCCTGCCTATGTAGTGTAAAAAATACACTGGCGCGGCGCACTGGGCAGACTGCACGACGCATTGGGCTGAAACATCAAAATTTTTCCATTCTTCTCCAAACATCAAATTTGATCAGTTACTCCATGCTCAAGCAATTCAAAGCCACTCCTCCATTGCCATGAATATGTATTTGGTGTTGTTTGTGAGGAATTGAACACAAAAACCAAACCCTATTATCTTGTTTGAGGATTTGCTACCTTTAGGGTTTTGAAATTGTTTTTTGTGCCAAATATTCCCATTTCCCCACCTGGTTTTTCCCCTCCTCATTGTTTGTATCCTCACAACAGCCCTTTTCACTGTTTATCCTATATCCATAGTTACTCATTCCTACTACCCTATTCCTCCATATTCCCTCCCATATTACCTCATATTTGGCAACAAAAACCAAAGACACCAAATTCCTCATATTCACCTCAGGCAACATAGATGAAGAAGGCATCGAGGAGGCGTAAAAGGCATGATAGACTCCAAATTTTGGCCGAAGCTTCTTTGGCCCAGCATAGTGCTTGATGGTGGACATTTAGCCCAAATTTTAAGAAATTTGGGAAAAATTTTGTCAATTTTGAATTTTTGGGCCTAAACACAGTTTTTCCTGCCCGACGCATAGCGCCACTTGGCGCGTGCTTATAATTGGCAGCTCTTCTGGAGGAAAATTTTGCATTTCTGGATTTGTCATCAAAATTTATGCATGCCTATGGATTACCTAAGGATTTCATCAAGTTTTGGGTTGCCTAAAGGGTCAAAAACACCCTAAAAATGGCCTTTCTGCCACCTTTTGCACACACAGGAAGCAGTGTTGGGAGATCTGATTTTTGGAGGGCCAAATGGAAACCAAATCCAGAAATTCCACTTGGGTTGGAAAGTAGACGAGCGGGGGGCTTTCAATGAGCTATCACAGACTCAATTTGGACACCGAAGGCCCTCAAATCAGCCTCGGTGGCGCTACGCATAGAGATTTGAGCGCGGTGCATTGGGAATTTTGGCTCCTTTTTCACTCCCGTATTGAATTTCGCCTAGTTTTGGCAGTTTGACTTTTTATCTCAAATGTGAAACTCTTGATGCTTGTTAGGGTTCCCATGTTTTGGCAGATTTGGCAATACCAAAAGATGAGACAACATCAAACCACTTTGGGGCCCTAGGATCTAGCCCTCCTGGACCCGGAGAGGGACCTCTCCAAATAGAGCAAAGAATGATGTATCTTTGAAGCTCAGAATGATATGTTAGGCTAGTTATGAAGCGCAGAGGGGGGTCCAAATAGATCAAAGAATGATATGTCTTTCAAGCTCAAAATGAGATGTTAGGCTAGTTATGAAGCACAAAGGGGGGTTTAAAGTGATTTGGTTGAAGGGTTGCTGGGTTGGTTAGGAGATCATAGGCCGAGAAAGCAATGGGAGGAAAGGAACATGGCAGCAGGATGCTTCAGCAAAGAGGATGGGTTAAGACAGTGCCATCCATTGGGCTATGGAGTCATGAAAGGAAATTACTTGCATCCACTAGCCAAGGCTTTCAAAGGGCAAGTCATCTACACTAAAGGATCTCTTAGGCAGATGGTGGAATGGAACATTAAGGAGAGAAAGTGGAAGAAGGAAAGACAACCAGATTTCTGTCTATAGATCAGGTCAGAGGTCATTTAACTCCAGACCTGCTTGGACATACTCAAAGGCAGCTCTCAAAGGTGGACAAAGGGGCAGCTTATAGATCAGACCAGAGGTCATTTAACTCCAGGTCTGCTTTAGCAACTCTAAGGGAAAACAAAGATAAGATAAACGAAGGGAACTTACAAAGGTAAACTGGTCATGCAAGGATTCTAGTGGATAGGGCTAACACTTATCCCCAGTGCTCCCAAACTTTCCAGCTCAAACCCAACAAGAACATCTAAGAACCAATTCAACCAATTCATACATCAGCCAGCAGGCAATAACATCCGCTGCGCTGGTTAAATCAACCGAAACCAGCTCTTAGATAGCACATAGAGCAGAAAACATAAAGGTGGGGAGAGCAGACAGCATAGGGCACCTAACAAGGGTGAATCCTATACCATTATTCTGATGCCTACCAGAAGAACATGAAACAATGTGAAAATGTAATAAACAGAGTAAGAAAACATCACCAATAGCAATAGACCAGGATCCTGTGAAAAGTGCTTTGATTAATAGATGCAAAACCAGTCATGTACAATAAGCTCAATGGCTATTACAGTCCAGACTTCTCCTCCCAACCTATTACATACAAACTACTCTGCTATTCCCTCCCACGACTGTTCTAATAGTCAAGAACGAATCCCTCTAACAGAAACTACGCAGCAACTGAACAACAACAACCTTTACAATATGTTCTCGGGGATCTTTTATAGGAGAAGAGAGAAAACAGAGGTAAATAGACAATTAATTTAGATTCATTAAGACAGAATGGCGGAGGTGTTCACACCCATGCTGCTTAATGGCTGTCTGCAACGTTGAATGTACTCTAAGACTGGTCGGAGATCTCTGTCAGGTCGAAATCGACCTCTGATATTTCTTTGGAGTCCTTATGGTGCTTGGAGCTCTGTGCTGCCACTCTGAAATAAATGAACTGGGCGAAATATCTGCATGGCTTCTCCATTCCTTTATTATTGCGGCTCAGACAGGGCAATTAATCTTTTCAGGGCTCGAGGAGGCATGGAGAACGTTGTGGGAAGTCGTACTTCAGGAGTAAACGTGCTCTGCTGTTAGGTGGCGCAGTTATGACTTGCTGGTGCGCTCTTCGTCTTCAAACAGTGCCTTAATTCTTTGAATGCGGGATTAGCGCTTCAAATATCCAATTACAGGCCCAAATCCCTTCTAATCCGGTCTCTTCTGCTTTGCTGGCCGGCTGTAATGGCCTCTCTGTGTTGCCTGCGCTGTACAATAAACATATTATCAACCGGGTAGTAGTGGAGAAATGCGGTGGAGGTGTAGGAATGGTGGCGGAAGAGTGGAAGGACAGTGGAAAGGATGCAAAGCGGCGGAGAAATGATTAACAGTAATAAAACCCAACAATTAACTTTGGGTGGATAACAAAGGGAAACGCACAAAAACAGTGAAGCGGAGCTATGGATGTGGGACCCAGTGGAGGCGGAGGGCGATTAAACGTGAGCCGTCAGATCTAGGAGGAGACGGACGGCGGAGATGCAATCGGAAGGGCACAAAAATGAGACACTCACAAACTTCCGATTGCGATCGACAGGGGAGAGCGATCGAGCGCTGGCCGTCGATCTGGCGGGGAGATCAACGGTGGAGAACACAATCGGAGGGGATGCAATCGGAAGAGATGCAATTGGAAGGGCACAAAAATGAGACACTCACAAAATTCCGATTGCGATCGACAGGGGAGAGCGATAGCCGTTGGATCATCAGTGTAGATCAACGGTGCGGAACGCACCGCGGGACTTATCGAAATAAAACAATCGCATCGGGTTTTTTGAGTATTACAAAGGAAATGCACCCGCCGGTTGTTTCGATTGCGATTGGCCCCCAAGGCTTAAGCGCTTGGTCTTGGGTGACGGGCATATGTGGGGAAGTGGTCGAAGGGGCTGGCAGAAAGGGGCTAGGCCTTATAATAAGGTCGGAAGTGGGTTTCTAGCCCATTTAAATGGATTTTGGAGGTTTTAAAGGGAAACGATAGAGGGATAAGGGGGGAAAAGTGGCCAACAAAGGGCAAGGGGAAGAGATTAAAGGGGATTTTGGGGGAATTTGAAGGGTAAAAAAGGGGAATAGAAGGGGAAGACAAGGAGGATAAATAAGAGGGAAAAAAGGGGCCTTTGAGCGTTCCTTCACATATCGGAGAGGCTTTATAAGGGAAATTAGCAGAGGGGATTTGATCAAAGGATAAAAGGCACATAGAGGCTTCAAGGAGACTGTGTTTTCAGAGGAAATGCATTCCTTGAAGGCTCAAAAACAATTTAGCCCCCTATTTTCTTGTCAAAAATTTCATAGGGGGGCTAACAGTGGCTCCACATGGGGATGGCTTCTTCTTGAAGGAGTCAAGAATTCAGAAATTGATCTTTTGGTGTAGGCCAGATGCCTGCTGCTTGAACCATCCTTTTCTTTCCTTGATCAGCTGCCACAAACTATGAAGACAACATATCAGCAATAAAATTCTCCCACACAACTACCTACCCACACTATAGTCCTAACATTTTTTCTTCTTGGGTGCATTTGGACTTGCAGACCCTTTACATCATTAAATTTTACAAACAGGAAAAATAAACCTAATCTACTTCTACCCTTATTACTCCATGAGACCAGATTAGACTGTTGGTCTCATATGTTTCTCTACCTACACTACTACCTGCTAGGATTAGACTGTCTAGCAGGTTTCTTCTCTACATTCTAAGACAGAAAATGAAACAACTAATCTACTTGCTCATGTACTGAGCTTTATTGAGCTTCCTACCTACCCTACTCTAACTGGAAATCTCTGATGTTCTAGGTGATATGATAAAGCCAATACAGCCAGTCAAGTAGTAGTGAAAAAGGATATGAGCACTGGCTGCCTGTCAGAGATAACCACAGGGCGCTCTGCATGTGGTTCTTCAAAACTGTGGTCACCATCAGTAGTGACCATTCCTGATGAATCTGGCCCGTGCTGAGGATCAATGCTGGAGCGTTCGAGCATATCAGGGCCTCCATGTATTCTGCCACAGGATCAACGAACACTTGATGTATGCTTTCTTCCTTTTGGCTTGCCATGATTGGTAGGCTATCTATGTCCCGGGCAGCATCGCTTATTGCATATTCCACTGCGTCTTCAAGGTGGCCTTGGGGAACCAGATCTTCTTCTTCTTGCACTTCGAACAGTAGCGGAATCTCTGTATTTTTAGGGGGCGGGAGACTTTCCAAGAATGCTCTTGGGTCTCTGAACTCGTATGATTTCTCTTGTGAGCTCAAAAGTTCGAGCTCAGCTTCATATCTGTCAATCACCAAATCAAGAAACATCTTCTTAAGCGCAGGTAGATGATTGAGTGCTGAGCCAATAGGGACAACCTTTGGAAGGTCCTCCCATTCAATTTCTGCCAGTACACTCGCTACTCCACTCTGAAACTCTGCTATGAGGCTTGGATCTATTTCTGCACATTGTTCAGAGTCTTCCATTAGCGAAGTGACTGGATCTTTGGCGTGGATGATGTTGTACTGCGACATGGTCTCCCAGTGGAGTCTTATGTGAAACCAAGATAATCAGTGGCCAGCTGATCACCTGTGGAGTCTTTTTATCATTCAAGAATTGTGGAGTCGCCAGGTGGATGATTCACAACTTACTGTCCACCACAGTGGTTTGCCAAATCAAAGCTGGCTAATCTGTTCCCCAGCGGAGTCACCATTATGTTGGGGTTCCCATGTTTTGGCCAGATTGGCAAGACCAAAAGATGAGACAACATCAGAACCACTTTGGGGCCCTAGGATCTAGCCCTCCTGGACCCGGAGAGGGATCTCTCCAAATAGAGCAAAGAATGATATATCTTTAAAGCTCGGAATGAGATGTTAGGCTAGTTATGAAGCACAGAGGGGGGTTTTAAATGGTTTGGTTGGAGGGTTGCTGGGTTGGTTAGGAGATCATGGACTGGGAAAGCAATGGGAGAAAAGGAACAAAGCAGCAGGATGTTTCAGCAAGGAGAATGGGCCAAGACCGTGCCATCCATTGGGCTATGGAGTCATGAAAGGGAATTACTTGCAACAGCTAGCCAAGGCTTTCAAAGGGCAAGTCATCTACACTAAAGGATCTTTTAGATAGATGATGGGATGGAACATTAAGGAGAGAAAGTGGAAGAGGGAAAGACAGCAGTTGTCTATGGGTCGGGTCGGGAGGTCATTTAACTCCCGAAGTTTTTGCTTGGACTATCTCAAGCGACTCCCGAAGACGAAGAGTTTGCTTATAGATCAGACGAGAGGTCATTTAACTCAGTGCAGCACAACGACTCGAGGGGAAAAGCAGAGATAAGATTACAAAGGGATCTCAGAAAGGTAAACTGTTCGTGCAAGGATTCTAGTGGGCAGGGCTAACACTTATCCCCAGTGCTCCCAAACTTTCCAGCTTAAACCCCTCAAGAACATCTAAGAACGTCATCAACTAATTCATACATCAGCCAGCAGGCAATGACATCCGCTACGCTGGTTAAATCAACTGAAACTAGCTCTTAGATAGCACATAGAGCAGAAAACATAAAGGTAGGGAGAGCAGACAGCATGGGGCACCTAACAAGGGTGAATCCTATACCATTATTTTGATGCCTACCAGAAGAACATGAAACAATGTGAAAATGTAATAAACAGAGTAAGAAAACATCACCAATAGCAATAGACCAGGATCCTGCGAAAAGTGCTTTGATTAATAGATGCAAAACCAGTCATGTACAATAAGCTCAATGGCTGTTACAATCCAGACTTCTCCTCCCAGCCTATTACATACAACTACTCTGCTACTCCCTCCCACGACTGTTCTAACAGTCAAGAATGAATCCCTCTAACAGCAAACTACCAGCAACTGAACAACAACCTTTACAATTCATTCTCAGGGATTTTTTATAGGAGAAGAGAGAAAACAGAGGTAGATAGAAAATTAATTGAGACTCATTAAGACAGAATGGCGGTGGTGTTCACGCCCATGCTACTTAATGGCTGTCTGCAACGCTGAATGTACTCTAAGACTGGTCGGAGATCTCTGTCAGGTCGAAATCGACTTCTGATATTTCTTTGGAGTCCTTGTGGTGCTTGGAGCTCTGTGCTGCCACTCTAAAATAAATGAACTGGGCGAAATATCTGCATGGATCCTCCATTCCTCCTTTATTGCGGCTCAGACAGGGCGATTAATCTTCTCAGGGCTCGAGGAGGCATGGAGAACGCTGTGGGAAGTCGTACTTCAGGAGTAAACGCGCTCTGCTGTTAGGTGGCGCAATTATGACTTGCTGGTGCGCTCTTTGTCTTCAAACAGTGCCTTAATTCTTTGAATGCGGGATTAGCGCTTCAAATATCCAATTACAGGCCCAAATCCCTTCTAATCCGGTCTCTGCTGCTTTGCTGGCCGGCTGAAATGGCCTCTCTGTGTTTCCTGCGCTGTACAATAAACATATTATCAACCGGGCAGTGGTGGAGAAATGTGATGGAGGTGGAGGAATGGTGGTAGAACCGTGGAGAAACAGTGGAAACAACGGAGAGGAGTGGAGAAATGAACGCATAGTGTAAAGCCCAAAGGCTTTCACTTGAGCGAATTACAAAGAAAATAGCTAACAAACAAGGGGCGGAGCTCGGGATGTGGGGGTCGATCAAAGTGGGCGACAAACCCGCCGTATCCAGGAGGAGACAGACGGCGGAGATGAAACGCACAATCGCAACGGGAGGTCGGAGTTGAGAACCGCAATGCACAACACAAATACAAATGTTCGATTGCAATTTGGGATGCAGGTCATATTAAACACCAATCGTCTGGACCGGGGGATCGCATCGACGGTCCACCTCTAATCGGAGGGAGAGGAGAGAGGCGACGGGCGGTGATGCGATCGAGCGCCGGCCGTCGATCCGCGGGAGATCAACAAAGGAGGGAGAACACAATCGGAGGGGATGCAATTGGAAGAGATGCAATCGGAAGGGCACAAAAATGAGACACTCCCAAACTTCCGATTGCGATCGACAGGGGAGAGCGATTGAGCGCTGGCCGTCGATCTGGCGGGGAGATCAACGGTGGAGAACGCACCGCGGGACTCATCGAAATAAAACAATCGCATCGGGTTTTTTGAGTATTACAAAGGAAATGCAACCGCCGGTTGTTTCGATTGCGATTGGCCCCCAAGGCTTAAGCGCTTGGTCTTGGGTGATGGGCATATGTGGGGAAGTGGTTAAGGGGCCTGCGGTAAAGGGGCTAGGCCTTTTAATAAGGTCGGAACATGGGTTTTTTGCCCATTTTAATGGGTTTTAAGGGGTTTAAAGGGGAACGATAGAGGAATAAGGGGAGAAAAGGGAAAACAAAGGGCAGGGGAAGAATTTAAAGGGGATCTTGGGGGGATTTGAGGGGTAAATGGGGAAATAGAAGGGGAGAAGAAGGGGAAGAAAAAGAGGTTAAATGAGGAAAAAATAAAGGGGAAAGGAGGCCTTTGGGCATTTCTTCACATAATAGAGAGGTTTTAAAAGGGGAATCAGCAGAGGGGACTTGTCAAAGGATAAAAGACACGAAGAGGCTTCAAGGAGACTGTGTTTTCAGAGGAAATGCATTCCTTGAAGACTCAAAAATGATTTAGCCCCCTATTTGCTTGTCAAAAATTTCATAGGGGGGCTAACAGGCTGTCCAACACTGGTTCGGGGATGGAGAGGAGAGCCCTCGGCATCTTGGCGCGGCGCTGGTAAACTTGGAGGATTCTTCTGGAGTTTCCTTCTGGGTGCAGTGCGCTTTGAGGCTGCAACTGCTCTGGAGTCGCTGCAACTTCCAAATTGAACTGGCCCATCATTCTCGGGCTGGTAGCCTTCATGCAAGTTACGTCATCTACTGGCACGTGCGGAGTTGACGAGACTCCATAACGACATTTAATTCTTGCTATCTTTCCTGCCTACAATAATCGTGTGATCAATCGCATGCCTGTGTGTAATCTAACAGTTGCTGACGGCGTCATGGGGAGATGGGCGAGCGCGACGGCTGAGGGAACTACGGGTGATGGAAAATGATTACGGTACGATTACTGTATACTTATGGTAATTTATGACACAGATCTGAGCGATCCTATGGACTGACGAAAGGACTGACGGAAATGACCTGGACTGACACTGGCACGGGGATGGATCCTATGCGAACGACACGCTGGACTGACGTTGTGACACGCTGGACTGGTCCGCCCCGACCACAGTCGGTTGCAGTGAGGTACCCGCGACTGACCAGTTATTTGACAGACTGCCTATGAACGGAAAAGACTCCCTACGCTCATCCCGGTTGCGGGAGAGTTATTCGTCTAAGCTACTCTATGCGTTCTCTCGATTGCGAGAGTTATTGATGAAAAGTGAAAGGTACCTACTCCTGGTATGGTTTCAGGCGTGCGCCATTCACCCACCCAGGAAGAACTGTACCATCCAGCTGTGCCAACCGAATGGCTCCGGAGTCGCGGATCTCGATGACAAAGTAGGGTCCCAACCAGTGCATCTGGAGCTTGCCTGGAAACTTCTGGAACTGACTGTCATATAAGAGAACTTTGCCGCCAACTTGGAAGGCTTTGGTTTTGATGTGGCGGTCGTGCCACACTTTATGTCTGGCCTTCTGAACCTTCTGGTGGAATTCCGCCAGGAATCAGGCCTCATCCAGCTCCTGTAGTTCCTGGAGGCGTTCCCGAAGTGACTCCTCGTTCGAGAATTGAAGGGACATTGTGATCAAAAGACTGGGTACAGTGAACTCGGCGGGAATCACAGCTTCCCGGCCATACACTAACTGGAATGGCGTCTGGTTGGTCAAACGTTTCACTGTGGTCCGGTAGGCCCATAATGCCGCTGGGAGGCACTCGTCCCAATCGTCGCGCTGAGCATTGCAAATTTTAGTCAAGCCCTTTTCGAGAATCTTGTTGAATGCTTCCACAGTACCATTGGCCTGTGGGTGGTATGGGCTGCTTTTATGATGCTGAATCATAAATGTGTCCAATAGTGACTTGACCGTGGCATTAATGAAATGCGTACCCTGATCGCTGGTCAAGCTCAGTGGGCAGCCAAAATAGCTGATGATGTGTTCAAAGATGAACCGAGCAGTGGTCTCTGCCGAGCAGTCGCGTACCACTGCTGCCTCAGCCCACCGAGTGAGGTAATCTGTGGCGGTAATGATGTACCGGGCCTTGGAGTGTCTAGCGACCAGGGCGATGGGACCGACGAAATCAACAGCCCACTTTTCAAACGGTCACAACACATGCACTGGATGTAGCGGAAGCTTGTCCCAGTGTGAAGGCCTTCCCGTCCGCTGGCAAACATCGCAACGCTTCACATAGGCCTTACAGTCAGTATGTACCATCGGCCACCACAGGCCAGCTTGGAGCACCTTCCTTGCGGTGGTTTTCGCACCCACATTCCCTCCCGCAACACCACTGTGACATTCCCACATCAATGCTTCCCGTTCATGGTCGAGAACGCACCTGCGCAACACCTCATCAAGGCCTAGTTTGTACAGCTGCCCCGCGAGCAATTGGTAGTCGGCCGCCCGGACAACCAGGTGGCGTTTCTGAAGCGGGATGTAATCTGGAGGGCACTATCCCGAGGTCAGATAAGTGGCAATATCAGCCAGATAATCTGGTACTGCTTCGACTCGAAAGAGGTCGGCATCCGGTAGCTGATTGTCCAATGATCCTTCATTCTCTCCCATCTCCAACCTGGATAAATGATCGGGACCAACATTCAACCTGCCAGGCTTCACAATCACTTCAAACGTGAATTCCTGGAAAATTAGTAGCCAACGACAGATTCTTCCTTCCAACACAGGCTTATTCACCAGATACTTCAATGCAGAGTGGTCCGTGAAGAATTTGAATTTTCCTCCCAGAAGATAGTGGCGAAACTTCTGGAGGGAGTACACCATCGCCAACGCCTCCCGCTCGGTCGTGGTGTAGTTCTTCTCTGCATTTGATAACTGACGGCTGGCGAAGTACACCGGGTGGTCAACTGTCGTCTCCCCGGGTTGCGCCAATACAGCTCCAAGTGCAATACCGGACGCATCAATATGCACATGGAACTGCTTATCCCAGTCGGGGTGAACAAGTATGGGCGCCATTGCCAACTTCTCCTTTAAGGTGTCAATTGCCTTCCTGCACTCCGCCGTCCACTGAAACACTTCTGACTTCCACAACAGTTTCTCCAGAGGGGCCGTAATCTTTGCGTAGTTGTGAATAAACCGCCTGTAATACCCTGTGTGCCCAAGCAGTGCTCGCAACTGCTTCACGGTCTCGGGGGCCTCCATATGGACGATGACCGCGACCTTGGCGGGATCAACGCAGACCCCTTGCTTGCACACCACGTGGCCCAAGAGTGTGCTGAATGGAACTGCAAAAATACATTTCTTCAAGTTCAAGGAAATTTGCAGCTGACGACACCGGTCAAACATAATACGCAATAGGGAGGTGTGATTCTTCAACAGGCTGTAGACGGTCCAGTCGTCCATGTAGACCTCCAAGAACTTGTGAATGTATTCCCGGAAAGCAGCAATGACAATCTGGGAAAACATAGCCGGTGCGTTCTTCAGACCAAATGGCATAACGTGGTATGCGAATGATCCCCACTCAGTGGTGAATGTCGTCTTTGCTTTGTCTTCCTCGGCAATGTGCACCTGATGGTAACCTGAAAACCCATCAGTGAATGAATAAGCTTCGTTTCCCGCAACGTGATCTAGGACTTCATCACTGAAGGGAGTGGGAAACGAATCATGGATGCAGGCATTGTTCAGGCTCCGGTAATCTACACAGACACGGATCTCCGCTTTGTCCTTCTTGTTCTGGATGACAATGGGACTCACCCACTCTGCTTCTTCTACTGGAAAGATGAGACCTGCAGCCAACATCTTGTCAATCTCCATCTTGACCTTCTCTTTGATACGTGGGTTCAACCGGTAGGGTCGGTGCTTCACCAGCCTGGCCCCTGGTTTCAACGCGATGCGCATCTCGCCCAGATCCCCCTTGATCCCCTTCAGGTCCGCAACCAAAGACGGGAACAAATCTTCGTATTCCCGGAGGAGGCTGAAAATTTCTTTTGTTGTCTCCTCGTCCCAGTAATCTCCCACCGTTGCGAGCTTGGGTCTCTCATCTGTTCCAATGTTCAGCTTCTTTGTCTTTAGGGGCTGTAGATGGACTCCTTCAGTCGTCGGCTCTTCACTGATGCTCCGCTCGCCTTCCCTTTCGTCAAAATAGAGATGCCTGAGGTCCTCCAGACTATCATTCTCCGGATCGCCGTCAATCCAGTGGCAAACCAACTCGTGCCTGACCTCAGGTCGTGACACCACCGGGCCCCCATCAGGCTCAGGAAGTCTGAAAAACAAAACCTCCTTGACTACATGTAGGGCCTGAGACTCCTGCACCGTCTCCCCTTCGAACAAGAAGCACCGCACAAACTTGTCCGCGACTGCCTGCCAAGAGCAAGTGCCCCGTTTTCTCTCTTCCTCCAGGTACCAGGCCTAGGGAATTGTACCCAGGGAGTGGATAAACCTGTGGACCCACAGCTCCTCAGGGTACCGGGTGCTACGCCACTGTTCCTCGTAGGCCCGCAAATGGTGTCGCGGGTCGGAAGTTCCATGATATGTAAGCGTACTGCAGGGTCCTTCATCCTCTTTAAAGCGTGCCCGCAGAGCATCCGCCACGCACTCCCATCGCAACAGAGTGTTGCGGTGACTTTTCCACCACCGTGCCGATGTTGACTGCAAGGCCACATCCAAAAGTGGCATCCGGCTTTCAGTTGGGACCATGTCTTCCACCTTGGTAATAAAAGCATTGACTGCTTGCATGTTCGACAATGTGGGATATCCACGGATTTCAGTCCCTACCCATCGGACTTGGGCAATGGAGGCACATCTCCTCGTGGTGGTCTCATACCCCCCTTGCTGCCAGTCTTCCCAAGTGAGTTCGAATCCGAGCTCCGAGCTCTGCACACTCCGCCAACTGACAGAGCCAGTCGTGGTCGGGTTAATATAATCGTCCCGCTTTCCTGCGGTCATCTAATAGAGATGGTCCATCATCTGAGCATCCTCCCGATTGTCCACCGTTTCTGTATATCGTGAGCCCTGATACAGGTCGAGAGGCTGGGTGACCCGTACCTCCCCATCCTCAAAGATCATCAGCTCCTTCTTAAGGTCGATGATGGCGTAATTCTCAAAAGCCCAATTAATGCCGAGTAAGGCAGGATAGGGATCCTTGTCACCCATGATATCAATAACCTCAAAATCGGTGTATGTCTTCACCCCCGCAACGTCGACCTCGACGCCCTCGAGCCGGCCGATTGGAAAAATGCAATACTGGTTCACCATTTGGAGTTGGATAGGTGAGTAGGCCAGCCGTGGCCTTCCAAGAGCCTCCCATTTCTTTCGTGGCAGAATGTTGACGTCGGACCCCAAGTCCAACATGGTGTCGCTGATTTGGAACCCTGCGACCTGCGTGTTAAGCCAGAATTCTTTGCCTGTTCATTGCTTGTTCCGCTTGACACGCTGCACGTATTGAGGGCCAGCACCCGCCGGATCTCTAAGTTCTGTGCGCCCCTACAGTGCTCCGTCCAAAGCATACTTGAGCTGCTGCCGCAGCGCAGCGCTGTCAACAATCCTGAGGAATAGCCGGAGCCAATCCTCGACCACTGTACCTGTGACGTTCTGCGCACCAGATTCCAGCAGCACGGGCTCCTCCAAACCTCCCTCGTTTCGCAACTGGGCGAATGCCTCAACTGCCTCCTGGAAATACTTCTTCTGGACTTCGGGCCTGATCAACTTCTTCGGTGATGTCGGCCGAACCACTCGTGCTGGCTCCTTCCCGTGCGCATCCTCTCCAGTCTTCTTTCCCCCCCTCGTCACGATTGCGACGTTCTGCAAGTCTGGGGTGGCGGTCCCTCGCAGCTCTGAGTTTATCAGATTCGCTCCCCTCTGCCTCACCCGTTCTTCCCACTTCTTGATGAGCTCCGGACAGTCTTCTGTAGCGTGGGCGTTGACCCGGCACTGGGAACACTAGGGTCACCGCGGAAGGGGACATTCTCGAGCCACGTGACCCTCCTGGTCACAGTTGTAACATTTTACTGGACCGCGTCTGCCTGTGCGGCCTCCCCGCATGCCTCCACCACCTCTTCCCCTTGGAGCCTCGTTCACCCTGTACGAGGGACGATCTGGTCGATCCGCAAGTGCGTCAAGCGCCCTGCACTGCTCAGTGTTGTGAGTCATGGACACACAAAATTTGAAGTATACATTATTCGGGACCGTGGAGTACTTCTATAATATCGGGCACATCCGGGGAGGATGCCCTAGCGTCCGGCAAATCTCGCAGTACTCCGTGGTGGAGGAACCCGGTTGCGGTGGGAACCCTGTGTAAGTTTGTTGCAGCTGGTAGACTCCCGGCGGGTTCATCGCCGCGCCACCCCCTAGCGGTGGACCCCCCTGGATTGCTGCGACCGAGGGTCCTGCTCCTGCGCTGCGCAACCGAGGACACTCGGTTGCTACGTGGCCCTCGACTAGGCAATGAGTACACCAAACATTCGGTCGCGCTGGTCTCACTGGCTGAAGCTCCTTGAGATTTTCAGTCAAGCTGGCAATCTGGTGTTGCAACCCTATCAAAGAAGGATCTTGCGGGGCCGCCCCCCCCCCCGATATTCTTGGGGGTAGCCCGCCATGGCTTCAATCTTCATGGCCTGCTCCAAAGCGTCCTGCAGGTTATCAATCTTCTGCTGAGTGAGGGGGGTTCGTGTCAAGGGGAGCAGAGCCTTGATGAACCAGTCCCTCTGGTGGTTTGGATCGATCGGGTAGCTAAGTTTCCCAATCGCGTCCTTGAATCACCGCATCAACTCCCACGCGGTCTCACCTTCCTTCTACTTAATTTCCCATAGCTCTGACAGGCCCTGCTGGTCTGTCTGGGGAAGCTTGAATTCGCGGACAAAATCTCGCTTCACGTCCGCAATTACGGGGTTAGGATGAGCCTCGGACCACTTGATAAACCATCGCAGAGCCCTCTCTCTGAGCGTGGTTTGGAATTCTATTAACTTCCCTGCATCTGGCATCTGGCGAGCCCTCTAGATGGCTTCGCACAGGTACCAGTGTTGCTCTACATCATCATTGCCCCGGCCAGAGAACTCTGGATACCGGGTGAAAGATCCAGCCATGTGTACTTGCGGAGAATTGACCAGGATAAAGCCTCCAGGTCCTGGTTGCGTAACGGTCCCACTAGGAAAAATACCACTACTAGTAACGCTGCTATTACCTGGCGTTACTGACACTGATGAACTATTGTATGACCGACTCAATGCTTGTAACTGAATAAAAATATTACTTAAAGGTTGATATAGTACCAGGGGAAGGTAAGGATCCTGGCCATGCAGAAGGTGAGAAGTAGGGCTGCCTGGAGGGGTGGGTGCCATCTAATCTTGAAACATCCGCTGTATCACGCCGTGCCATTCATCATCGGAACTCTTTTCGGGCTGCATCTTTCCATTATCTTCGCTAGTCACAATATCTCTTTCTCGCATCGTTGGGCTCCCATGCACCCACTGCACTTCCACTGCTGTCCCATTTCCTTCCCGGGTATCCAAACCCATAATTCCTGTCCTCTGAGGCGCCTCCTTCTGATTTTTCCTCTCGATCTCTCTTCTCTTCAAATCTCTCATTACCCTTCTTCGCCACCTATCGGCGATCTGTGCCCGCCGAAGTGCACGTCGCTCCCGCAACTTGCATGCGGCCTCAACATCCATTCCCCACCCCCACTTTCACATTCTACATAGCATCGATTCACTCAACCCTTCCCCCAGCACAGGAGGTTTACGCTTCCATACTCGTTTTGTGGAATTCAATCAACCCTTCGTCCACCATCAGAGCCTTGACCCACAGCGGAATCTCTTTCAACGGCTTCCCTCTTAGCCCTGAGTGGAAAACAACCTCGACTTTCGAGAAGGATTGATAGCACTTAGCATCAAACTCCACAGTGTATCCTTCCAACGTGGTCCTTACCCAGAAATCCACTGCGCGGGTTAGTTCAGTGTCTACCCGATGCAGTGCCACCAGATCCACGTGCGCCCACCTGTGGTTTATCTTCCGCAAGCCTTCTTGGGGCACCATCGCTCGCAACCTCTGCAACCAATTGTAAAGGTCCGTAGGGAACCTTCCCCAGAAAATTTCGTACGTATCACTAGCTGAGTCAAAGAAAAGAACAAGCTCATTGATCGCCACCTCCTTTTTCTTGGTCAGCTCTGCTTGCTGAGCAATGAACTGGTCAAGATGATCATCCCACCATCGTCGTATCGCTCCTTCAAAAATCCTCGATACCATCATCTAGATCCCCTCAGAACATGCAGATCCCGGCAACGGAACCATTTGTTGGCGAGAAGTCAGGTCTCGCGTACAAGACCCAGGTTCAAGAGTTGTGGCCAACAAAGGGGTCCGGTGTAGTCTAGGAACACGCCGGCATTTTCACCCTGCTCTGGGGAGCAGTGCGTCTCACCCGAGGTGTGCCGCAACCACATGCAGAAGGGGATGAGATCAATGGCAAGGAACAAACCCGCAACTAATGAAGGATAGTGCATCCATTGCATATACAGAGTTATATACGCAAGATCACTTAATAAGCATTCAGACATTTTCAAACAAAATTTTAAACCAGCATAAACACAGTACAAGCACTTAGACACCTTATTGAGACAGCAACCTTCCATTATATTAATCTCTTGGCAGAACACATGATTACATGGCATTCTCACTGATAGCTTACAAATCTGATACAGATGGATTTCGGAACAGAAAGGTAGAATAGAGAAGATAGAGAGCCATAGGAAGGACATGCATGATTCCTCTGCAGCTGCTCTGTGCGTCTTTCCCTGTCTCGAGCCTCGCAACCTCTTCAGCATCCTCCTGTTTCAGCCGGGTGACTGTTATTTATTCACCCGCTCGTGCGACTATTAGTTCCTCTGTGGCTCTACTTCGGCTTCTCCCGGCTTCTCTCCTGTTGTCTACGTGTTCTACTTTCTGTCTTCTGCTATGTGTTTCCCTCATCTGCACTTGTCCCTGTTCTATCTCCAGCTATCGCATGCTTCCGCGCCACCTTGATAGCTCCGCAACTCCTGGTAGTTGCGGCGCGGTCGCGGTTGCCATGTGTATTCATTCAACAACTCAAAAAGGGTCAAAAATTCAAAATGTCTTAGCCAAGATTTCAAAACTAAACAAAAACAAGGGCCCCAATAGTTCTCCAATAATCAATTTGAGAACTATTCTGAT
Organism: Pinus albicaulis; assembly: GCA_034641835.2. Lineage (NCBI taxonomy): Eukaryota > Viridiplantae > Streptophyta > Pinopsida > Pinales > Pinaceae > Pinus > Pinus albicaulis. Next base: position 420,982,781 of record CM076577.1, read on the forward strand.
CATAGTTGAAATTTTTTCATTATAAGGTGCTCAACAGCCAGGGTTTAATGGATCACCAAATGTCTCAATTCAGATAGTCATTTCGTTGATGTGTGGTGTGAAGGTCAGAACAAGTTAGAAATGGATTTATCAAACTTTGTCCCAAGAAGAGTTTACTTTATTTAAAATATAGAATTAAATTAATTCTATGCTTTTATATTGTGTTATACCATGTATGTTCCGCTTATGGATGATGATTTTTAATTAAGATCGACAGTTTAAGTTCATTTTCAGACCCCTTCAGCACTTCGAAGTTTAATGGATAAGGGGGGTCTGAAAAGCGTAGTTTTTTAAACCCAAGCCTAGACCACGTGGAAATCTGTGAGGAGTTTGCACCCCCCTTATTTGAAACCACTTGCCACTTGATGGGCCCTCCAAAAATCAGTTTCAAGGTTTGATGTAAAGACAGTGACCGAGGAAGTCCTTTGCACCATTTCCAGCCATCAAATCACATCGGTGTGTCCAATATTTCAAAGCATACATCACATATTTGGTTGGAAGTTTTTTCACATGAGCTTTGAAGGTTTAAAGTGGCCGAGTTAGGGTTTTCTATAAATCTGGCCGTGTTTTATTTTAAGCAGGAAGTTTAGCTTCCGGTAGCTAAAGACTCGAATTTTATAACCGCTAGCTACCGAAAGTTAAGGCTTTCAGTAGCTAAAATAAATTAACCACACCTATTTCTAGTTGCCGCAAGTACCTAAAATTCCTAGGGTTTTTACAGTCGTGTCATTTCCATGTCATAGTTGGTACGCAGGTCATCATAGCTGCTATTACCGCGCTGATACATCATTTCATCTGATTTTTGAAAAGATCATCACTCATTTGCATCTCCACATCACTCGATCATGAACTCAAGTCATCCCAAGGAATTTTAATTAAATCCTGAAAATAGTCATCATGATCTCCTCACGTTTTAAATTTGGTAGACGGTTGACCAGTTGGTGTTAAAAATAATCCACAGAAGCTCGAAATATCTGAGTCTTCATTAGTTCCTTGCACCTCCGTGTTCTCAACTTTTTTTGTTCTGTCCTCGTTTTCATGTTTAGTTGGCCTCACCACCCACCATTGCATACCACAGCCACCCTACAAACCCACATAGCTTGTTTGAAAATGTTTTCAGGTGCTGGAGCATAATATGTCGACTGGAGGAGTGTTGTTGAGGAAAGAGTTACAAGACACAACTTACCTCGAGGCACACCCACAAGCATGTGAATTCTTCAAGCAGGTGGGATGTTATAGATTTTTCCAGAAGTTCCAGGGATACCACTAGGGTATCACTGAGGCTTTTGCCAAAAATTTTTATGGTTGTAAAGTGCGGCTGGGTCCAATCACCATCTATATTGATGAAGAAAGTGTGGCAACAGCCACATAAATGCCAGGAGAAGAAGATTGGTGGTTTAAGACCACCTCAACCAAAGAAGTATATTTAAAGTTATTTCTTAAAGAAGAGCATTAGAACATGAAATTCCAGAAATACATTCCTAGGAGTTGTTTGCAAGAGCAGTGGCAAGAGTTGATGCTATATCATTTCAGGTTACTCCTCCACTTCAAAGGTAAGAATCCACTTAACATGCCTTTTTATCTTCTTAAAATACTCACTAAAATGGCTTCCAAAGTCCAAGCTAAACTCCAGATAGCTAGAAACAACTTATTTCACCATGGATTAATCAAGTTAATAGTGCTAGAAGAGCTTAATAGGAGAAACAAAACATGGAATTAATTACTGTTTTGGGGAGATTTTGAACAAGAAGTCCAACCAAAGAAGCAAGGAACTCCCTCACAAGAGTTGTCTTCTCCTAAAACCAGCAAGAGGACAAGGAGGAAATTGTCTCCTGTGTAAGCAACCTCCAAAGCTTCTCCTTCAACATCCAAGAAATTAAAGAAAAAGCTAGATTTTGGGAAAGAGACAAAGGTTCAAGAAGAAAATACAAGTGCAGAGGTTCAATAGGAAGCTACAAAAACTAATATTCTCAACCTACCCTATTTAGATTCAAAATCTGAGTCTTTAGCTGCACAAAAGGAGGCATAACTGTTAACTGCAAAAACAGAACCATAATCCTTAATTACAGAAATGGGAGGAGGACTATTAGGTGAAGAAGCAGAAGTCCATAGAGAAACTGCAACCTCATCACAGAAGAAGGTTAACAGAAAATCTAAGAGACAAAATTTGCAAGAAGAAAATAATGAGCTGAAATTTTTGGAAAGACTCTTGAAGAAGGAGAATGGAACCCTCAAGCAATCATAAAGAAAGATTAGTTCAACACTTGATCAAATGGTTATTAAATATGAAACAATTAAGCATAAGAACAAAAGGTTGCACCAACATAATGTCCAGTTGAAAAATAGGAACAAGGTTTTAAGGTATAAGATCATTCATAAGAAGCTGAAACCCAGGCTCACCACACACTTGATGCCTTAGCTTAGGCTGCTCTTGAGTTCAGTGAAAGTGGAGATAATTAATGCATCAGGGTCTAAGGACAACTCACCAAATTTTGGTTAAGTTCAGAAAGAATTTATGCTTTTTCTTGCTAAAGGCCATTAAGAATCCCGAGTTAGCTGCCGAAAATCATGCCCAGATAATCGACAGCTAAGTGAACCTTGTTTTTCCTTCCTTAGCTGTCAAAAGCTCTGTTATGGACAAAAGACAACCAATATCCTTAAATTAAGGTAAATAGACTTCTACGAGATCCCCAAAGCTTCCAAAACAATCTTATAATTACAACTCAACCTTAAAATGCTACTAGCACCTCAATTTTGATCAAATTGGGCCTTAAAGAATATCAAACAAAATCTAGTTTTGTGGGAATTTTGTCATGTTTTCTAGATTCGAGTTTGTAATCAGCATACAACTTTGGCTGTGTTTTCCTTTCAGTATTAGAGGTCGAATATTTTTTAATAGACTAGGATATTGGGCATGATTGTAAAAGAGAATCAAATCTCTTATTTTGGGTGGGACACAAATAGAAATTTCCTAGGACATCTGAAATAGTTAAAGCAGATATTTGAGTATCTTGATCTATAGGATCTGAAATGTAATGGGGAAATGTTATAAAATATATGATGTAATATGTGAAAAGGGTTGTTAGACCTGAAGGGAAGAAACTATTGTAAAAATTCTTAGCTGGCTGTAAGAAATTTTTTTGGATGAATGAAAGGACCCTACTATTTTCTAGATTCTTGTGTCATGTTTTGATGGTGAAGTACTTCTTGATGCGATCTAATTTTCTTTTATCTCACCATTTATTTATTTCATTATTTTTTATAAGAAAAATTTGTTAAGGATTTGTCAATTAGGACACCCTGCTAAGGCTTTAAACAATATTTATGTTTTTCCTCTAAAGTTTAAATGTAGAATTCAGATAATTCCTGCTCTACATTTAGATGGATTCCTAAAAATTTCTTCTTTTCCACTCACAAATTTTTAATATCCATTGATATGACTATCTCGCCTGGTTACACATGATCTCATTAACTCATTCATCTAAATTTTCTTTTACCTTTGACTCCATTAGCCTAATAGCCCTCTTCTTTTGTCTCAACCACAAACTTCAACAAACCCCTCTACCCTAATAACTAGCCTAAAATTCCAAATCAAACAAAGCTAAAAAAAATAGAGAGATCCCTCTCCGAGTCTAGGAGGGCTAGATCCATGGCTCAAAGTGGTTTTGATGTTGCCTTCGGGATTCAGTCCTTCAACCTTGGAATTACAGAGCGCTAACATAGTGGCGACCATACTAGGGACATCGAACATAGTTTCAGGTTCCTAAGTAACAATTGTCAAGTTCAGATCTGGTTGATGATGGTGGAAAAACAACCAGACACAAGGAGGTAGAAATCATCCACCTGGAGACTCCACGAATTTCAGTTGACCTAAAGGCTCCACTAGTAGAAGAATCCAGAATTGTTGTGAAATTATGGTGACACTATCCTCTAGTTGATTGGTTGTCAAGATGAATTAAAGAATACAATGCAGGTATGCTCCTTTAGACATATCAAAGATCCCAGGTTTTCCAAATCCTATGCCAAACATTGATTGGTTAAAATATCTTCCAATGTTTAAAGACAAGAAAGGAGAGGATGCTTCTATACATTTGTTAAGGTTTCGTATTCACACTTGTAAGTTTAAAATCTAGTTTCCAGAAGACTGTCTTATGAAAATGTTTGTGGCGAGTGTAGAAGAGAAAGCTAGGTCTTGGTATGAAGATCTACCAGATGTAAGTATAAGTTCTTTGAAGGGTTTCCATGTTGTGTTTTAACAAGTTCAAAGAAGATTATCCATCCTTGTCACTAGTTTAAGACTATTGTGATAATTTTCAAACTTTTATTGAATATCTGGTTGATTACTATGATGATGATTAGTTTATGAATGATGAAATACTAGAAGCTTTAGAAGAAAGACATTTTCAGAAAGTGGAAGTCTTGTTTGAAATGTTTTCTCATCATGGAAAAAGAAATGATATATGTTGGCTAGAGGTTCATGAAGCATCACCACAGGAGATAACCCTAGCAACACAAGGAAAAACTGGTCACCAAAAGATGAAGGAAGGAACTAAGGCTCCTAAACCTGATCCACCAAAGGGAATTAGTGAAAACCTACAACAGTCTAGTGATCTGGGAGAAAAGGCAGTAGAACTCAACAATCCAAATCCACAAGAATACCTTCAGCTAGGAGTGTTTTATTTAGAAATTGAAGACCAATTAGGTTTGTTGATTGAAGACCACTCCAATTCTCTTTCTGAGTTTGCAGACCTTGAATAAAACCATAAAATTTATCCATCATTATGTTCTTCTTGGGATGCTAATGAAGTTGCACAACACATTTTTATTAATCATGATCCTGTGTCTGAGATGATTGAGGATTTGCAACTCTCTAGCAAGTTTCTGTATGACAAAGGAGATGATGAAGAGCACACAGAGCATTTTATTATGATGGAAAATGAGGAAACGCAAGTGTCTTCCTTACCATTTGAAGAAAGTCAGTGTCAACACAGAAGCAAAGGAGCAATTTGGGATGAGGTTTGTTCTTATGTTACAAAGCATTTAGAAAATCTCATGTTGAATGTTTATCTAGATCCTTTGAGTAGTTTATTACAGTCATCAACGAAGGAACAATTCACCACATTGATCAATAGAACTATTGAATTATGTGGAATAATTATTTTTCCATGTTTTGAATCCATTTTTCTACCTAAAGAAATGGAAAGTCAATTTCAGTTAAGCATTCATTTTCTTGACTGGTTACATTGGAAGTCTGATTATTACTTGATGTGGTAATCTTTTTATCAGGTTAGAATAGATATGGAGCTAAGAAGCTTGCAAGGTAAGCACGTTTTATTTTTCAGACTCCATTTCTACATTCAAGTTTTCAAGATGAAGCAATGTAGTTTCATTTCATAGTTATAAAATGCAAATAAACTTAATAGGAAATCATGTGGTTGCAGTCACTGAATTGCAGAAAAAATCGGGAAGCAGGTTGTGTGATCAACCCAATGGATAAGGCACTGGGTTACGAAACTAGACATCTGGGATTCTTGACACCTCCTCTAGAGTTGCCATCCCAAATTGGCGACACTGTTAGGACCGTATAATAATAAGTATCTATTCTCCAGTTATCAATTTGAGAACTATTCTGATCATAGTTGAAGATTTTTCATTGTAAGGTGCTCAACAACCAAGGTTTAATGGATCATCCAATGCCTCAATTCAGATAATCATTTCGTTGATGTGTGGTGTGAAGGTCAGAACAAGTTAGAAATTGATTTATCAAACTCTGTCCCAAGAAGAGTTTACTTTATTTAAAATGTAGAATTAAATTAATTCTATGTTTTTATATTGTGTTATACCGTGTATGTTCCGCTTATGGATGATGAGTTTTAATTAATATCGATGGTTTAAGTTCATTTTTGGACCCCTTCAGCGCTTCTAAGTTTAATGGATAAGGGGGTCTGAAAAGTGCAGTTTTTCAAAACCAAGCCTGGACCACATGGAAAGCTGTGAGGAGTTCGCACCCCCCTCATCGAAACCACTTACCACTTGTTGGGCCCTTTGAAAAGCAGTGTCAAGGTTTGATGTAAAGACAGTGACCGTGGAAGTTATTTGCACCATTGCTAGCCATCAAATCACATTGGTGTGTCCAATATTTCAAAGCAGACATCACATATTTGGTTGGAAATGTTTTCACATGAGTTTTGAAGGTTTAAAGTGGTCGAGTTAGGGCTTTCTACAAATCTAGTTGTGTTTTATTTTAAGCAGGAAGTTTAGCTTCCAGTAGCTAAAGAATCGAATTTTATAACTACTAGCTACTGAAAGTTAAGGCTTTTGGTAGCTAAAAGCAATTAACTTCACCTATTGCTAGTTGTTGCAAGTACCTAAAATTCCTAGGGTTTCTACAGTCGTGTAATTTCCATGTCATAGTTGGTACGCAGGTCATCATAGTTGCTAGAACTACACTGATACATCATTTCATCTGATTTTCCCAAAGATCATCACTCATTCACATCTCCACATCACTCGATCATGAACTCAGGTCATGCCAATACGTTTTAATTAAATCCTGAGGACGATCATCATGATCTCCTTGCATTTTAAATTTGGTCGACGGTCAGTGAGTTGGTGTTAAAAATCATCCATAGAAGCCCGAAATATTAGAGTCTTGATTAGTTCCTTGCACCTCCGTGTTCTCAAATTTTGCTGTTCTGTCCTCGTTTTCACGTTTAGTTGGTCTCACCACCCACCACTACATACCACAGTCACCCTACAAACCTGCATAGCTTGTTTGAAAACGTTTTTCAGGTGCTGGAGAAAAATATGTCGACTGGAGGAGCATTGTTGAGGAAAGAGTTACAAGACACAACTTACCTCGAGGCACACCCACAAGCATGTGAATTCTTTAAGTAGGTGGGATGTTATATATTTTTCCAGAATTTCCAAGGATACCACCAGGGTATCACTGAGGCTTTTGCAAAAAAAATTTATGGTTGTAAAGTGTATTTGGGTCCAATCACCATGCAAATTGATGAAGAACGTGTGGTAGCATCCACAAAAATTCCAGGAGAAGGAGAGTGGTGGTTTAAGACCACCTCAACAAAAGAATTAGATTTTAAGTTATTTCTTAAAGAAGAGCATCAAAACATAAAATGGCAGAAAGAAATATCCAGGAGCTATTTGCAAGAACAGTGGCAAGAGTTGTTGAAGATGATCCAGGTTTATATTACTTGTGAAGAGAGGTATGGGAGGACAATGCTATATGATTTCAAGTTAATCCTCCACTTCACAGGTAAGAAAACACTTAACATTCCTTTTTATCTTCTTAAAATCCTTACTAAAATGGCTTCCAAATTCCAAGCTAAACTCTAGATAGTTAGCAACAGCTTATTTCACCATGGAATAATCAAGTTAATAGTGCTAGAAGAGCTTAATAGGAGGAAAAAAACATGGAATTATTTACTTTTTTGGGGAGAGTTTGAACAAGAAGTCCAACCAAAGAAGAAAGGAACTCCCTCACAAGATTTGTCTTCTCCTAAAACCAACAAGAGAAAAAATAGGACACTGTCTCCTGTACAATCAGCCTCCAAAGCTTCTCCTTGAACATCCAAGAAATTAAAGAAAAAGCTAGAGTTTGGGAAAGAGACAGAGGTTCAAGAAGAAAATATAGCTGCAGAGGTTCAAGAGGAAGCTACGAAAATCAATATTCTCAACCTACCCTATTTTGATTTAGAATCTGAGTCTTTAGTTGCAGAAAAGGAGGCAGAACCATTAACTGCAAAAATAGAACCAAAATCCTTAGCTGCAGAAATAGGAGGATGATCATCAGGTGAAGAAGCATGAACCCACAGAGAAGTTACAACCTCATCACAAAATAATGTCAACAAAAAATCGAAGACATAGAAGTTGCAGGAAGAAAATAATGAGCTGAAAGTTTTGGAAAGACTCCTGAAGAAGGAGAATGGAACCCTCAAGCAATCATCAAGCAAGATCAATTCAACACTTGATCAAATTGATATTAAATATGAAACAATTAAGCATAAGAAAAAAAGGCTACGTCAACATAATGTTCAGTTGAAAAAGAGGAACACGGTTTTAAGGTATAAACTCATTCACAAGAAGCTGAAACCCTGGGATCACCACACACTTGATGTCTTAGCTCAGTACTCTCTTGAGTTCAATGACAATGGTGATAATTAATGCATTAGGGTCCAAGGACAACTTACCAAATTTTGGTTAATTTCAGAAAGATATACTTTTTCCAGCTAAAGGTCGTTAAGAATCCCTAGTTAGTTGCCGAAAGTCATGCCTAGATAATCGGCAGCTAAGCGAGCCCTATTTTTTCTTCCTTAGCTGCCGAGAGCTCTATTATGGACACAAGACAACCAATATCCTCAAATCAAGGTAAATAAACTTCTAAAGGATCCCAAAATATTCTAGAACAATATTGTAATTACAAATCAACCTCAACATGCTGTTGACACCTCAGTTTTGATCAGATTGGGCCTTAAAGAATATCAAACCAAATCTAGTTTTGTGGGAATTTTGTCATGTTTTCCAGATTCGAGTTTGTAATCAGAAGACAGATTTGGTTGTGTTTTCTAGATTAGAGGTCGAATATTTTGTAATAGACTAAGAGATTGGACATGAATTTAAAAGAGAATCAAATCTCTTATTTTGGGTGGAACACAAATAGACATTTCCTAGGATATCTGAAATAGTTAAAGTAGAGATTTGAGTATTCTGATCTATAGGATCTGAAATGTAATGGGGAAATGTTATAAAAGAAAGGATGTAATATGGGGAAAGAGTTGTTAGACATAAAGGGAGGAAAATAATGTAAAAATTCTCAGTTGGCTGTAAGCAACTTTTTTGGATGAATGAAAGGACCCTGCTGTTTTCCGGGTTCTTGTGTCACGTTTTGATGGTGAAGTAATTCTTGATGCAATATTATTTTCTTTTATCTCACCATTTATTTATTTTATTATTGTTTATAAGAAAAAATTGTTAAGGATTTGTCAATTAGGAAACCCTGCTCAGGCTTTAAACAATATTCATGTTTTTCCTCTGAAGTTTAAATGTAGAATTCAGATAATGTCTGCTCTGCATTTAGATGGAATCCTAAAAATTTATTCTTTTCCACTCACAAATTGTTAAGATAAATTGACATCACTATCTTGCCTAGTTACACATGATCTCGTTAACTAATTCATTTAAATTTTATTTTACCTTTGACTCCATTAGCCTAATAGCCCTCTTTTGTTGTCTCAACCACAAACTTCAACAAACCCCTCTACCTTAATAACTAGCCTAAAATGCCAAATCAAACAAAGCTAAAACAAATAGAGAGATCCCTCTCTGAGTCTAGGAGGGCTAGATCCTAGGCTCAAAGTGGCTTTTATGTTACCTCAGGGATTCAGTCCTTCAACCTCAGAATTACGGAGCGCTAACAGGCCTAACCACTCATGTTTGAGTGACACTGAGGAGATTAGAGAGATATATTAGGAGGATATTACTTTTGCCTTTTTTGGATGAGGATTCTTCTTTTATAGTTGAGTCCATGGGATCATATGAGGATACCCCTAAGGATTATGAGCATTCATTTTGAGTTGCTAACAACAACCGATATATGCATCCATGTGTGATGGAGGAGTATGATGAGAAATATATTGTCCCCATGGGGGAAGAAGATCGGGGAGAAAACTTGTGAGATGAGCGATTAATGATTCACCATGGAGATCACATAGAGGAGTGTGAGTCAGTTGAGGAGGGTGATATGCACAGTGTGCATGATGAACCATTTTTGGAGAGTCATTTGGAGGCTCATGTTGAGCCCATGATGGAGGAGGGTGAGCAACCATGTTTTGGACTAGCCATTGATGAGGATCAAATAGATGCACATGACGCTCACAAATTTGTAGTTATTTTAGATAGTAGCCCTCTCCAGAAGTACATAGACAAGGCTTGCAACATGGTTTTCCAAATTGTGTCCATTACAGAGAGAGGCATGACTTTCTAGATGGGACTTTTTGAATGATCAGGTGGAACTGTATGAGTTGAGCATGGTGCATCATAGCGGACTCGTTCACATATACAGGTGACCATGCATATGATCCTTCCCATAGGATGGATTGGCGAGATATCAGGAGTTGGTATCCCATTGATGGGGTGATATTATTAGTCAGGGGCATAGTGCAGCAAGGGCCTTTAGACATGAGGAATGCTATAGGCACCAATTGGTAGTGGGAAGTAGGTTGATGGCTCATCAAAATTCTAGATGCACTAAACTTATATAAACATAGTGGGGTTGAACTTGGTCTGTGCTAGGAGTTAGACTGGAGATAAGTAATGAGTTGGTATTCTATTGGTGGAGAAACATCTATGGCCAAAGACATATCATAGCTAGAGTATTGGGGTATGGGAAATGATGATTGACCATTGTGGCTTTGAGATCCAGGTGGATCCATTGATGGAGGATTAAGTCAATGACTTGTTTGGTACCTAGGTATCAGGGGACCCATTCATTTTTATCTAGCACGAAGGCAGGATTTGACCCAGTGGTTTAAATGGGATCCTCATATCGATGTGCAGATCTCTCTAATATGGATAAATGTGGATTTCTTAAGGGAAAGCAATACTGGGGCGAGAGAACTTGTAATATACCCATTTTTAGTTTCCTTTTTAGTACAACTAGGATGTATTTCTAGGGTATGTGATGGCCAAGCCACAAGATATATATTACATCATCAAGGGTCCTAGAGGGGTTTTGATTGATTTTTATGGTATCCTACTACATTCTCTTGCCAAATATTCATCATCAAGAGAAGCTCCGCACAACTTGTTTTTGGTTCCATTTATTTCGGATAAATCCTATAAAACAGGGTTATTATTGAGCATAACTTAATTGATTACGCTTAAGGTGGAACTCTAGGAGGAATATTTGACAGAACACCTTAGTGTAGTAGCTCGTTGGAACTAAAATGAGAAGATCTATAGGATGAGATGTTGAGAAGTGACTTTCAGTGGCTAGAGAAAATGTGGTGGGTGATTTACTATTTTCCCATATTAAAAGTGACTTTAATTAGTCAATTAAAAAGGGAAAAGATTAATTAAGGGGAAAAGGCCAAAATTGACTTAAATAAATTAAAAATTCACTTAATAAAAAGTCAAGGAGGAGCTTCTATAATAATAATAAATGAATAAAACAAAATACTTCCAGAATATTTGAGATCTATCTATTTATCCTTTAAAAGGAGGAGGAGATCATTTGTGTACATCCTGGTTTTGAGGATTTTGTAGAAATTATACAATATGCATGTATATCGTGGATTCACCTGTTATAACAATTTGCTAAATTTAAATACTGAATTTATTCTACAAATATTTGCAGAGTTAAAAAACACAATCACCAATTACATAAGCATGAAGAAAGATCAATCACACACAACACAGATAATTTCCCAGGGAAAGCTTACAGCTAAAAACCACACTATCTTCTATTGTATATTATATCATGGATCATGAAACAAGTACATACAAAAATATTCTCACAAGAGCCCTCAGTACATCAGCTAATTGTCTCACACTATCATACAAAAATTGGCAAGTTCCTTAGACAATTTACTATCTCTAGGCAACCTGCCTCCACTGCGCAATCCCTGATGGTAAAGAAGTATAAATAATAATGGATGCCTTGCCTGCCTTGACTATGTAAATAGCATGGGAACTCAAATGTGTGTGTGCTTACATTTGTGCAAGAAGATAATGTCACAACTGATAGTTATATTCCCTTTCACCTAGAACTCAACTGGGTCTCCACTGGATCTGACATGCATGCAGTTAATAATAGTAAAAACATCATTTGCATGTGAGATCACTACATGTGAATTAATTAATATTTAAGTCACTTGATCTACCACTAGTGTATTTGTATTTACAACTAGAAAAACTGAATTTAACTCACTTAGCTAAGTTAAAATGATTTACAACTTGCATTAACTAATGCACCACTACACTTCCAAATCTGTTACAACTAGAGTCATTCTATTACAACTGGAGTCACTCTGCATGTTCCACCAACCAACCTCTTAACTTGAAATTCACTTAGCTAACTGATTTTCCACTTCAATTAACTATTTTCAAGTCCACATTGAGAATATATTACAGTTTAATTCCCATATAAATTAAGAGATAATAAAAATAGACATTCACTTAAAAATAGCCTATGTGGGCCCCACCGTAGTGTAGGTGTTTAATTTTCACTAGGATCATGGATGTTGTTTCTGGATGCCTTGGTAGCCAAATAAAAATCCTCTTCATCATCATGCTTTGATGAAGAGCGATCTCTGGTGTTTCACCTGTACTCCTCCTGCACCAGATCCAACCACAGTCGTTCCCAATTCGAAAATTTTTCTCGTTCGTTGGAAGAGTCTTCATAACTGTGCAAAATCTTAGGAAGTCCCAGGAGAGCCAAAATCACCAAATCATCAACAGAAATAGTTATTCCTACACTCCCAAGTTCATCCCAACATTGGACAAACTTTTTTAAGTATATCGGAATAGTGTCGTTCTTTTCCATCTTGATCTTCTTTAGTTTATCTTTGAGCGCCAATTTCCTATGGTCGCTGCTGCATTGGACTAGATCCGTCAAATCCTTCCACATAGCATATGGTTTGGCTTACTCATGGAGGCTTGAGACAATGTAGTCTCGTACTCCCTCCAACAGAATCCTCCTCTCCTTTGCCACTTTATTTTGCCATGCAACAAGATTGGCAACATCTGGCTTAGGAACATATTTTTCAATGAGTTCCTTCAAGCCATGGTCTTCGAGTACAACCTCCATCCTGTCCTTCCAATAAATGTAGATCAAGCTTCCCTCGAATGCATACTCTAACCTCAAGCCATTGAAAGCCATTTCAATATTGAATTATTTATGGCACCAAGAAAGTCTTTCTACGAGTTTGAATTCTATCCAGTCACAAAATCAGCTCCTGCTTCACTTCTGCAAGTTCCTGTGCTCCAATACCATTTAGAAATTATACAATATGCATGTGTATCTTGGATTCATCCAATATAACAGTTTTATAAAGTTAAATATTGAATCGCTTCTACAAATATTTGCATAATTAAAAAACACAATCATCAATTACATAAGCACCTGCATAGATCCATCTTAACTTCAGATCTATCAAGCACCGAGAGGGATCAATTCTCTCGAGCTACAAACCTTTCCTCAAGTTTTTCACTCAAAAAAGAGGTTTGAAGCTCGAGATATTTGATCCCTCTCGGTGCTTGATATATTCGAAGTTAAGGATGTTTATGGTGTAAATATAAAAATGGGTTATATTTATTTACCATAGCTGTGGAGTAAGTATAAAATAGGTTTTATTTATTTACCATACCTTCGGTTTATTTATATTTTTATTTAGTTAACATACCTTTTTGAGTGTTTTTAAATATAAATTTGGGTTAAAAGGTAGGGATAATTATTACAAATATATTGATTACAATTAAGCCGACATTACAAAATTTTACAAACTTTCTTACATTACATCTACACATCTACCCCATACTGGGGTGTAGAGCGCCTCTCGGTGCAAAGAAGAAAGAACAATCACACACAACGCAGATAATTTCTCAGGGAAATCTTACAGCTAAAAACCCCACTATCTTCTATTGTATATTATATCATGGATCATGAAATAATTACATACAAAAATATTCTCACAAGACCCCTCAATACATCAACTAATTGTGTCACACAGTCATACAAAAATTGGCTAGTTACTATCTCCAGACAACCTGCCTCCACTGCGTAATCCCTGATGGTAAAGAACTCTGAATAATAATGGATACCTTGATTTCCTTGACTGCGTAAATATCATGGGCACTCTAATGTGTGTGTGCTTGCATGTGTGCAAGAAGATAATGTCACAACTGATAATTATCTTCCCTTTCACCTAGAACTCAACTGGGTCTCCATTGGATCTGACATGCATTAAAAACATTAGTTGCATGTGATATCACTACATGTGAATTAATTAATATTTAATTCACTTGATTTCTCACTAGTGTATTCGCAGTTACAACTAGCACAACTGACTTTAACTCACAACTGACTTTAACTCACTTAACTAAGTTAAACTAATTTACAAATTGCATTAACTAATGCACCATTGCACTTCCAACTCTTTTACAACTAGAATCACTCTATTACAACTGGAGTCACTCTGCATGTCCCACCAACTAACCTCTTAAATCGAAATTCACTTAGCTAACTGATTTTCCACTCCAGTTAACTATTTTCAAGTCCACATTGAGAATATATTACAGTTTAATGTCCATCTAAATTAAGGGATAATAAAAATATACATTCACCTAAAAATAGCCTGTGTGGGCCCCACCCTAGTGTAGGTGCTTAATTTTCACTAGGATCATGGATGTTGTTTCCAGATGCCAATTTCACTGTTTCTTGTTGCAAACTTCAACAGTATTTGGCATAGATTGGAGAATTTAGTTCTCTTATTTAGTAGCTCCAGGAAGAAAATCCTCGAGTGATTTAGTGAGAGTGGGAAATAAATCATCTCTCCCCTTGGTGAGTTCATTTAGAATTCATAGCTAATTTATCAATTTAGGTTTTATTTTGGAGGTTGGGTATAGCTTGTAGAAGATATTTATGGGAGGCCACCCTATTAGAAATTTCAAGTATTTGCATGTATTATTTATATTAATAAAAAAAGTTGATATTTTCTACATGTTTATCTTGTCTTTTCTTCAGTTTCGGATTATATTTCCAGTTTTTGTCATTAATCCTACAGTGCAATTTGTGCAAATTGTTTATTAAATTGATGAGAGAAATTTGTGAAGTAATATTCTATGAAATTTGTATATGAGATATTAAGTTGTAGTATCATATTGAAAGGCTGCGCTGAAGAGGAGTACATGTGGGAGAGCATATATTCCTCCACTTCCGCACCTCCACACACATTCACCTTTGCACACTGCCCTATTCTGCAGAATGTTTTTGGTGAAATGTCACATAAAATCAATAAATATCTCATTTTGGTGAATCGATCTGTTTAAATGATGCTTTCACGCAGAAAAATAATACTCTTCTATAGTTTAATTTGAGTTTTAAAAAGAGCATAATTTAATTTTTTTATTGTTCCATGATATGCTATAAATTTTCATTTTAAAACTACTCTCATGACTCTAGAACTAATAGTAACTTCACAATTTAAAATTAGCTTCGTAACTTGAATCATCTGCGAAAGAGTAATACGTGTGGGAGAACCATTATACATCATATTTCGCACCTGTACACACATTCTACTTTCCATACACTTCTTCCACACACTTTCATTCGACAAAAAATACAAAAAATTAATTTTCACTTTATTTGACATAGATATTTGATACATAAATTTGAATGGTGAGAGATTTTAATTATAAACCCCACCAATATCTGTCATAGTAGATTTAAAATATGTATGGGAGAACCACTATTCCCCACTTCCACACCTTTGCACACTTATTCTAGACATTGTCTTATTTCATGCAAACATTTTGGAAAAAAATCTCATGAACCTAACCAACCTCCCATGTTGGCTAGTCAATGCATAATCAAGACATCGTTCAAGTGCTTAATAGAATTTACTCTAAAAGTGAAAAGGGCTCTACAACCAGTATCATTTCTTGCATATTATATAAGCAGGAGGTCTCGCCACATACAAAAAGCCATTTTCATAAGGAAAAATCATGAACCCCACACTTCCTTAATTGCGCTAGTATATTAATAGCTATAAAAAGAGGGAGGTGTTATCACTCCAATAGATTCCCAAGGTGGAGGAAGGAATCCCAACAGAGGTAACCACAAACGAAGCTTTTGACTTGATACTATCAAGCTGGAGAGGGCTCTCTCCAAAAGGGTGACAGCCAACATGGTTGGAGAAATTAGGGTTTTAGGCTAGGTATAGAGTGCAAGGGGTGGTTTTGAATTGATTTGGTTGGGGAAATTAACATATAATGAAATTAGGCCAAGGAAATCTTGGTCAGGGTAATAGATTTAGGGTTGCAGGGATGAATGGGGAAAGGTAGGTATAATTCCAATCACTTGAAGATAATGGTTATGGAATGGTTTAGAAAATTTAAGGAGGCTGAGGGAAGAATAAGAGATGTATTTCTCTCATAAAGAAGATAAGGAAACAAAATATTATCAGTTACCCAAAACAAAGCATGTGCAAGCATGTACTTTGAATTTCAAACTTATAAAAGATCATAACATAGACATGAAAGTGACATGAACAATAAATTCAAACATATGTGACTGAAGAATAAAAAATGAAAGACATTAAATACCACAGGTATCCCATAAATGTAGCTGCAACTCCTCTTTATTAGCTTGGCTAAAATTGAGTACAAGTTCCCTTGATCAACTAGAAAAACGAAAATGATTCCGACTTCCCCCCCTCTGAAAATGAGTAAAAAATGACATGATATAGGCCTCAAAAAACCTCTCCCAACCTCAGGGGTTGAATCCATGAGAAGAGGAGCTGATCCACTAAAGTCTTAACTGAAACCTAGAGTGTAGGGTGGTCAAAGTGACTCAACCCTAACTTTTTGCAAACTAATTCATTACACCTCATATGCTCTATTTACCTAATGTATTACCCTAGTAAATTGTAATAACATGATAATTAAATTCATCTTCATCATTTACATAGGTAAATTCAACATCTCCCAAGGTAAAATTCAAAACTGGAGTGAAACTCATAAAATTCCTGAAGATTGCAAATACACAATTTCCTTGTAAAATGCGCAGCGTCGAGGCAGAAAAAATGACTTTTGTTCAAGGTTGTATTTGAGTGCCTTACTGGTATCCAAATCTACTCCATGATGGTTTGTTGGAAATATATTTTCATCTGTTTTCCAGAAATACCTCCAATTTTTAAAATGGTGCTCATTTTCCCTGTCAAAAACCACTTCTCCCAAGACTAGTAAACATGCATCGACTAGGGTGTAGAAATGCAGAATGCTGTTGCAGGAAACTTTTGGAGGCCTTTCTCAGCTCCAAATGGAGCACATGATAGCTCATTGAGAATAATTTTATGTCTACCTTCCAAATATACATTTTTTTTTATGATTGGAGTTGATTTTACTTGTCAAAACTTGAATTTCCCAAGACTGGTCAAAAAGTGCAGAATGAGGGTGCAGAAATGCAGAGTGTTGTTGCAGGAAACTTTTGTAAGCCTTACTCAACTCAAAATGGAGCTCAAGATAGATAATTGGAAAAATATATCTTTATATTTATCATTTGAATAATTAAAAGAGTCATTTGGACACTCTAGCTAGGATAAAAATTGATTTTCCCAAGGTCGCTCCAGAAGTGCAGCAACTCTCGTGTGGCACCTGTATTTTTGAAATTTCTCTAAAACCATGATACCAGTGTAAAAACGGAAAGAGGGTTTTGTTTCTTGACCTATTATGGACAAAAACCTGTCTCACTTTTGTTAAATTCATCTCTGTTTGGTGAGAAGCATATTTTGAATTAAAATTGGCCCTATAAGTGGAAAATAACTTGACACTAGGAATGGTTTCTTAAAAAATGATGGAGACATGATATTTATGAGATAAAATTACCTCATACTTACTGAAATTACCTCCCTTATACCTCCTCTACTCATATGTCTCGTTTCCATAGAAAACCCTAGCTCAGTGAGAGAGGAAATTAAGGTTTGGTGCTTATGGAAAATGATGATTTGGGCACCCTTGGGAAAAATGGTTAAGAAAATGAAGCGATGTCATTCATAATGATGAATATGAGGTGAAATCAGAGTAAAATAGTGTGGGATGGGTGGGATGAAAATAATAGTGCTCACATTGGCTCCAACTGGGGAAGATATCTCCGAAGGAGGTGTCTAGAACTGCAGACCTCTAGGAACTCGTTGATCAGTGCCTTATCCATTGGGAAATGGATTCCAATATGTAAACTAAAACTAAAAATGAAACTAAATATATACTGCAAACTTCAACCCACACTAACAGATCATCAAAGCCTTAGGGAGTTCACCTCGGGCTTCAAACCTTGATGAATCCTATTAACACTTGCTGAAAATAAAATCAAATTGAACTGAAATGATACCAACCTACTCTAATCTGCTGCACAATTGTTGATTAGGTGAAATGATCCTTCCAGTGTAACCAATCCTAAATATGGCTACTTACTGAAGTTTTTCTCTCATTTTGCTCGAGCAGGAAGAATGATGTACGTGTAGGCAACTCACAATAAAAACTGAAACCAAGGCTTATGCTGGCAAACAAAACAACATTCATCTTCTCCAATGATTGCAAAAGACTACTAAAGGGATCTTGAAAATCCTGAAGCATTACCTTTTCTTGAGATCTAGCAACAAAAATACAAATACTCCCTTCATTTTGATATGAAAGAACACTTGGTTGTTCATCGATAGGAAGGCATAGGGAAGTATAACGTTTTGTTGTATGAGTGTTGTCTGTAAATTCCTTAAGTATGAGAAATTCTGACTCAATCTCTGGAATTTTGTCTCTTTTTGGTTCATACTCATCAAATTCATATTCTAAGTCATCCTTAAACAAGAAACATTCTTCATAATAAGGCATAAAGAACATGGTGCTGACATCAAACTAGGAAGAACCAAAACCTTGTCTTTGGCAGAACACTGAAATAAAACACGTCACCACATATGCCTTGAAGATGCAGTGGTCATTACCAATGAAAATCATCATTTTAAGCGTAAAGTGCGTGAAGCCCTGGAAATCATTAAGCATCCTCACAACCTTAATAGAGATGGAGGCTTAGATTTTAGAAGGAATTGGATCCATGTTCTTTCCTGCTAATAAACCGATCAACCCCCCTATTCCATGTGTCACCTCCTTGTCTATCCTCTCGCTCGTCATTATCCTTTCTCACTTTCTTGTCATGCCTCTTTCACTATAAATGTTCCTCCCCTCACCTCACACCTTCCATCTAACATCGGCCTTCTAATTTCTTTCTTAAATCCTTTCCTTACTTCCCTACCTCCCATTAGCATACTACCTTTCTAAACCTCCTTTAAATATTAAATTTTTTTCCTAATCACCTTCTTTTCTTTTAAATAAAATTCATCAAACTTAAAAAAGCTATTCTTCTTAATTAATATCCCCTTCTAATATTAATAGCAATAAACTCCTCCTTATCACAAAAATTTAGAATCATTTATAAGTTCCCCCTTTATTACATAAGTTATACTTTTACACCCTTAGTTTTAGTAACATTAAGTTTAAATATTCATAAATACCACTTATATTTATAATTCCACCTTATACTACAAAAAAAAAATTAATACAATTAATTTTAACTAAATAATATTAATTATCCCTACTTCTAAAAATAATAAATAAACAACTATAACCTTAAATTTTCTTTTAAATAAATATTTAAATCCCTCTAATATTTAGTATTTAATTAAAAAAATTTAAAAACAATACTAATTCCAAAATAACATCAATTAGAATTTTTTTTTTTTTAATTTCAAGAAAAACAATAATATATAATTTGTCATAATTAAAATTAGAAATGAAAATTTAATAAACAAAAATAAATAATAAACTAATAATAAAAATTTAAGAACTGGTCGAATCTCTGATCTCCTCCTTTCCTATATTTATTTCCCTAATCTCTTCTTTTCTCAGTAGGTTTGTCCTGATGATGAGTCTCGATTTAGACTCAAGACGTCAACTAAAAATGAAGACTGTGGATATTTCGAGTGTTGCACCTTAAAATATAGACCACAGAAACCTCAAATCTATCATTCTTCATGATTATCAAACATGGCAACCCTATCATCTTCATGAAAGAAAATAATATCAGTTAGCTGATATCCTTGTAGGAAATCATCATCAGAAATCAGTTTACTCACAACAACTTCCTGTATGGCTTCATCATTCTCATGAATGTCATCATTCAAACCCAGACTTTCATTTTCAATTGTGGAAGATGCTTCACTCACACATTCTTGACTTTGTGAACAATGTAAGAACTGCAAATCTACATTTTCTTGGGTTGTAACATGATTTTTCAGGAGCTGATCTATTTCATCTTCAGACAAAGGAGAAACCTAAGTTTTAAAGTAATTTACATTAATTTGGTGATTTTCATTTTCAGGATCGGGAATTGGCACTTCTCTTTCTTGGTCCCAGTCTATCTCATCTAAGGAGGGAGCTACTGATTCTTGTTGGTGATGAAAATGGTTATCATGCAAAGGCTCAAGGATCTCTTCATCCAAGGAGGAAACTGCTATTTACTGTTGGGAGGAAAAATAATTAAGGGATTCTATGAGCTCATCAACTAGAGACTCTTCATTCCCATACAAATTTTCAAGAAACTCAATGAAATTATCAAATATCTCACAACAACTATCAATCATTGACATGGAAGAATTAGAGTTTTGATAATTTTGAAAGAAAACTGAATGAAAGTCCTTTAGAGAATATAAACTAGCAATTGCACCGGGGTGCAAGGGAATGCCGGATGGAGGAGATACCCTGACCATACTGAAAAAAATATATATATAATTAAATTTGACTTTAATGAAAACAGAAACCTGCCAGTATTACCAAAACCCAGAAATTTTATCTGAAGCGCATAACTTTCATCTGGAAATAATTAGAAAGAGGCAAGATGCATGAAACCCTCAAATCCTAGAACCCAGAAACTGGATTCATGCAAAGATGAATCAATCGTACGCTACTGCTGGCGTCTCCACATTATACATGCCGTTTTCATCCAATGATCACCATCCCTTCGCACCCAACTGACCGATCCGACGACCATCAATGGATCTCACACGGCTATTATACACAAACAATAATGCGCGATGAGATTGGTATAGAGAAACTGCTTCCTCCACGTGTCACCCAACCTATGACATCGCTCTGAACTCTTAAATATTTCTTACCGTCTAAAGGGGGTGCGATAAAAACCGCTTCCCACCTTTGTGACTGGCGATATACTGCCGGATTAACTCATTCGCATAGAATTTTGGATTCTCTGCATGTACACAAATTCAGGTGTGATTACTTCACCGAACTGTTCCATACGACACAGGTTTACAGGCACGGCACGTTTCACACCAACACAAAAAAAAACCCGAACCAGGTCCAATTAGCCATCACCATGGCCACTCTACGTAAGCATGGGCCAGTTCATCACATACTGTCACTTTTCCTTCTAAAAATCACCAAGCAATTCCATCGCAGACTGTACCAGAGACGAGATGGAGAGGCGATGTCTACTCACACCTACACTACCAGAGAATGTACTATAACTCTCCATTTCTGACGTCGTCTCCATAACTCCCTCCAAAGTCTCCTTCAACTCTTCTCTCATTTCCATGGTCAAACTGCTTAATACAGCAACCCTGTCTATCTCCATAACACTAATCGGAAGCTCGATGCTAAATCGGCTAATACTCAGAACCTTGTTCGACGGCCGTGGGTGCTTCTTGATAACCTTTACAAGTTCTGAAATCAGCGAACTTTTTCTTACACTGCTCGATTCTTCGAACACACGATCAAACTCAGATCTGGTTATAAACTTGAAGATCTGCACAACAAGTCCTATTGCTGCTTCCTGATGCTTGCTTCATTGCTCCATCACAAACTTCAAAACCTGGCATAAAATATCACAAGAAATTAATCAATTGGATGAAATATTTGTGAGATCGAATTGTGAACTCACAAGACTGTAATTTTAAAATGAAATACTATTAATTGAATAAACTCTACCTGCGCTGCTGTTGCACTGATTTTCCTCAATTCAACATAATCTGCCTCTGCATATGCGCACAGATTCTGAAGAATTCTGGCTACATGAAAACCATGAATTGGGTCATCTAGCACAGAGGTCAGTCTCGTGATCAAATTTGGGTGATCCCGTAGCTTAATGCTCATCATTATTCGGCAGTTTTGTTTGTTCTCGAGTGAAAGAAGAGGTAGGGCTTCTCCTGCCTTGGTCACAAGGTCCTTTGTTTCATCCTCGCCTGATCCACTTATTATATTATTATTAATCCTCTCCATAAAAAACACACAGAGAAGGCCACGGAAAACTCCCCCAGTGCCACCGATGATCTCTCGACCCTCTTCTTCGAGAGCCAGACTCGTCAATATGTCGATGGCGAGGATTTGCAGACGATGCATCATTACTTCTTTGTAACGAAAAACATCCCTTAGATTGCTTGTGGCGAAGACTATCTCCGAGATCCCTTTCCTCAGGGCCTTCCTTGTCGAGCCTGTACTGCCTACCAGCATTCCCATGAGCATAGTTACCAAATTCGAATTCGAATTCGGATTCGAATTCGATACGATACGATAAAAATTCGGATAAGATTTTTTCAATTTGGAAAAAAATCGATAGTATACATCTTTAATATTTAGCTATATATATATATTTTCTTTTAATATGATATATTCTGACCATTTTCATTCAAATTCATTTTCAATTTTGAATAATTTCTAATAACTCTTAAAAATATAACAATATTAGAAACACATTCAACTAAAATTTTTAAAAACTACATTTCTTTTTCCTTCCAAAACTTAAATCTTACATAGCTTTTTGGTTTCAAAAATTATTTTTTCAAAATTATTATCTAATAAATAAATACAAAAATCATGGTTCTAAACTTATTAATTTAAAATTTGTCAAAAAAATAAAAATACAATTGAAATATAAGAATTTTCCAATTTTCCAATTGTTTCTGTTTCTTTTAAAAATATGTCTAAACAAAAACAAAAATAAAAACAATAATAAAATTAAAAATTAAAAATTTTCCAATTTGACAAATGTTTATATTTCATTTCTTTAATTTTTAATTTTTAAATATACACAAATATCTATATATTTCAGCCTAAAACAATTTATACCCACGAATCTCGAATAAAGCCATTCCTTTCCCAAAGCTAAAGAGTACCTTATCGTTTCAAACGGGCTCTCAAGCAGTCTTAACGTTTAACGTTCAGATGAGTAGCCAGTGTTCCTTTAATTTACGAGTACAATATTATGCAGAACACTCCAGTTCCGAGTGTTACTTTGCTTGATGAGGTTCCGTAATGGGAACAACCATAAACCTCGAAGAATTGAATCGAACCGTATCGAATTTCACCGAACACTTCGCCATTCGAATCGAACTCGTGAATTTCCGAAATTTTTATACCAATTCGGACGAATTTGGTAACTATGCTTATCGTTATATATTGTCAGCATCTACTCACAATGTGTAACTCATGGGTCCAATAGTAACGCAATTATAAGTTATATGGTGTGTTTGAATGTTCAAATCATGTGCGCTTTCAGGGATGCGATGGGTCTGTTCTGATAAACTCCACTGCCAACAACACTGTCGAGAAAGATAGCCCTGTTAACAATTTGAACCTTCACGGATATGACGTGATTGACAGAGTGAAACCCTTGACGGTTAAGTGTTGTATTGGAGACTGAAGTTTATTAAAAAGACGGGGCAGACGAATTATACAGGTGGCGTTGGTGGAAGAAACGTGTTCTGTTGCATGAGAGTAAATCTCTCTTTCACACTATTTCACCACCTGCAATTCAATCCCTCGCTTATTAGCCTCGGTGCCCAGATGGTCATATCTTCAAACTGGAAAGGATTCAAAACGATTGCATTTCGTATGAAGAGTTGCTGTGAGTTTTCATGGAGTCTGAGGGATCTTCAATGGTGGAAGCGAGAGGCATTTCTAAGCTACTGGATGAATCAGGACATATCCTCATTTTAAACAACAATCTGTATCTTCATCCTGACAAGGTATCCCATTTAATTCAGCCCTTTAGTATTTCCAGAATTGGGAATTCTCTGATTTAGGGCTTTTGGTGTTAATGTTTGACTGAAAATTATTTAATTTTTTACGTGGTTTCAGATTGCAAGAGCTTTTGAGAAGGCAATGCCCTTTTCTGTAGCACCGAAGAGAAATATTTGCAGGGAGGAGCTGCAGAAATTGGAGAAAGAAAAGGCGGAGATTGATCAGAAAGCTAAGAGTGACACCATGAATGAATTATGGTTGGGATTGGGATTTTTCGGGCTTCAAACAGTGGCTTTAATGAGGCTGACATTCTGGGAGTTGACAGAAGCCTCCACAGCTGGTAAGCATCTCACAAATCTTGTCAAAGTTGCAAATCTATGACAGAAGCCTCCACAGCCCTTTAAAGTTTTATTAATTTAATGGTTTGAACCGTTAGTGACGGGAGTAATCTTATAAGCTATTTCAATTTTCTTTCCTCAAATGGTTTAAATAACGTTATGAAAAAATACAAATGACTTTGGAAGTTACTCATTGTATGATACCAAGGCAGGTGACATTGTGTATTCTAATTCAACTCTGAAACAGATTTATTTACTGTTATTGACAAAAAAATGTTGAATATCCAATAATTATTTTATAATTGATCACAGGCATCACCATATAAACTTACTCCCGGCTGGGATGTTTCGGCTGGACGAAGGGATGGAATTATTTCAGTGGCTTCAGAAGTCGCGACAAATATACCTGCCCCTACCTTCAACGTAAGCCAATTAACTCAGAGGTTTGCAGCCAAAGGTCTATCCCAGGAGGACATGCTTATACTCTCAGGTGCATACAATTTTTTCTGAATGTATTGATGTTGTTATATTTATAGTTGTGAAGTAAGTTCTTGCATTGCAATTAGATCAGATACACTAGAGTAAAACAGTAATCATATATTATAATAAAGATATTTGAGTGGATAGTAAAAATATTGCAATTTGAATGTTCATGATTGTAATTTGTAATGTTGATCCATAATGGGGTGTATTTATGCAGGAGCACACTCAATTGGCATCTCTCACTGCTCTTCATTCGTGAGCAGGCTCTACAACTTCAGCAGCACTATTCCGACCAACCCATCTCTTGATCCTAACTATGCTGCTCTACTCAAGGAGAATTGTCCTTAGGGCAGTCCCAACAACAACATAACGACAGTGTTCATGGATATTGTTACGCCTGAAACTCTAGAAAATATCTACTACGATGGCCTTCAAATGAAATGAGGTTTGTTTACCTCTGATGGAGCACTGCTTACAGATACAAACACCGCAACTGTGGTCAACGCAAGAGCTGGGAGCTATAACTTCCAAACGTGGCAGCAAAACTTTGTTGCTGCCATGGTTAATATGGGAATGATTATCGAACTCACAGGCAACGAGGGAGAAATTCGTAGTAGATGCAGTGTCATGATATGAGCTGAAGAGCGAGCTTTGTCGTCTTGATTTGGGATTCGGGTGTGTTGGGATTTAATTCTGTGAGCCCTATAATTTTGGGAAGTAGCCCTCTACTGCTTCCTATCTTAGCGCAGTTGTCATGCTCGTTGGCCAAGTTTTTCAATATATTCAACCCCAGAAGACTGAAAATAGAGTAATCGTATGCATTCCCGTACTGCAGGAAAATCTGCTGAGGAGTTGCCACATGTCAAGATTTGACTGGTTGTGAGGAGCTGCCAAATGTACAATTTTAATTGGTTCCATGCGCGGTAGGAAAAGATTTTCATTGGCTAGGGTGAACAGTGTTTGCTCACCCCAAGCCCGCAAAGAAAACGCCTCCAGCGTAATTAGCAGATGGTAGATCCTCATACCATGATCTCAATTTTTCCTCCAAGGTAGCCATAAACATCTTCATCAGACAATCTTCAGGAAACTCAATCTTTATTCTATGAATATGCAAATGAAATTTGACCAAATGAAAACTAGCATCTTCATCGTCCTAACCCTTAAACTTTGACGTCCTGATTTCCAATCTATACGAGGAATAGGGTTAAGAAAACCAGGAATATGAACTCGATTCATAAGAGCATACCTTCGAGAATCAAATCCATTTTGACAATAGTGAGTTCACCAAGAATATTTTTATATTACCGGCTCTTGAAGAATGGAGTCGCCATGGGAATTTTGAATCTTGGGATTCTTCGACACTGGAGTCGCCAGGTGAATGATGCATGGCCTTCTTGTGCATAATTGTTGTTCACCATCAACAATCAGATCTGATATTTTTTGTACTCCTGGGGAAAAGTTTGTCTCTTCGTTTCCTGGCAACGATGCCAGTATGTTATCACTCCACCGAATTTCCAAGGCTGAGGAAGGAATCCCAACAGAGGTAACCACAAACCAAGCTTTTGACTTGATAGCTAGCCCTATCAAGCCAGGGAGGGCTCTCTCCAAAAGGGTCACAGCCAGCAGGGCTGGAGAAATTAGGGTTTTAGGCTAGGTATAAAGTGCAAGGGGTTGTTTTGAATTGATTTGGTTGGGTCAACAGATAATGAAATTAGGCCAAGGAAAGCTAGGTCAGGGTAATAGATTTAGGGTTGCAGGGATGAATGGGGCAAGGTAGGTGATCTGAAAATGAAACTATTTGTAATGCTATGCAAAGTATCCATTTCCATATAATTTAATGTGCAAAGTGTTCTCTATGACTTGTAGGTTAAACAAAGTAGTTTTGGTAATGTTTCTGAGTTTTATGTGTGATGATTTGTTAATTAAGTTTAATTTTTAACATATCATAGTAGAAATACACAACAAAAAAAATTCACCATAGCATAACACAACAAAATGTTGAGGCAGTTCACCCCTCCTGGGCTACATTTGCTGGTCCAAGGCTCCCCAATGGCATGCCCTTACTCTATTAATTTTCTCAAAATGGTTACACAGTGAAAAATATGCCTAAACATGCAAAACAAGCTGTAAATCTAACTTCAGAAGATAGAAATTAGCTAAAAATGGTTTTTTTTCACCTTAAACAATGAAGTACAACCCAATACAACTACATCTCCCTGAAGAAAAAGTTGCTATAAAACACCTCTATTCACTCTGAACCCTATTCCAAACTCTCCATAATGCTGAAGAAACCCAAAATTGACTAAAATTTCATCTTTTTTGGTCGAAAATTGAGAAAGTTATGACCTAAACAAGTTTTTTCCCAGTGGCACTAGAAAACTTCCTCCAAAACTGGAGGAACTCTAGTTAACTCTACCAAATTCGTCAGATGGGCGAACTTGGCAGAACCATGCTCCATAATAGGCAAAACAATAAATGTAACTGTTATTTTTTTAATGCATGTTCCCATGTAGAAACTTCGGCGGTCAAGTTTGGCGGATAAGTTTTAAACTCTGCGGCCATGGTCATAGGGTAAGCGGTCATATGGATAGGGTGCTAGCACAAAGGTTCTTAACCCTTCGTTCTGTCGGTTGGAAAATGCTTAGGCCCACAGTTCTTATCCTAGGTCACATGAAAATAGAGCTTAAGTCCTGAGGGCTTAACCATTCACTATGTGACCTGAGCCTCCGTTCACACCGTCCAACTCGCCCATTACACCTCCAACCGACTGCACGTTAAACTTCATCGACCCGACTCACCCACTGTTCAACATCGTTTCCTCTGCCATGTTGGTTGGGTCGACCCTGCCCGAGGAGTCAGGTCGAGGGTTTGACCCTCATGCCCTCCAAATTTTCACAACAATTTTCAACCAATGGCTTGGGGCCACGTGGCAACCTCTGGGTAAGCCACGTGGCACCCACTAATAGACATAAAAAAATTAATAATTTTTTTTTTCCATATAATTTTTTTTAGAAAATGACAAAATCATAGTCAACAAGTCATGTTTTGGAGGTCACTAGACGAATTCAAACCTCAGTAACTTTCACATACGACCTCGATTTTGAGTCCCGTTCACAGTGCCAGAATTGTAGCGATAAGATCTTTCCAGTCGTTTAGATTAAAACCATTTCTGAGAACTTCAATTTTTGAGAAAATTTTTAACTTGGACATGATCACTTGATCACACCTCCCCAATGGGAAACTTTTGGACCCAAAAACCTCTCTGAATTACAGAAATTGAAGATGAGGAGACTGATTCTCCACTCTTCCAACCTTGAACCACTAAAATCTCCCTAATTTCATCAAATTGAGCTTCTGATAAAAAGATAAATTCTTCCTTGAATATGTTGACCGCCTATTGCTAAGCTTGACTGTGTCATGATGCAAATTTTTGGAATTTTTAGAACAACAACTAAAATTTGCAGAAAACATACTTCTCCTACAATGGTCTACCTTCAAAGGAAACTGAAAATAAGATTCACCTTGCTAATTGTCCTTATGGCGATTTTTTTCCGAATGAGCCATGTACTTGTGTCGAATTCTGACCAAGTTTTCTCACCGTAGTACCCTGCCATTCTAAAACCAGCATTGATCCATGCTGAACTTTTTGTCCTCTTTGCTTGCATGCTTTTCCCTTTTTTGGATTCTTGCACCACTTTGCACCGACACTTTTTTTTCTGCACCGATCGACACCAAAGACATTTGTTGCAACTTCTTGTCATCTTCTTCCAAATACAACCTGCTTTCAGACTGAAACATATCATCATTTACATCAGAAATAACATGAAAAGGATTATGTAAAAAATATTTTTTCTTAATCATCAACAAAGTCAAATTTTTACTTGCATTGACAAGCCTTTTCAACTGCCCTACATTCACTAAAGATGATTCTAGCTTCTTCCGATGTGCTCTCACAATAAAATCCTTTCCATCCTTGAATAGATGATACTTGTTCTCATGGTGATGGAAGATCACTTTCCTGTCAAATAAATAAGGACTGCCCAATACCACACATGTAATGTCAAGTGGTACCACATCTAATTCAACCATGTCAATATAATGAGTTGTTATGGTGAAGCACAACATGCACTTCGTTGAAACTTGTAAATTGGCATCCTTGCAAATCTATCCAAGTGGATATGGCTTTAGATGTGGAATGGTCTCAAGTTTTAGCTTCTTGACTAAGTCTTCTTAGATGAGATTTTCTTGAGACCCACTATCAAATAGTGTGTCTATCTTTGTGTGTTTGGAAATTATCCTCACATGAAACAGCTCAATCCTCCTCTTTTCATTCAGAGCTTCTATGTGACAGTTTAAAGTGCTAGAACTAGGATTTGTTTCTTTTACAATCTCTTTCCCCTTTATGTTCTTTAGTGCCATGGCTATGCTTTTAGTTTCATCTCTTGATTCAGACCCTAAGTCTTGTTCAGCTATTGCAATAGTTTTTCCCTTTTCTTTGGCCTTATCTTTGGTTTTAAATTTTTCTGGCTTCAACTTCGGATGAAGTTTCCAACAATGGTCTTCATCGTGGCTTGTTTTGGAACAGTTTTTACAAAATAATTTTCCTTTTTCTTTCCTAGAGTTTGCATTTCTTTTTCTTCCTTTGCCTTTAAATTCACTATCCTCATTCCCAGTTTCCCTCTAGCCTCTAAATGCGTGGCTTGTACAAAAACCTTGTCTATACTAGTAGGATTGAACATAAGAATAGTATGTATAAGATAGTTGTGTAAACCATCTATATATTTTATAAAAGTCTCTTCTCTATGAAAATCAATTCCTAACAACAGAGCCCTTCATCTAAACTCTTGATTGTAATCTTGAACATTTTGTCCCTTAAGTTGTCTAAAACTTTGCCAATTCATGATAGCCTTTTGTAAATGAGCTAATGGATAAAATTGTTGTTTAATTGCAGAAATAAATTTAGCCCATGATAAAGTGATATTACCATGTTTTTTAATTTCATCCTTGGTCTTGGCTTCCCACCATACCAATGTTTCTCCCTCCATTCTCAAAGAGGATAACTGAATCTTGGTGTCGTCTTCATGAAGGCTTTGTATCCTCAAAGAAACTTCCAATTGTCTTATCCAATTGTCAAGTTTCTCTGCATTGACCTCACCATTAAACATAGGAAACTCAAATTTAACATCAAGCTTTAAAAATGGACTTTTACTAGAGGTTTTAGACTTGTGAGATTCATTCACCGAAGTAGAGCATGACGATGTAGAGGAAGAGGATGAAGATGGGGATGGTGGATCATCATTACCTCCCTGTCCTTTCTTTGACTTGTCATCACTTTTTTTTCCTCCTCAAGAACCCTCTCCTTATTTCTGATGTTTAGACCCTTCTCCCACAAGCCTGTCATTCCTTTCTTGGTAGAGTATCCTCACCATCTCTGTCATGTCCAAGAAAGCCTTTCGGAACACCCGTTCTTCTTCTTTGGGATTAATGTCTTCAAGAAATTATGCTTCTCTTGAAGAAATGCTTGAGGCTTCTTCTATGACTCTTGGAGGTGGCTCTCTGGCCCTTCTTGGTTGAGGATTACTTTTTTCTCTAGCCAAGTGTCCTTCCCCTCTCTTGAGTTTAAGCCTAGTAAGCATCAAAACTTGCAAACAATCAACTATATCTTTGCACAAGAACAAATGCAGAGTAAAACTCTAGCTCTGATACCATCTATCTGAAAATGGAACTATTTGTAATGCTATGCAAAGTATCCATTTCCATATAATTTAATGTGCAAAGTGTTCTCAATGACTTGCAGGTTAAACAAAGTAGTTTTGGTAATGTTTCTGAGTTTTATGTGTGATTATTTGTTAATTAAGTTTAATTTTTAACATATCATAGCATAAATACACAATAAGAAAAATTCACCATAGCATAACACAACAAAATGTTGAGGCAGTTCACCCCTCCTGGGCTACATCTACCGGTCCAAGGCTCCTTAATAGCATGTCCTTTCTCTATTAATTTGCTCAAAATGGTTACAGAGTGAAAAATATGCCTAAACAAGAAAAATAAGATTGTAAATCTAACTTCATAAGATAGAACTTAGCTAAAAATAGTTTTTGTTTCACCTTAAACAGTGAAGTACAACCCAATACAACTCCATCTCCCTGATGGCCCTAATGGCTTTTTCCTCTTCCCTGAAGCAAAATCTACTGTAAAACACCTTTTCTCACTCTAAAACATGTTTCAAACTCTCCAGAATGCTGAAGAAACCCAAAATTGACTAAAATTTCATCTTGTTTGGTCTAAAATTGAGAAAGTTATGACCTAAACAAGTTTTTGCCTAGTGGCACTAGAAAACTTCTTCCAAAACTAGAGGAACTCCGGTTAACTCCACCAAATTCGTTGGATGGGAAGACTTGGCGGAACCGCGCTCCAAAATAGGCGGAAAAATAAATGTAATTGTTAGTTTTTTAATGCACGTTCCCATGCAGAAACTTCGACAGTCAAGTCTAGCAAACAAGTTTTAAACTTCGCGCCCATGGTCATAGGGTAAGTGGTCATATGAATAGGGTGCTAGCACAAAGGTGCTTAACCCTTTGTTCCACTAGCTGTAAAATGCTTAGGCCCACGGTTCTTATCCCCAGTCACGTGACGATGAAGCTTAAGTTCTGAGGGCTTAACCAACCTCTGCCCATTCACTATGCAACCCGAGCCTCCGTTCACACCGCCCAACTCACCCATTACACCTCCGACCGACTGCACGTTCAACTTCATTGACCCGACTCACCCACTGTTCAACATTGTTTCCTATGCTGTGTTGGTCGGGTCAACCCTGCCCAAGGAGTCGGGTCAAGGGTTCGACTCTCATGCCCTCCAAATTTTCACAACACTTTTCAACCAATGGCCTAGGGCCACGTGGCAGCCTTTGGGTAGGCCACATGACACCCACTGATAGGCCTAAAAAAACTTAATAAAAATAAATTTTTTTGCCATATATATTTTTTTAGAAAATGACAAAATCATAGTCAAAAAGTCATGTTTTGGAGGTCATTGGACGAATTCAAACCTCAGTAACTTTCACATATGACCTTGGTTTTAAGTCCCATTCACAGCGCCATAATTGTAGCAACGAGACCTTTCTGGCCGTTCAGATTGCAACCATTTAAGAGCACTTCCATTTTTGAGCAATTTTTTAACTTGGACATGATCACCTGATCAGTAGGTATAATGCAAATGACTTGAAGATAATGGTTATGGAATGGTTTAAAAAATGTAAGGAGGCTAAGGGGAGCATAAGAGATGTATTTCTATCAAACAAAAGATAAGGAAACAAAATATGATCATTTACCCAAAACAGAGCATGTGCAAGCATGTATTCTAAATTTCAAACTTCTGAAAGTTCATAACATAGACATGAAAGTGACATGAAAAATACATTCAACATACGTGACTGAAGAAGAAACAATGAAAGACATTCAATACCACAAGTATCCCATAAACGTAGATGCAAATCCTCTTGATTAGCTTGGCCAAAACTGAGTACAAGTTCCCTTGATCAACTAGAAAAATGAAAATGATTCCAACTTTTACCCCCTCTGAAAATGATTAAAAAATAACATGATATAGGCTTAAAACAACCTCTCCCAACCTCAGGGGTCGAATCCATGAGAAGAGGAGCTGATCCACTAAAGTCCAAACTGAAACCTAGAGTGTAGGGTGGTCAAAGTGACTCAACCCTAACTTTTTGCAAACTGATTCATTACACCTCATATGCTTGATTTACATAATGTATTTACCATAGTAAATTGTAATAACATGGTAATTACACTCATATCTATCATTTACATAAGTAAATTCAACATTTCTCAATGTAAAAGTCAAAACTGGAGTGAAACTCAGAAAATTTCTAAAGACTGCAAATACACAATTTCCTTGTAAAATGAGCAACGTCTAGGCAGAAAAAATGACCTATATTCAAGGCTGAATTTGAGTTCTTTCCCGATATCAAAATCTACTCCATGATGGCTCTTTGGAAATATATTTTCATCTGTTTTATAGAACTACCTCCATTTTTCAAAATGGTGCTCATTTTCCCTTTCAAAAACCACTTCTCCCAAGACTAGTAAATGCGCAGCGACTAGGGTGTAAAAATGAAAAGTGATGTTGCAGGAAACTTTTGGATGCCTTACTCAACTCAAAATTTAGCTCATGATAGCTCAATGGAAATATTATTCTATATAATTTCCAAATATACATTTATTTTTATGATTGGAGTTTATTTTACTTGTAAAAACTTGATTTTACCACTACTGGTCGAAAAGTGCAGAATGAGGCTGCAAAAATGCAAAGTGCTGTTGAAGGAAACTTTTGGAAGCATTCCTCAACTCCAAATGGAGCTCAAGATAGCTGATTGGAAAAAAATATCTGTCTAGTTACCATTTGACTCATCAAGAAAGTGATTTGGACACTCCATCTAGGATAAAAAAATGATTTTCCCAAGGTATCTCCAGAAGTGCAACAGCTCTCCTGTGGCACCTGTATTTTTGACATTTATTTAAAACCATTATACCTATGTATAAAATGAGGGAGATTTTTATTACTTGACCTATGATGGACAAAAACCTCTCTCATGTTTGTTAAATTCATCTATGTTTGGTTAGAAACATATTTTGAATTAAAACTGGCCCTATAAGTGGCAAATAACTTGACCCTAGGAATGATTTCTTAAAAAATGATGGAGAGATGATCTTTATGAGTTGGAATGACATCATACTTACTGAAATGACCTCCCTTATACCTCCTCTACTCATATGTCTCATTTCCATAGCAAACCCTAGCTCAATGGGAGAGGAAAGTAGGGTTTGGTGCTTGTGAACAATGATGATTTGGGCACCCTTGGGAAAAATGGTTAAGAAAATGAATTGAGGTAAATGATAATGGAAACGATGAGGTGAAAACAAAGTAAAATAAGGTGGGATGGGTGGGATGCAAATACCAGTGCTAATAGGAGGAACTATGCTACTTATATGTAGCTATCTCTCGTGTTTAATTTATTAGTATATCTCTGCCACCTCATTTTCTTCATAAAAATATTAGATTTGAACACTTTATTTTTTATTTAAACATTTCAAAAATTATATAAATCCTTAATTATATAAATTTTCATGCTATATTGGAATAGGGTTAGTTTTTTGTAGTGGTGGGGTTTAGGTTTGACATGCAATTTTTTATTTTTATTTTTCCTCAATCTAATTATCTATTTTTATTTTTCTTCAATCTAACTATCTGGTTTTTTTTTTTTTTTTTTTTTTTGAATCGGTCTACTTCTATATTGATACAAAAAGATTACAAAGAGGCCGAGGCTTCAGAATAGCTAGCCCAGAGATGTGGCATTCTTACATTACATTGTTGATCATTGACATAAAAAAACAACAACTGTTTACTGGCTGAGAATACATTGGTGACCAGGACCTTGTCCTCATTTCTAAACAGCTGATACTTGTATCTAAGATGATGTCTGGAGTGTAGGACTCTACTCGACTTATAAGACCAAAACAA
Organism: Pinus albicaulis; assembly: GCA_034641835.2. NCBI lineage: Eukaryota > Viridiplantae > Streptophyta > Pinopsida > Pinales > Pinaceae > Pinus > Pinus albicaulis. Next base: position 421,017,001 of record CM076577.1, read on the forward strand.
ACACTTTCCATAGCAAAAATTACAAACAGACATTTTGAAGTGCTGGAGCGCTGTCCTGAGCACAGTAACTTGGATAGAATTGCTTGGAAAAACAGTAATTTGGAAACCGGTGATATGGCGAAGGAGAATGACAACATAATTCCTGCAAAAACTGTAAAAAAGAAGGAGGGTGAACACCTTCTTAGTACCTGTGTTCAAAAACTGGCGAGCGAAAACCATTAAGCATTATTGGTGGGCGAGGGCGCTTCTTCCACCACGAGGCATGCATACGGGTTGAAATCATCATCTGCTGGAGGAGGAGGTGCTTTGCCCAAGAAGTCACTGCCAGAAGGAGCGCTGGGCCTAGCTTGCTGAAGCTCGTGCTGTGAGGCCATTGCCCCCTGTACACTCTGCAGACTAACCCCTGGGGGGCAAAACAGAATTTCGTCCTCGGATGCCGGAGCAATTCCAGAGGGGGCCGTGGGCTGAGCCTGAACAGTCGGGATGGTTCTGAGTTTAATGGAAATAGAGGCAATGAACTCTTGGTTGTTGAGAGAGCAGGGGTAATTGAAACGGGCGGAATGAAAGTGCGCATTGGAGGAGAGGCGGACATGTGCCGCAGAGGTGGAAGGACTGCTTCCTCGACCACGTCCTCGGCCTCTTCTGGGAGCAGCGACACGACCTTCACCGGAGTCAGAGGAATCCAACGAAGAGGCAGAAGAGGGAAACGCAGGCGGCCTTATGACTTGCCCACGAGAGGAGTCGCGCCTACAAGTCATTCTTGGTCTCAATCGAGGCATGTTAAGCTTGGCAGGGAGGGCAGGGCGAAAAAACGAGAAAGGGATGGTGAACGAATGCAGAGGTGGCCTGTAATCAACGGAAGAGCTACTATAGTTGCAATACGGACCAAAAGAAACGTGAATGCCGGTCGAGAGCTTGAGGTAGCAACTTAGACTACACCTTTTCCCTGTACTGGTGCGCAAACAGGGTTCAATGTCAACCTGTGAATAGCAAGAACGCAGAGGAGAGACACAATGGATCGAAGGAATGGGCGCCATTGCAAAGAAGTGGTCGTGATAACGAGGCGATGAAGTCTGCATTAATGCAGCAATAACTGTGATGGTCGACGATATTAACTTATGCTCGGAGTGCAGAGGGATGGCGGTGGTGGTAGACCACGTGCCCATCCACCTCCCCGACAGCAAATTACGCACGATCACATACACCCGCATCCGGGATCGAGAGATCTTGTTGCACCAAGAGTGTGCAGTCTCTTTGGAGTTTTAGATCATTGGAACTGTTTAATGGACCAGAGTAGAAAGGGATCTGCTGATTAACACCTTGATTAGCCAATCTGTCTGCAACCTTATTTGCAGTGCGTCTGACATGCCTGAAGTTGATACTTCTGGGGGTCTTGAGCCAGTCTACAATTTTTTCTAATCTGCCTAGTAACCTCCAACTCGAAGCAATATTGGCTGCTGAGGTTCCGGATTGAATTCTGATCGCTGCTTCTATTAAAATTTGAGAATCCCCCTCTATGTCTAGTGGGAAGAAATTCTCATTTTCGGCAATTCTTAGACCTGTCCATAAGCCTTCCAGTTCAGCTGCGTTGTTAGTGTCCCTGCCTATTGATCCATGGTAGATATGCATAGGTGAACCCTCTGGGTTTCTAAAAATTCCCCCATAACCAGCAGGGCTAGGATTGCCTTTGGTCGCTCCATCGAAATTTAATTTGAAAGAGGGCGGGTTAGGAGGCGACCAGCAGAGAGGAGAGTCCTTGTGAGTGGAATGACTGGGACTTCCTTGAGCCGAGGAGGAAATTTTCAGGTTCCAATTTTGTATTATAAGGCGCTCCTGGGGGGAAGTAGGCATTTCCGATTCATGCCATTGCCTTAAAGCCAGAGTTTCTTGTAGGTACTGTTTGAGTTGATACCATAGGGTGTCGAGCAGAGAGCTGTGATTCTTGAAGATTCTACTGTTGCGCTCTTTCCATATTATCCAGTAGATGAATCCCGGTAGTAGCTTCCAGAGTGTGTTAAGAAATATACATTGGAATGGATTTCTGGGCCAATTCCTTATGGTGTTGACTATATCTCCCACTCGATGACCGGTTCTTCTGTTGCATTGCTCCATTCTTTCCCAAAGTTTATCCGCAAGGGAGCAAGTGTCCAAGAGATGTGTGATGGTTTCTGCTTGAAGATTGCAGTTCGGACACCTCGAAGGGCCAATAAATCCTCTTTTTTGTAAATTGTCCCAAGTAAGGATTCGATTTTTACTAAGCATCCAGAGAAAAATAGAGACTTTAGGCCAAATGAGTGGTTTCCATATCTGGTCCCATAGCTAATCCTTAATGGGCTGCTCTGGTTGGTAGAGAAGACGGTAAGCTTCCTTGGTAGTGAACATACCTTTGGGGGTGTATCCCCATCTGACTTTGTCCTGTTGATCAACTATCTGGTTTTTCTTATGTTGTTGGCTAATTACAAATAAAATTGATTAGAACTACTTTAACTAGAGAATCACAATTTATGGGTCATAAAATCATATAATATTGAATTAGGACTAAACTATCAAATACCAAAGTAGAAAAAAACAAAAATTGAAGTCAAAATTGAAAAATTGAAATGTGAAACATTTAGCAAGGATGATACTTTACACATGAAAATATCAACTTAGACACCTACAATGGAAATGAAATAGAAACGAGAAAGGAGGTGTCAATGCATCATGTTTTATGCATTATACTTTGTGGTTAGATAGGAAGACATACAATCACCATAGAAAATTTCTAATTCAAAAACTGAAGGAAATGGAGTTAAGGGTTTTAGGAAAAACCATGTCAATAATGGATATATTTTTATCATATATTTTCTCACATATACATTTTTTAACAAATGGAATTATGAGATGTTACCATATGGAAATAAAGTTTATAACATATATATTTATATATTTACAAGTTCTAGTTGATAAATGATGCTTTCATCAATGATATATTGAAGCCATTCAATGATTACCTTTCACTTGTTTTTTAAGTGTACCCTCTATAGTTTGAAAGAGAGACATGAATAATATGTTGTGAGTTTGAGTTTATTCATGCTCTAGCTAATAGTGAATCCCTTCACTAAATCTCATATTGAATCCCTTCACTAAATTTCATATTGAATCCATTCAATTAATTTCATCCACTTTTTTTATTGTCATGATATTTATAATTTGCAAGAGAGACATGGATAATCCTATATTCTCTTGTTAATAGTAAATTTATTTAATGATGATTATAGTGAAGTCATTTAATTATTTTCATTCTCTTTTTTTTTTCAAAATATCTATAGTTTTCAAGAGAGAGAGAACAATAACACTTATATGTCCTTAATGATAGTGAACATTGTCATAAACTACCACAATCAAGCCCTACACTGTTTGTTTTTAGAGATAACCATTTGGAAAAAATTCTAATTTTGGGAAGTGTTAAAAGGATAAAATTGACAATCCTAGATTGATGTAGAATATGCTAGGAGCATCAAATTCAATATGAAGGCTCTTATTTATTTATCATCATCGATATATCTAGACTCAATATAGACAAAATCCTTGTTATTGATAGATTTTCTTCTACAGGTCATAGAAGTTGGCATCTAAGCTTGATTGTGCCAATGAGAAGAGTGTAGAAATTGGGCAAAAATGGTGATTTTTTAGAGCTATAATTTTTAGTTTTGAAATCATTTTGGAGCATGAGTATAGGCATCATGAATATGGGTTAAAGGATAATATACATGAAGACATATAATCTAGAGAAGTGATTTGAGGTTCTTCATAAATTGAGAATAAGGACCCATGAACTTAATTGATGAATAGAAAAAATGCAAAAATTTCCCAAAATTTGAAATAAATGCTACAAATATAGAAAGTGGTATTCTTCTAACAATTTCATTTATATGCACTCTTTGTGTAGAATCAATGCTACAACAAGAACAATATCATAATTGAAGAACAACATTGAGGAGGAGACATGGAAGAGGCATAGAGAACTTACAATCATGAAGAATAAGTTAAAGGCATAAACATCATTTTGGGGAATGAGTAGACGTTTTTTAATGCACATAGAGATATAATGGAGCCATTAGAGCTAGCGGAAACCATGAGGAATTTGAATATGGAGGTGCATATTTATAGATATTATAATGAAAGGCTAATAAGAGTTCAAGGGGAACAAAATTAGATAAAATCTTAGCTTCTAAAAAGTTTAAATAAGTTGTAGAGGAAAATAAATAATGGATTAGGTTGAATACATGAGGAATAAGGAATACCTCATGTAGGGAAGGATAGTTATAAAATATCCAAGCACTCAAGAACTACTAGAACTCCAAGACACCATACTCACAAAATTATTTGACCAAGAAGTTATATGCATATGAAGAATCACATAACAACCCAAAAATGTATCCCATGTTAGGAATCATAAGGAAAGATATGAATTTTATCATTTACAAAGAGATATTTTAAATCTCAAGATAAAAAAAATTGATGGTGAAAATAAAAGGGGAGAGGATGTGCGAAGTTCGATTGCTAGGGATAGGAAATATTTTCAATTGTATAGCTACTCATCCAATCTATAAGTTAGGATTAATATACGCCATATAAAAGGAAAGGATTTTGTGTGGTGGGATAAAATCAAGCAAGTTGATCAGATCAATGAAAAGAGGATTTATTGAAAATAGTTTATGAAATATTTTTAGCAACAATATCTTTCTTAGTACTATTATGACAAAAAATTGTAATATTTCTTTCAGCTCAAGTTGAGAGATATGGCCATGAAGGAATATGAGAAGGATTTTTTGAGTTATTGATGTACATAGAATTATATTAAAGAAGAGAAGGTTCAAATACAAATATTCCTTAATATACTACAATAATTTTATTAATACAAGATCCAGTTTAATGAATCCAAGACTTTATAAGAGACAATCACGAAGGTCAGATACCTATATGAGCATAAAAAACGCAAAGCCTTTTTCCAAAATTCATAGAAATATATGAATAATTGATAAAATAGATGAATGGAAAAGATAATTCAAACACCTATCCTCAAGAATAACTCCAATAAGCATGTCAACCAACTCATACTGAAACCAAGTTTTCCAAATATTCTTAGGGAAAAGGAAAGGTATCTAATTAAATGTTGGGGATGTAAAAGATACCATATGTACAAATATTTTCCTCATAAGGGGAAGAAAATGAGGACTATGTGTAACATGTAAGAGGATATTGTAGTGGAAGACGTGGAATAAACCTCCCAATAATATATGTAGGCTTGGAAGATCAATAGGAAAACAATCAACCAAATCTGATTGAAGTAGAAACTGAGATTGAAAATCAGCTTATAATTTCCATTTTAATTGATTCAATTGAAATTCATAGTTCATTTCCCTAATTTAGTTAAATTATTTTATTTAAATAAAATAAAGCATGATGAATCATGGTTGGTTCAACTATCTATTGGAATGGAAAGGAAGATTGATCATATATTTAAAGGTTGTCTAATAGATATGAATCATGGAAATATTAAAATAGATATGAACATCATACAACTTGGATCATATGTTGTCCTTATTGTAATGCACTACTTGGATGTTCATTGGTTTATTATATTTCCATAATAATATTTTTACTTGTCTTAATGAGGAAGGAAAATAAAGGATTGGAATGACCCATACCAAGGCCCTTAAACCATAAACAAATTTGCGCATAATTTCACAACATATTTTTAAAAAATTAGCATATATAACAACATAATATATATTTTAAAACAACATATAAAAAGAACATATTATAAATTCATTTGTAAATAACCTAACCAAGAAACAAGAAGAATACCTAGTTATGGTGGCTCAGTTGTGATGCTCCTTCTAGGACCACCCTTTGAACAAGGAAATTCTATCTGACTTCCTAACCTAAGGAACCTCCATAGGTTCTCGATCCCTCTAATCCCAAGTCCAAATCGAATTTGTAGTGTGTTTGTGATTTGTGTTCCAACACCTCTCTAGTGTCCAACACCATAATCAATCCCTCAAACTTTGTCCACTCCAATAGCTTTCCTCCAAGTTCTCCATCTAAACCTCCCATAAGAATTCCCCAAAATTAAATCCTCCTCCTCTCCTTGCATTATTCATGAGAAATTATCCCTCTCCTCCCAAATTCTCCTGCACTTATGACTCCCCCAGAGTCAATTCCAACCACCCTAATTATATGTCACCAACCCCCCAATCCCTTTCCTCGATCCCCTCCAATATTCTCTCTTATCCTCAAATTAATTTTAGGGAACAACCATGTTATGGCTTAGAAGGGATAAATAATAAAAATATAACCTTATGGATTCACAAGAATCCTATCAATTTAAATAATAAATAATCATATTCAAATATAATTCATTAATTATATGTTAAAAAATTTTAGCAAGAAAGGCTCAATTTGACTTTAGCCTTAGTCAAATTGATTAGATAAAATTTCCACATCAACAAGACAACTTGGAGGCAGTTAACTAGTGTGATATGGCTCTTGTCACTTAGTTAGCTAAAAATTTTCGAGTTAGAGGGCTTGGAGTTCAGTTATGCATGTGTGATTACTAAATTTTAGTAATACAACTCAGTTATTTTCAATTGTATTCAATTAACTGAACTCTAGCTATTGTTAGAGTCAATTGAAGGTTAGTTATGTAGTGGGAAAATAATCTAACTTGGATATTTGTTAGTTAATAGACCAATCAACCCAAAATAGCTAGTGCATGAAGATAATTCAAGTTCCTCGGCTGAAGTGGACATTACAAGGCAACATAACATCAATTGTATACTAGCCTTGAGTGCACAATTGTTGCATGCAATTAGTGATCAATCCTTGGGGATTGTGCAATCAATTGGAGGAAAATTCCTAAATAATAGGTGTTAATTTCCTCATGAATTACACAAGGAAATAGGGGTGTTTGAGATCAAATAATTGGCTAAGTGTTAGCCATAGCTTGTTCATTTATTAGGAGAACAATTATTCTTTTTTAGGTTAAGCTCAAAGCTAGAGCTAGAAATTGTAAGGGTTTATTAATTCATTGATTAATGCAAAGAGACTTTGAGGGTCTTTTCCTAGTTATATTCCCCTATAAATCATTGTGTATTTGTGGTTTTTCTTATTGAATGTCTGTGCATGTTATTCTAAATTGTGAATTCCATTCCATAGATCAATAGAGTAGAATTGTGTCTCTTGATTTTAGATTAAATTTCTTGAGAATTTACAATTCTTTCAAAATTTCTACATGGTATCAGAGCCTTGAATTCACATTAGAACTAGTATTTAGAACTTGTATCTCAATAATTTCAAATTTGTAGACTTCTTGCAGCTTTTCTTCTTCAAGATTCAGAGAATGTCTTTCAATATTGGACTGATATTGGGGTATGCCCTGAAGGGTAAATCGAATTTCATAGCTTGGAAGGATCAAATGGAATCAATGCTTGATAACAGTGTTGTGTTAGAATATGTTAAAAATAATATTGAAAAAACTCCACATTCAAATGCACAACAATTAGCCCAATGGAAGAAGAATGTTCCAAAGACCATGAGAATTCGTCTTGAAGGTGTGAGAGACCATGTCATCTCAAATATGCATGGAAAAGAGACACCATTTGCTATGTGGAAGGCACTTACTGATATATTTTAAAATAGCAGTGATCACAGAAAATTGGCGATGAAAGACAATCTTTGAAACATTGAGATGCAGAAAAATGATATTATTCCACAGTATCTCACCAAATTTACACAAATTTGGGATGATCTTGGAGGGGTTGGGTGACTATTGCAGAAGATGACCTAGTGAGCCTAGCTCTTCTAGGTATTCCAAAATCTAGGAAAAACTACTAGGACTCTGTGAATGGAAGGGAAAAATTACTGAATTGGGAAAGTTTGTGGTCTGATTTGGTTCAAGAAGAGGTCACGAGAAATAACTAAGATGGAACTTCACCTAGAGCATAGGATGAAGACAATTTTTCCTTGGTTGGAAAGGGGAAGAAGGGGAAAGGGAAGAAGAACCAAAGAAATCCTCAATCTAGAAAAAATAAATGAAAGAATAAATACTTGAGCAAGATCAAGTGATTCCACTGCCATGAGTTCAGGTACTATGAAAAAAAATGTGCACACAAGAAGTCTATCAAAGCATGTCAGAGGACCAGTAGGTGAAGCATTGACTTCAAAATTTGAATTAGACTTCACCCTAATAGCACGCATGGCCAACACAGTTATGGGGAGTGTGTGGTACCTTGATTCCAATGCCTCATTCCACATGACAAGGTGCAAGGATTTTCTTAGTAGCCTAGAGGAGAAGGATCTCTAGATGCATATAGAAATGGGGGTGATGGGAGGTGCAGTGTTATAGGTATTTTTACTATCACCTTTGAGAGGGAGAAAGCCTCTCCTCTTCAAATCAAAGTTGTTATGTTTGTACCCAGGCTAAAAAATAATATGATCTCTATAACAGTTTTGGAGGATCATGGATATGGTATTATTTTCAGTAAATGGAAATCCTGGATGATACACATAACTACTAGGAAGGTGAAGCAGATCAGGGTTCGAGTGAAGAACCTATAAAAACATGAGGTGGGATATTTCACTACATTAAGTAGCAAGGCTGAAAAGGTGTAGAGTTGTGATGTTGGAGAACTCTTGTATATAATATTGGGTCATTTACACCATGGGACCTTGAAGATCATGAAAAAACTACCATTGGATTCCCTGAAGACTCCCTTGACCAACAAGATGTCTACAAGGGCTGGAATTTTGGGAAGCATGTTAAATCCACTTACCATGATTAAGATATCAAAGCAAATGCAATCTTGGAGTGAGTCCACTATGATGTTTTTGGACTATTTTCTATAGCCTCCACTGCAAAACATAAGCACTATGTTCTTTATATTGATGATTTCTCCAAAAAGTGTTGGATCTTCTTCATGTGGAAGAAGGATGAAGTTTTCTCCAATTTTTTTGAATTCAAGGTATTGGTGGAGAAGGACATTAGGAAGAAGGTGAATGCTCTTAGGAGTGACAACGAAGGTGAATTTGTTATGTAAGACTTCAAATATTTTTGTGAGAAAGAAGGCATTCAAAGAGAGTTGACAACACCCCATAACCCACAAAAAAATGGGGTAGCTAAGAGGAATAATAGGAGCATAGTGGGAGCATCAAGGGCCATGTTTCATGATTAGGGGCTACCATTGCATATATGAGCAGAAGCATGCAACACCATTGTCTACATGTAGAACCTGAGTCCTCATACGATTCTTGGCATGATCACACTAGAGAGAAATTTCTCTGTGAGAAAGCCTGATGTGTTTCACTTCATAATTTTTTTAGCTTTAGTTTATTGTCATGTCTTCAAGGATTAAAGTAATAAAATTGAGCCTACAAAAGAGTTTGGAGCTTTTGTAAGATACACTGAAACTCCACATAATTATTATTTTTATCTTCCTTATCTAAGGATGAAAGTTGTGAGGAGAGATGTTAAGTTAGATGAGAATAAGGCCATGAGATTCTCTCTCAAATGAGAGTCGAGTATCCCACCGGAGCAGGAGCTTATAGCCCCAAAGGAGGAGCCTCAAGATGAGCTTCTAATGGTTGTGGAGAAACCACATGCAAAAGAGCAGATATGAGGCGGAGTGGAGGCACCCAATCAACCAGAATCTTTGAGGGAGGAGAGAAAGAGAACCTGAGAAGTTGATAGCTTATTAGAGGATGCACAGTAAAATTTGGGAGTGGCCACATCATAATGTAGGAAGAGGAGGTCATATGATAGGTAAATTGGGTACATGGCTCTCATGACAGAGCTCATTGAGACAGAGCCTTCCTCATTTTAGGAAGAAGTTTCTCGACCTGTTTGGGTTGATGCCATAGTGGAATAATATGACTCCATCATGAAGAACCATGTATGGGAGATGGTGGTGATGCTAGAAGGGAAATCATAGGTTGGTTAAAAACTAAGTGAAGCATGCAATGGACAAGAGCATTGAGAAGTACAAGGCCATATTTGTGACCAAATGATTTTCTTAGATAGAGGGAGTGGAATATGAGGAAAATTTTGCACCAGTTGCAAGATATTCCTCAATCAGATCCATTCTAGCCTTGGTTGTGCAGATTGGGTAGAAAATCTGCAAGATGGATGTGAATACCACCTTTCTTAATGGTGTTGTTGATGAGTAAATTTACATAGATCATGCAGAAGGATTTGAGACATATGATCGAGAGTCACATGTGTGTAGACTCAAGAGAGAATTGTATGGTCTAAAATAGGTGCCCCGCGCATGGTTGACTTAGATCTAAATTTATCTTAGAGGATTTAGCTTCACCAAAAATGAAGCAGATGTGAACCTCTATCACATTTTGGTGTATGGTAAGTTTTTATTCTTGTTTTATATGTTGATTATTTAATATTGATAGGTGATGAGAAATTGGTCCGCTCTGCAAAGAGGATCTTGAAAGGGAATTTGAGATGAAATACATGGACCTCATGAATTACTTCCTCGGGCTAGAAGTATGGCAAGGTGATGGTGATTTGTGTTTATCTCAAGGAAATTCTGCTACCAAGATACTTTAAAGTTTTCACATGGAGAATTGTAAGCCCATGGACACACCTCTAGCTACAAACTATAGGAAGTAGTATGCTTCTTTAGGTGAGGAATTTAATGCTACCATTTACAGGTAGCTTATGGGTTCGCTGAGCTATCTTCTGAACGAACAAACCAACATGTGCTATCTATTCAACCATATTAGTGAAGCTATGGTGAGGCCTACCAAATTATTTTGGAAGGAAACAAAGCATGTGTTAAGGTAGCTCAAAGGTGCTACCCAGTATTGGTTATGGTACAAAGGGACAGAGGGAGTCAAGTTGCAAGGCCTCACTGATGCAGATTGGGTAGGAATTCCATCTGATAGAAAATGTGCATCGGGTGTTATCTTTAGTGTTGGTTCTGTAGCTATTTCCTGGTACAACATGAAGAAAATGTCTGTGGCACTCAACTCAACAAAGGTTGAATACATGGTTGCAAGTCAAGCAACATGTGAAGCAATATGGATGAGGAAAATAATTGTGGGACTATTCAATTAGGAGATGGATCTGATAGTGATATATTTTGATAATCATATTTGAATTGAGCTGTACGAGAATCTAGTATTTCATGATAGTTCCAAGCACATTGATATCTAGTATCATCATTTGCGGGATTGTGTGCAGAGGATAATTATGTTGCTACAGTACATTCCAACTAAGGAGAAAGATGTTAAAATCTTGAAAAAGGAATTTTCAAGAGGTAAAGTCAAATTCCATAGGTGCAAGATAGGGGTGGTGGAAAATCCCTTTCTTGCTAAGAGGGAGTGTTGAAAAAATGTAGCAATAAAGGCTCAATTTTACTTTAGCCTTAGTCAAATTGATTAAATTGAATTTCCACATTAGCAGGACAACTTGGAAGTAGTCAACTAGTGTGACATGGCTATTGTCACTTAGTTATCCCAATAAATTCAAGTTAGAGGGCTTGGAGTTCATTTATGCATGTGTGATTGTTAAATTTTAGTAATCCAGTTCAGAAAACTGACTTTTGACTATTGTGAGAGTCAGTTGAAGGTTAATTATGCAGTGGTACAATAGTCGAACTTAGATATTTTTTAGTTAACTGATCAATCAACCCAAAATAGCTAGTGCATCCAGAGAATTCGAGTTTCTTAGCTGAGGTGGAGATGACCAGGCAATGTAACATCAGTCGTAGACTATTCTTGAGTGTACAAGTGTTTCATGCAATTAGTGATCAATCCTTGTGAATTTTGCAATCAAATGGAGAAAAATTCATAAAGAATAGGGGCTAATTTCCTCAGGAATTGCACAAGGAAATAAGGACCTTGGTGAGAAAATAATTGGCTAAGTTTTGGATAGAGCTTGTTCATTGAGTAGGAGAACAATTATTATTTTGTAGGTTGAGCTTGGAGCTAGAGCTAGCAATTGTAATAGTTTCTCAATTCATTGATTAATGTAAAGAGGCTTTGAGGGGTTTTTCCCAGTTGGGTTCCCTATAAATCACCGTGTATTTGTGGTTTTTCTTATTGCATGTTATGTGCATGTTTTTCTCAATTGTGAATTTAATTTCTCAAATCAGTAAAGTAGAGTTGTGTCTCTTGATTTTAGATTAAATTTCTTGAGCAATTACAATTCTATTAAAATTTATCCATTATAAGTGAGGATCAAGGGTTAAGTAAGCCCTATTCTAGCTTAATTATTAAGAAATATAATGGCTAGCCATAAGATTTATCATTAATTGAGGTTAAGGATAATAATAGCTTATTCATTATTTAAGCTTAACCATTAATTAATCGTCTGGCATAGTAGGCTACATGATCGTATTCGTGTATTAATGTGAGGTGTGATTATGCAACTAGCATAAACATACCTCGTACTTATGCTAATAATACTTATAAGATTCAGTTAGATTTTTGTGTAATTTAATTGTGAGTTAAATTACTTAGCATTAAATTAGCAATCCAATTTTGTATACTTGTGAATTACTCTACACTATATGTGCTAGGAAATCAACTTTTAATTTTAAGTCTAAAAAAATAATTCTAATTTATCAATAGCATGAAATGAATGGTAAACCTATGAAAATGAATCAAATATAATGTGATGGATTGGAAATGAAATCTTAGCCCAAAAATAAATTGAATTTTACAAACTGCAAATGCAACGAAAAATCTATGAGATGAAATATATCCAAAGCACACACACATACTTAACTTTGATGAAATCAATGAAATGATTATTCTTGAAGGCAGTAAAATTGTTCTAATCTAATAAAAGAAAGGACAATTTATTCTAGGAAAGAAAAGAACTTTTAATCTAATGAAAGAAAATACAGTTATGTTAATTAAATCATTAAATCTAATCTAATGAAAGAATTTTCACTTAATCTATCAAAGCATGAATATTAATCTATGAAAACATTTGAAATTGATTCTATGAAAGCATGGAAATATTTATTCTAGGAAGGAGAGTAAATATAAGCTATGAAAGCTTGTAAATTTAATCTTTGAAAATGAAACAATTAACTATGAAAGCATTGAATATTGTAAAGCAATTCAAAAGTTGAAGGTGTGTTCAAAGCTTAGAGTTCATTCATAAATTAAAACCATTATGCCTATGAAAAAAAATGAAATGCGAATGCAAAGAAGAAATCATAGAAGTAAATATTTTTGGTATTTTAATTGTAATTCAAGCGCTTTATCTACAAAAGAACATAAATGAAATGAACATAAAATAATGTAAAGACAATGCATAGAAAATAAATCATCTAATCAAAATACTTGAAATAAACCTTGCAAAAAATGAGCTTAAAGGAAACTAATCTATCTTGCAAAAATGAAACATTAAAATACACCCGTACTCATTAGGTGGCCCTCCTAAAGCGCACAAGATGTGGAAAGTTTAGGAAATTATTGATCAAACACCAAATCTAATCATGAAGGAATTACCATATCAAATAATTGTATTAACTCAACAGTGCGTGAACTTCAATAGTATTCATAACATCAAGCATAATCATAGCTTTAGCATTCCAAAACTTAACACCCTTTTGAATGGCGAAGGAAATCCTATTTATACAAAAACTAAGATAACTAATTAACAATTTTAGATCCACAAATATCTCCTAGATCAAAAAATATCCCATGTGGTTACAACCATATGTTAACATCTAGCAATTAACATCTCTTCATATCTTCTCACAAATCTCCAAAATATTTGATAGGAGACACTTATGAAAACTTCGATGATTATTCTATGTGAAATGAGCTTGATCAATGATCTCAAATATTCTTCAAATCTTCGAGAGTTTGAAGAATAAATTTGAATTTGAGACTTAGAGACCAAATATGACTTTGTTGGAATCTTCCATTGAATCTTCAAATATGCCTACAAACATCACAAATCTCATCCAAATTTTAGATATAAGTGAATAAATGTTATTTTTTCTAATATTTAACCATAAATTCACTCAAAATAATAAAATAAATTCTTTGGAAAATAATAAGTATAAACCCATATATGATCATGAAAATGGTCTTAGTGTGAGAAGATGGAGCTGCAAAAATAGTAATTACTGAAGAAAAGTGAAAGAAAAGAGGGTGAAATGGATGACATTTTTAAGACCCTACACACATAAGACAATCACTTACTAGGTGGGTTAGTAACTTAATATAAGACAATAATATCAATATGTGGGCACTACATACACCCCTCCTTTGGAAAACTTCATCCCAAATTTTGAGTTAAGAGGAAACAAGTGGCTGAGAACTAGGATGACAATAAGGTATGACAAAACATGGAGAAGATGTAGTATTCATATTAAGTAAATTAAGTGAGGAAATAACTTCCCATATAGCATCCCCAACTAACCTGTAGCCTCATATCCTCCCTTATCTACTTCTTCTCTCATCCTATCCATCCTCTATTGCAATATAATATGGCATCGACTATACCAATCTAACCACTGATACAACCAAGATGGTGGAAGGCTCTACTATATCGACTTAAATTCCCCAAAAATCAATTGGAAATCGTCATCACATGTTTAGGGGAGTGTGTCCATCATCGAAATCCCATGATTCCAGGCTTAGAGGTTACATGGTGGGAAATTCCTCCACCTGTCCTCAAGGACTAGGGTCACCAACCTAACATGGATCACAATATGGCACTAGTTGGAATGCTTGCCTTTAAATAATTTAGTCAAATAGTCATGTCACTTGCTATTTGTACTTCATTCTATGTCATAAAAGTGCATATAAATCATACATCAAATAATCCATATATAAGATACTTTAATAAACAAAAACATAATCCATCAAGTGTTTTATATAAGTTTGTTCATCTATCCAACTGAAATGCATCAATATTACATATTGTTCATAATAAAACATCATGAAAATAAAACTATGGACTATGGACTCAACATAAGTAGCTATATAAACCAAAATAGGCATCACAAGTGGTCAAAAATGAGGGGTAGTCATGTCGTATAGCCTCTACAGCCTCCCAGGTAGCAAACCCTTGGCTATACTTGTCCCTATGGACCTTAACCTAGTCCACAAAGTGACACTTGATTTTTTAAACCCTATTTTCCAATATCCATAACGATTCCCACATCCAAGACTTGCAATTCCCTCAAATCAAGTTTGTGATATTCATTTGAAATATAATGTCATATAATAGATACATGAAAAAAAACATGAGTTTTATGCAATTTTTGTGGAAGTACGAGGTGCTAGGAAATTGGTCAAAATTTCTCTTTGATCCTAAAAGATACTATAAATCGAGCTAACAACTTCATCCCTTTCCCAAACCAAACGATGCTCTTTTTGGGTTAGATATGAATAAATACTTGGTCTCCCACTTCATAATTTTGATTATTCCTATGCGCATTGGAATTAACCTTCTTTCTATAATGTGCTTCCTTTAAAAAAAATTCAAATCTACCTTACATGTTCCTTCATTTATTTAACCAATTTCAGCCCTACTATTAGTTTATCCTCCAACATTTTCCAACTTTGTGGTGTCCTACATGGCCTCCCATATAGAGCTTTATAAGGAGGCATATTGATCTAATTATGGTAACTAATATTGTAGGTGAAATCTACCAATGGTAGGTATGTTTATCATGTACATTTCAGCCCTATATTTTAGGTTATCCATAATGTACATTCTAATTGTGTCTTCCATAACTTGATTTACTCTTTTAGTTTCCCCATTTGTTTCCAAATGATATGTAGTGCTCAAGTTCAATTGAGTCCCCAATGTTGACTGCGGACTTATAAAAAATCTAGATGTAAAGCAAGGGTCTATATCATAAATTATCTTTGTGAGTAACCCAAGTAATAATATGAATTCACTTATAAACACATGCCACATCAATAACATCGTAGGTATCTCTCACTGGGATGAAATGGGAATATTTTCTCAACTTATTATCAACAAGGATTGTGAAAATAATTTGAATACCCATTTATATAAGGGATTTTTAGCCTTACAAGTGAATATATGTTTTACGAAAGGATATTGATTATATAAAAATCATGTGGAAAAAGATACCTAAGAGTAAATGTCCAAGTCTTGAGGACTTTCCAATGTTGTAAGAGTTTAAGAATGTATTTAGAGAAATATTAGGTTTACCACCAAAGAGAGATATAGATTTCTATATTGACAAATTCCTAGAGCTACACTAGTATTAAAGACTCCATATAGAATGAGCAACCAAAAATTAAAGGAGTTACAAATGCATGAAAGAATTTATAGAGAAGGGATAAATATTCCCAATTTTCTCACCATAGGAAGCACAAGTACTCTTTTTGAAAAATAATTATGATACCTTGAGGCTAATAATGTAGGGATTTTATATAGGTGAACAAAATCATTATGAAAAATAAATATTATCTACCCAAAATTGATGATCTTTTTTATTATCTAAGTGAAGAAAATATATTTTCAAAGATAGACTTGAGATCGGGTTATTGTTAGGTAAGAATAAAGGATGAATAAATCAGTAATATAACTTCCAAACTCAATTATGGGCACTATGAATATGTAGTGGTTCCATTTGGATTTGATATACACTAGCTACTTTCATGTGTTAAATAAATTATATATTTAGAAAATACCTACATAAGTTTGCCATTGTGTTTCTGATTGACATTCTTATAAGTTAGAAAAAGAGCATGAATAAAACTTGAGATCAGTACTACAAGTGTCAAAATAGCATCAACTATATGCTAAGTTTATCAAGTGTTATTTTCACTAGAGGAGGATCCATTACTTGGGACACATAATTTTATAGGAAGGGATAGCAATAGACCATGAAGATTGAAAATATTAGAGGATGGTCAAAACAAAAAAATATAACAATGGAAATGCCATTCATGGGGCTTGTTGGATATTATGTGATATTCATAAATGGATTCTCTAAGATTTATCAACCTATTACATCTTTATAAAATAAGTAAACCTCAAAACACCTATTAAAGGAATTGCTTTCTAGTGCACCCATTTGGAAGGTTGTAGACCAAAATGATTTTTTTTGGTTTGTACAAATGAATGCAAATAGGGACTTGGTAGAGTCTTTACCTAAAATGGATATGTAATTTTTTTTTATTCCAAAAATCTTATGGAGAATGAAAAACATTATTCCACACATGATTTGGAGCTTGCTACTATAGCTCGTGTATTGAAAATGTGGGGGCATTAGTTAATGGGAAGAAATTTTGAGTTGAGGATAGGCCATAATTTTTTGAAATATTTGTTTCGGAAATAAAATTTAAATTTCATTTGTAACATACCCAACCAACTCTTTACCTTGTTGAGAGTAAATCAATTCAAATATTCACTTTTGTTATTCAACTCAAAAATATTTTCTACGATCACCATTTACTTATACTTTTCAAGATCTTTTTGATGGGATACACTTTATTAAAATATGAGTCCATATTGTTGAGATATAGCCATTTCAATATTTTCTCCCTTAACACCATGTCAAAACTACTAAGAAACTACCATGTGGAATATTATGCAGCACCCCAGTCCATGTGTCACACCAAGGGGGGTACTAATTCAACACCAAGGCCATCTAGCCCAACCATGCCATTTGTTTGCTCCAGTTATTTTTCTTAGCATGCATTAGCATTAGTGGTATTTAAATAAAAATTAATCCATTAATTCCACACAAATACAACAAGGCTCATGAATGACTCTTCTTATGAAATAATGTCAACCAATTGGAACTTGGAAATATTTCTTCACATAATAGTAAGTTTTTTCCATGTCGCTCTATTATCATTCTTTCCCATGGTAGATGCACTCGAAACATGGTAGTTGATTTCTTTGACAATTTATCTTGCTCCAACTTTGATACACTAATCTCATCCTCTTAGAGTTCAATGTGCTCTTTCCCTCTTCTTTTGGATTGCAAAATGCTCTTAGAGAAGTATCGGAAGAAAGCATTATCTACGACATAGGCCTCAACCTCAAATATCCCTAATAGGGGTGACACTTAGAGAAAGTGTCTGAGCGGAGGGTGGAGTCTAGAAATTTTTCATCACCTCGAGCCATAAGAGGGAGGGGAGGCATCATCACACTTTCCATCTAATAGTGACTATTAACTTTGTGCCTCAAAGGGTTCAAAACATGCTTGGGCTTGTCCTATGTTGGATGGCTATGCATAGGTGATTTAATTTATCCTAGCAAACATATGTGATGGAATTTACTCCTAGCACTTTGGCATCATAGTGGGAAAGAGGGTAAGTCTCCATCCTCTGCCTGTTATTTCTGACTATCATAATTATTTCATTGATGATGAGAATGGAAGGCATAGGTCCCCCTGACCTAACCTTATTATTCTAAAGGATTTATGTGGTGAATATCATTTTTTTCTTCCTAATGAAGAAATGATTTCGAATTGGTTTAAAGTAGGATGCAAGTTAATGGTGACCTCCAACTCATGACCAACTGAGGAAATCATTGAATCAAGTCACTATGCACATATGTAAGAGAATTTCCCTCACCTAAACAATGTGTGTCTCTAGTTTTCTTCCTCTTATTCACAATACTTTATTTATCTATTTCTATTTTGCTAATATCTATCATATTTCATTGTTTAATTCTAGATTCACCCCTTTTTCTACTTCCTTATCTCTCGGACATTAATTACTGAGGAGCTCCTTCACTCACATCTCTAACAACCCCTCCTCTCTCTCCCACGATGAAATTATACTTCATCCTCGACAAGTTGTTTTCCAATGTTCAAAATGGTGTGTTTATTTTGGTGAAAACACCCCGTCAAGCCACAACCCTATGTCCATGTACATTTTATCTTTGTCTGTTAGGGCCCTATATTATTAGTGTAGTCCCTTATTTTTGTTAGTATAGCCCCCTTATTGTTATTGTTGTACCCATTTATTCCCCATTTTTTTTATTATTGTGCCCCATAATAGCCCACTATTGTTATTGTTGTGCCCTTACATTATTATTGTTAGGTTGGCTAGGATTATGTTGTGACCCCATGGAGTCCCATATACAGAAAGAAGGTTTTTTCGTTTGTGTCATCCAATCATTGTTCATTTATGTAATGTAAAGGAGGTTGCGCCCCCTCGAATAGGTTTATTTCTAAGTCGTTGATCTCTTTTTTCTTCTATTTTTTGAGTTGGTTGCATAACATTTGGTATCAAAGCTTTGGATTATAGGGTTTTGCTGCTTCAAACAGGTCATCATGTAATTTTTGCTATAACGCTTTTTCTATGAAGTTTACGATGCTAAAAAAAAATCCATTTGTGAGGAAATCCTAAGGAATTTCGTGTAAAAATTTCAGATATTGGTTCACAATATTTTCAGAGATATGATATGTGGAAGTTAGGATTTTTGCAGGCTCCCAAAATTCATCTCAAAGAGCTGACCTTGGGAAAATCATCATAACTCTCTCTCTGAGCATCAGATTGAAATTCTGTAAAATGTGTCCAAAATCAAACGAACTCTAGTTTACTGTGTATCAGTTTCATATCTGAAGGAGGAAACAATGACACATGGCGCGCTATACAAAAATAAATTTGAAGGGATTCCAAGGGCATATTGAAGCATAGATATTAGCATTTGGTTCTAAAATGGCCCCTAAAAAGAATTCAACACCCATTAAGCCCTCGGAAGGCCCTATTATGACCCATGAAGAGGAAGAAGTGCAACATGATATATCAAAAATACAAGAACAAGTGCAACAAATTTAACTCTTGCAAAGAGTAAAATAAAATAAATTGAAGGTTTAAAGAAAGGCATGGAAGCTAAGATGGATAGTTTGAAGAAAAGCGTGGAAGCTAATATGGATGGAAAGGAAGCTAAGATGGATGGCATTGAAGCTAAGATGGATGGTATAAAAGGCAACATGGAAGCTAAGATGGATAGTATAGAAGGAAACATGGAATATTTGAAAAAATACATGGAAGGATTGAAAAATTTGATACAAGAAATGATTCCTAATGGTGAAAAGGAAATAGTGGAAACTCATGATGAGAACAAAATAAATGTTAATCGTGATTTCATAAACTCTAATGTTGGATTGAAGACCCGCCATATTCCAGATCGATATGAGGAAGTATGATGGCAAGGATCTCGTAACATGGATACTACATATGGACCAATATTTTTAACTCCATAATGTGCAAAACACACAAAAGGTATGCATTGCAACTTTATATTTAGAAAAAAATACATTTGTATGGTATAGATGGATTTTCTCTCATAAAAAAAATGTCACTTGGTCAAATTTTACGGAGGATATGATAGCACATTATGAGGATACAAAAAGCAACACCTTCTTTATCCAATTGATAAATCTCATACAAAATGGTTCAATGGTGGAGCACATTGAGGACATCCAAAAATTGAATATAAGGGTAACTAATATTCTAGAGGAACACGGGATTGATGTCTTCATAGGGACTTTAAAGGATAACATCCAACATGAGGTTTGCCTTTGGGAACTTGATTCATTGGAGAAGGAATTCGGGTTGGAAAGAAAAAATGAAAGTAAAATTATGGCGACAAGGAAGCTTACCACTCACATCTATAAAGATGGAAGTGTTGCTACTCCTAGACTTCCACAACCGACAAGGTTGACACCACAACCATTGGAAGAAAAAAGAGCAAAAGGGATTTTCTATACTTGTGATATCAAATATACTAAAGGTAATAAGTGTGCTGAGAATAAATTATTTTACATAGATTGTGAAGAGGAGGAATAAAAGGCACAAGAAACTTCAAAAGAAGAGGATATATGCTAGGAACCAACCCTAGAGGAAGAATAAATGAATCCGACCATATCCTGTAATGCTTTGGCATGAATTACCACTCCTCAAAATCTCAAGATAGAAGGACATATCAAGAAGAAAAATGTAATAGTGCTTATTGATTCAGGTAGTACCCATAATTTTATTCATTGCAATGTATCCAAGGAATGTAATTGCTTCCTATACCCAATGCCAGAGTGTCAAGTGATTTTGGAAAATGGAGGAACTATAAATTTCTCTGGAAAGTTCCATAATATCAAGCTAACCATGGGGGAATATGCATTGAATAGTTTAATTCTTTCCATTCCAATGGGTGGTGCTAATGTTGTACTAGGAGTACAATGGTTACAATCTTTGAGGACACTAGCTTTTAATTTTCAAGAACTTTTATTGAAAAAAATTTCGGAAGGAAAGGAATTTGAATTATGGGTTATCGTAGGGAAGCCAGGAAGGATAATAAGTTGTAATGTCATGACAAAGCTTCTAAATAAATAACAACGAGGCGTCATTGCACAATTATGCTCACTATAAGTTCCAACATCAAAATCATCTATTTCTCCATATCTCCAAAAAGTCTTGGAAAATCATTCCAAGGTGTTTGAAACTCCCAAAGGACTCCCACCTATTCGTGATCATCATCATGCTATTAATTTTAATCCAAGAAGTGTTCCTCCAAACATCGGGCCTTACAGATATCCTTATGTCCAAAATAGCGAAATTGAAAGTATGATTGTAGAAATGCTAGAGGCTGGTCTAATTCAACCTATTCAAAGTTTTTTTTATGCTCCAGTAGCATTGGCGCACAAGAAGGATGGATCATGGCACATGCGTCTGGATTATAGGGAGCTCAATAAGCCCACTATTAAAGAGAAATTTCTCATTCATGTGATTGATGAATTATTGGATGAATTAAATGGAGTAATTTATTTCACCAAGTTGGATCTTCATTTAGGATATCATCAAATTATTATGAAGGTTGAAGACATTCCGAAAACAAAATTTCGAACTCATGAGGGTCATTATGAATTTTTGGTTATGCCTTTTGGTATTATCAAGACATCTTCTACGTTTCAAGTGTTGATGAATTCCATTTTCAAACCCTTCCTTAGAAAATTAGTGTTAGTATTTTTTTATGATATACTAACCTACAACAGGCCTTGGAAGGATCATGTTCAACATGTTGACAGGGTGCTCAAACTATTGGAGGAGAAACAATTATATGAAAAAATATCCAAATGTTTCTTTTTTGTACAAGAGGTGGAATATCTAGGTCATATTTTATCTCAAGAGGGTGTTAAGGTAGACCCTAACAAAATTAAAGCCATTAAGGAATGGAAAATCCCCACAACCATAAAGTGGTTGCGAGGATTTCTTGAGTTAACATGGTATTATCACAAGTTTTTTAAGAATTACTGGACAATAGCAGCACCTATAACAACATTATTGAAGAAAGAGAAATTTTCATGGACTCCTAAAGAAACTAAGCCCTTCAAACATATTAAAGAGGCAATGTGCCAAGCACCGGTCTTAGCTATGCCATACATCACAAAAACCTTTATTTTGGAATGTGATGCCTCAAGAAATGGAATTGGTGATGTTTTAATGAAAGAAGGAAGACCCATTTATTTTGAAATCAGTCCAATCAAAGGAAAGTATTTGCAGAAATCTATTTATGAGAAGGAAATTTTGGGAATACTACATGCACTAGAGAAATGGTGACCTTACCTAATGGGAATATAGTTCAAGGTATAAAATGATCATGATAGCCTTAAATAATTTCTGGAACAAATACTATCTTCAGAAGAGAAGAAAAAATGGGTCACAAATATGTTGGGTTATGACTTTGAAATCATCTATGTAATATTCCCAAATGGGGAATGTAGTAATATAATGCAGAATGATAATAAAATAACGTAGGTCATATTTTATAAAGCAGGAGGCCAATATGGAGACCTTTCATTTGTTATTACAGGAGGAAAATGTATGTAAAAAGTGGCCCATATGATGCATAACAAGGAAATACAAGTCTCCAATGAAATAAATCCTCAAAATGAGGTGCTGCAATCATGTACAAAGACTTAAGATGCCTTAGAGAATTATTTTATTGGATTTGCAACAACTGTAGATTACACATAAGATCTAGAGAAAGTATGTGGACAAAAATTTATATCTATACCAGATCCATACACTATACAAGCTCCTTTATTGAACCCCCTTGGTGTTTTCAGCAAAACACCATGTACAACTTGTAGATGTGAGATCTAAGACTGCAGATCTACAAAAATATTCAGATCTAGAAAGTGGATATGATCTGATATAGACAAGAAAATGATCACCTCCAACAGATCTCCAAAGTGAAGGGCAGATCCCCAACACCTAGAAAATCGCTCTCCAACTGATGTGATGAAACACCCTGAAAATACACCTACAGGAATAATACAGATCTGGATCTATACTGCGTTGTAGGGATCAAAATACAGTTGGCCTGTAGCCAAGATATGAAAATGATGCTCATGATCTTCAATATTTTCCTCCCAATGAAGTGGAACCCACCTCCACTGAAAAGAAGCATTAAAATGGACTGGATTTAAAAGATATAATCTCCACTTGCTGCAGCTTGCAAAAAATAGTCAAACCCTCAACATGATCTGCGCTGTAGTTGAAATAAGTAGCTTGGAATTAAGCCAGATAGTGGAAACTGCAATACAAACTCTCCCAAGAGGCCTCTCAAGGAAAAATGTGGGATTCCCGACTAGGAACACCCAATGCTAAACAACATTCATTCTCAACTAAACAGCAAGAGAAAGATATATGTCTAAATAGACCATATATTCAAAAAAATATGATAAACATCAACAACCTTCTAATGCTTCCATCCCCTTCCTTTTATAAGACAAGAGCTTGCAAACCCTAAACCACCTCCAATTTAATCACTTCTTTCACACAAGGCATCTCCATCTAAAACTGCATTATGCCTCATTGATGGCCACTCCTCCTAAAAGCGTTGTAGATTTGGTCAAGGTTGACCCAGGCAACATGTTTTAGCCCCTATCCACACCTTAGGGTGATTTATTCAATTGAAAATATGATCCACTTTCACATGAGAAGTGGTTTTATTCACAATAAAGAGTCTTATGGGTCTCCCCACCCACTTATTCACCTATCAATGTGACAATTTTTATTTTTAATATTCCCATGAGTAGTAGGCTAATTTAGGAATATTACAGTCCTCCCCTCCAAAATGTTGTTTGTCCTCAAGAAACTACAAGGACATTGCAAAATCTCCAATGGATATGTCTCCTCCCAAGAATACAAGTCTACCTTTGGTGAACAAACCAAATAGATTTCATCATGAAGAAGTGGGAGATATATGGAAAGAGTTATATGTTTTCCATTGGCCTCCTTAAGGCATGAGAGATGATAAATTTTGGGTTCCTCAACCCCAATGAGAAACTCCAATCTCCATGCTATCATCCAAAAAAAGTGAGCCATCCTTGGTAGCTCATATAATTAGTCACTAATATCCTGCTTATGTTATGTGTAGGGGCTGCATGGCTGAAAATGAGAGATAATATTTTTCAACTTACGTTGTCTCTCCCTCCATTTATGATAAATTTGGAGCTGTTGATCTTGGGCTGCAATAATGTAGTCCTCATGAAGCCAAAAGATACTTGGAATCTCATGATTCCACTCATTGGTTCTAGAGAGCTTCCTTGCCCAATCCTCCATTCATATAGTGAACAAAGTGCTATCACCATATGGGCTCCAAAAGAAATATGGACTAAGTGTCATATGACATATTGGATGGTAAAAATAGTCCCTCCATTGAGACCAACGTTGTTCTTCTTCTTGTTGTCTTAGAACATGATATAATAAGTGGCCATCCAACCACCTTATTGCTTCTATAAGCTTCTAAAAATCTTGAAAATAGTAGAGGATATTAGGTGTTGGCTGAATATGATCCAAGCAACACATGTCTTGCCAAAAATCCTCCCATGTGAGAGGCTTCTCCCAAAGACATAAGTCAAACATATGGCCCCTTGCATAAGGAAACAAGTGATGTAATGTAGTAGCCATATAATGTCCCATCCTATTTTTGAAGCATGAATAAATGTGGGAATTTCCATTCCCAATGGACACATCCAACCAATGTGTCATCCCTCCCATCATGTCCCCAACAAAATTGAGATCAACATCATCATGTGGGATCAAAATCAATGATACATAAATAATCAAATGCAATGATGGAGGTGGATCATAGTCCCACATATGGAACTAGCGCAGTAGATCTCCTGACTGCATCAGATAGTGATATGGTAAGTGGTTTCCCCACCACTTACTTGCTTCCCAAGTCTTCTCACAATGGCTGAAAATGTCAGATATGTTTGTTGCCTTTGGAATGCACCCACAATGATACAATATCTCCCTTTATCTTCTAAGGGAGTGGCCATGTTTAGAAATGTTTGTGGCCCAAAGTTGGCCATGAATTTTATAAGGAATAATACTCTTCTTAGGAGCTATGGCCTACATATTCATGGTAAAGGAGTGCAAATAATCATGAAGTAAAACATCATGCACATAAACATGTTCCTTACCATAATCTATGCTCATACAAATGGAGTGGTCCATAGATAAATCCCCTCTCATTCCAAACGAGAAAAGGGGCAGTTGTGATAGCTCCTCCATAGAGTTATGTATCTCTCCCATCTCCACGTGGTCCACACATCTTTTCAAATTTTGATATAATTCCTCTTCAAAGCCTTCCCAAGTGTAGAACTCCATGATAGTGTTGAAAGCCTTCATAGAATGAGTATGGCTGAAAAGGAATTATTCATGTGCTCTTTGTAGCAACTTATCCTTGAGATTGGAAGCTCTAGATAAGAAGATCCTACCATGATAATAGATGACTTCATCTTGTACTGAATATCCCTCCTCTTGTAGCTGGTCATCAAGTATCATGCATCTGAAAAGATCCTTTGAATAATCCACTAATAGCTGGGATTTTCGGTATGGATCTAAGCTTCCTAGTAATGATAGCGCTGATGATCTATCATAAAGAATATATGTCATATGGATGCCCTTCTCCTTCACATCTCCCATGCCAAAGGTAGGTGTTGGAAGGTTTCTATCCTTCCCTTTCTTCTCCTCCCACAACGGAGAATTTGAAATGAGTGTGGGTGATGAAAATGTTTGGAGAATGTCTCCCTCCTCCTAGAGTCTACCTAAGACTCTCAGCGCTATATCATGGTCCCTCAATGATCCTTCATGAGCCAAACATATCGATGTTTCATTAATTTGAGAGAACACTTTATTCAACTTCCAATCAGGAGGTCTCCCTAGTGGAATGCCTCCATGCAAAGAGACATCAAAATCTGAAGTAGACTGTATAAATGAGTGGACTGATTTGTCCCTCCCTTTGCTACATAAATCAGTCTCCTTCTTCTGAATATAAACCCCCTGAAGCAATTAAGGGTGCATGCTCCTCATCCTTGGATGTTTATCCATCCTTTCTCCTCCGCCTTGGATCAAGGTGTTATTTCCCATTACTACTGTCACATGATGCTCCTTGGGAATATTTTGCAAAGATGTAAAAGCTCCTCCTCTTGAAGCAATAACTTCATGCCCATCCCCATGTGGTGATGGTCCTGCATCTGAAGTGACAGTGATGTTACTTCCTTCATGCTCATTCTCCTCATCAATAGTTGAGAATACCTCATCAATAATGAGAGACCTTAGATCTTGGTCTTCCCTTGAAAGAGGAATCTCCATGACTTCCTTTTGAGAAGAAATATCTTCATGCAATGGGGATCTTTCCCTTGGAAAGGTATCACACAAGTTTTTATCCCCTTCAATAGAAATCTGAAGTGGAGTTGGTGTAAAATATCTTTCCAACTCATGTAAGGGTTTTGAATGTTCATGCCTTGCTAGCTCATTCAAAGATGTGTTATATTTTTTTACATCAAATCTCTTCACTAATATCTCAGCGAATCTTGCATAAGTAGATATATTTGCATTTCTTAATGAAAAGGATTAAAATAACCACCGAGCATAAGATTTACCTTAAATATTTAGCGTTGCTATCCTAAGGCCTTCCTTTTCTAAAACTTGATGTAGACACAAATATGAGTCTAGCCGATCTATCCAATCCTTGGCTGTGTAGGTGGAGGATCCATCAAAATTTGGCAGAAAGAATCTACCTCTCCTGCTTCTATTGTGCTTGTTGGGTCTTCTTTCCTCCTTGAGTTAGAAAAACTCTTGGAAGTTCAAGTGATCCTTGAATCTCCTAGATTGAGATTCATACTCCTAAAGATAATCACTCAAAATATCCTCCTTTGGTGCATCTTCTTTCTCCATCTCTCTTGTAGTAAATCTGGGCATAGTATAACATTGTGGATCTAATTGTGTGGCTGAGTTCTTACACACATAATATGAAGAAATGGGGGTTTCTTCATATGAAAATATTCTTGAGGGATCTTCATGTCTTTCCCTCTTCATTCCCTTGATTTCTCTTTTAAGCACATGCATAGTTTAGAGAAGAAGTCTTGAGATCTCCTTCCATTTCACTCCTCCAAATAAAGGGGTTTTACCATTGTCCTCTTTCTCATTGGTGTAATCAAATATTCTGTGTCTTATCCTTTGATACCACCTCTCTCTGTCAGTAAGAGGCTCTCTTTTTCCAGAAGATATATCGCTTTTTAGAACTCACAAGTTGTGCCAAGATGATGGTTTGAAACCAATGTAATATTCCCAAATGGGGAATGAAACAATACAATGCAGAATGATAAGAAAATAACACAGATCATCTTTTATAAAGTAGGAGGCCAATATGAATACCTTTCATCTATTATTACGGCAACAAAATGTATGTAAAAAGTGGCCCATATGATGCATAACAAGGAAATACAAGTCTCCAATGAAAGAAATCCTCAAAATGAGGTTCTGCAATCATGTACAAAGACTAAAAATGCCTTACAACGTTATTTTATTGGCTCTACAACAGCTGTAGATTAAAAATCAGATCTAGAGCAAGTATGTGGACAAAAAGTTAGATCTATACTAGATCCATACACTATACAAGCTCCTTTATTGAACCCCCTTGGGGTTTTCAGCAAAACACCATGTACAAATTGTAGATGTGAGATCTAAGACTGCAGATCTACAGAAATATTCAGATCTAGAAAGTGGATATGATCTGATATAGACAAGAAAATGATCACCTCCAATAGATCTCCAAAGTGAAGGGCAGATCCCCAACACCTAGAAAATCACTCTCCAACTGATGTGCTGAAACACCCTGCAAATACACCTACAGGAATAACGCA
The DNA here is from genome assembly GCA_034641835.2 of Pinus albicaulis. Taxonomy (NCBI): domain Eukaryota; kingdom Viridiplantae; phylum Streptophyta; class Pinopsida; order Pinales; family Pinaceae; genus Pinus; species Pinus albicaulis. The sequence goes on from CM076577.1 coordinate 421,045,188, forward strand.
GATATGGATCTATACTGCACTATAGGGATAAAAATATAGTTGGCACGCAGCCAAGATATGAAAATGATGCTCAATATCTTCAATACTGTCCTCCCAATGAATTAGAACCCTCCTCCACTGAAAATAAGCACTGAAATGGACTAGATCTGAAAGATCTAATATCCACTTGCTGCAGCTTGAAAAATACAGTCAAACCCTCAACAGGATCTGTGTTGTATTTGAAAGAAGTAGCTTGGCCTTAAGCCAGATAGTAGACAATGCAATACAAACTCTCCCAAGAGGCCTCTCAAGAAAAGAGGTGGGATTCCCGACCTGGAACACCCAATGATAAACAACATTCATTCTTAGCTAAACAACAAGAGAAATATATATGTCTAAATAGACCATATATTCATAAAAATATGATAAACGTCAAAAACCTTCTAATGTTGTCATCCCCTTCCTTTTATAAGACAAGAGCTTGCAAACCCTAAACCACCTCTAATGAAATCGCTTCTTTCACACAAGGAGTCTCCATCTAAAATTGCGTTGTGCCTCATTTATGGCCACTCCTCCATGAAAACGTTGTATATTTGTTCAAGGTTGACCCAGTCAACATGTTTTAGCCCCTATACACACCTTAGGGTGCTTTATTCAGCTAAAAATATGATCCATTTTCACATGAGAAGTGGTTTTATTCACAATAATGAGTCTTATGGGTCTCGCCACACACTTATTCACCTATCATTGTGACAAAACAAAATTTTAATATTCCCATTAGTTGTAGGCTAATTTAGGAATATTATAGTCTACAAAAAAGGGAAGCTAAATGTTGTTGTAGATGCACTCTCAAGAAAGGATGAGGATGTGGAAGCATTTCTTTGTGTCATTTCTATTATCCAACCCTATTGGATAACCGAAGCAAGGGAGGAATGGAAGAATGAAGAAGTATGGACACTCATTCAAAATTTATAGCAATATCCTAATACATCTAATACGTTTAGTTGGAAAAATGATTCCTTATGGTACAAATATCGCTTGTATCTTTGTAAGAATTCCCAAATAAAACAAAATATTCTTTTGGAATTTCACACCCCCCCCCCACCTTAGGAGGACACTCAAAATTTTTAAAAACATACCACAGGGTGAAGAAAGATTTTTTTTGGCATGACCTGAAATATGATATTCAAAATTTTGTGGAAATTTTTTTGGTTTTCCAGCAAAGTAAAGTTGAGAAAATTAAGACCGCGGGTCTGCTACAACCTTTATCCATTCCAAATCAACATTGGGAGGAGGTTTCAATGGATTTTATCACAGGTTTACCTAAGTCTGAAGGAAATAGTGTCATCATGGTGGTAGTTGATAGAATTACCAAGTATGCACACTTTTGTGTATTATCTCATCCATATAAGACGAGTACAGTTGCTATTGAATTTATGGAAACAATTCAAAATCTACATGGAAACCCAAATATTATTTTAAGAGATAGAGATCCCATTTTCACTAGAAATTTTTGGACGGAATTATTTTCTTGTTTGGGTACTCAACTAGCTCATAGCTCATCTTATCATCTTCAATCCTATGGGAAAAATGAGATAGTGAACAAATGTTTGGAAGGATATCTTCGTTGCTTTTTATCTGATAAACAAACACAATGGGTCAATTGGTTACCTTTGGCTGAATGGTGGTATAACACTTCCTTCCACACTGCAGCAAAAATGACCCCATTTATGGCACTTTATGGATATGATTCATTGTCCATCACATCATATTTAAGAGAAAATTATAAGGTTCAAGTAGTGGAAGATCACATCGAGCATCAACAACAAGTTCTCTAACTCTTAAAGGATAACCTAAATTTGGCCCATAATCGAATGAAACAATAGGCAAATCAACATTGCAGCGAGACAAGATTTGATGTAGGCGTCTAGATATTTTTACGGCTACAACCATACAAACAAATGTCCCTCAAGCAAGCTAAGAAGGATAATAAATTATCACCAAATTACTATGGTCCTTACAAGGTATTTCAAAATATTGGTACTATGGCATACAAATTGGAGCTTCCTGCATCTTCCCGAGTGCACCCATTTTTCCATGTTTTATGCTTAAAGAAGGTTATAAGTGACACACTTCTAGTTCAAATAATATTTCCAGAACTTGATGAGGAAGGAAAAATCATATTGGAACTTGAAGCAGCCACCGAAATAAGAAATCGACAACTACGAAATCGATCAATTTCATAGTATCTCATCAAGTGGAAGAACTTACCCACTGAAGATTCCACATGGGAGGATGAGAATTTTATATAGAAGCATCCATAGCTACTCAAGCATTGAGGAAAACAATTTTTTGAAGGAGAGGGGCATGTTAGGGTCCTATATTACTAGTGTAGTCCCTTATTGTTGTTAGTATAGCCCCCTTATTGTTATTTTTTTACCCATGTAGTCCCCATTTTTTTTATTATTGTGCCCTTATATTATTATTTTTAGGCTAGGTAGGATTATATTATGACCCCATGGACTCCTATATATAGAAAGGAGGGTTTTTTAATTAGTTTTCATCCAATAATTGTTCATTTATGTAATGTAAAGGAGGTTGCGCCCCCTCGAAGAGGATAACTTCTAATCGTTGATCTCTCTTTTCTTATATTTTGTGAGATGGTTTCAATTCATTGTCCCCCACCTATGATATTATCCATTTTTTCCTTTCAAACATGCCATGACAGTGCATGTGAAACATAAATGGTTGCTCGAGCAGGGGCGAGGGGATATCGTGAGGTCATTGTCGAGCACAAGGTAATAAGCAATGATTCTTAAAGTGCACCACTGATCATATACAACAAGTAGATATTCATTCCTCGATGACTGAAAGGATACTATATTCAGGCCACACTTGTGGTTTCCATAATCAATATCTTTGTATACTTGAACTACATTGGCACATAAAAACTTTGATTGCTAAGGCCATGGAGAATAAGGAAAATACCAAAAAAAAACTCTCCCCTTAGTTGAGTGCAATCCAAGTAGAGAATAGAGAAATGTCTCTAGAATATAGTGACTTATCTCTTTGGCTTGCAAGGGCTAAAGCTATTATTTCAAAAGGAAAAGGCCTAGCATCACCAAGCGCACCCACGACACCAATATATGTGTCAAATTATACATAAAATCTTCAAGGTTTTCCATTTTTATTATAGAAGTTTATTTTCCTTTGATTATATGATTATAGTTCTTGGACCTTTAAAGTAGCTTTGCTACTATTTTTTTAATTATGTTTCGAGACTATGCATGTTATAACTAGGAAAATTTCCCAAACTTGTTTTAGATATGATTTTATTCAACAAAATGTAAATTTTTGGACAAAAGAATAATTATTATGTTGATTCTCTATTTCCTATGATGTATATGTTATTTTAATTGATCAATATATTACTGAAGCTTACGAAAAAAATCCACACAAATATATTTTATGATAATTAAATAATAATAAATCCCACATGCAAAGAAAACCCACATGTGGGCATAATACACATTATAAATTCTAAATTTTTAAAGTGTTCATTGGCCATTCGGAGAATTTACCAATTTACATTGACCATCGAGGCTTCAAAAACCATTCATCGAACCCATAATGGTTGGCCATTGACCAAAAAATTATCATGTAAGCTTTAAAACCTTGCCAAATTTTTGAATCATCATGGTAGTATTTCCCATTGGAAAAAAATAATATTTGACCTTTATTCAAATTCCTAAATATTTGATGGCGTTGTCAATCATCAAAAAAATTTAGCATATACTCAACTTTTCAACTATCAATAAAATTTAACATGTAACTTTTAGAGTCTTTGTAAAGTTCATCAAACCCTTGATGGCATTTTTGGCCATCAACTAAATTTAATATATTAAAATTTGAAAGATTTATCCGTGCTACTGATTCACCATGACTTCATCAACCATCAGTGGAATTTAATGCATTCACCTGGTAAAAGCTTCATGAATTCTCATATTGATCTATTTTCTTGCATTACCTTAACTAGGCATGGCCCATCATCATTCTTCATTAGTCCTTGAAAACATCCATACTTGTATTTTCCTTTTAACATTCAATAGTCACATTTTCAAACCTTGTAAAAAACCTCTCACCCCGAACAAGAGCCCTGCACTATGCAAATTTTACTCTCTACAACACCGCAAACAATTATTCATACACCACTATTATAATTAGCCAATTTTCGTTTTTGTGTGGAATATGCTCCACCCCATTTTCTCTACACAACAATTCCTATGGACACTTAAATATCTACACTTATTATCCCATTGCGCTCCTGTGTCTCCATAGATATGAACATTCCACACTTTGTTATCACTTATTCTTATAAAAGTGATTTCTCCCCTTATAAGACATACTTCGTGAAATTCACAAAAATAACCATTTTTTTTCTCTTAAGGCTAATTCAAATCTCATTTAAGAATGCCCAATCCTCAAGGTAAAAGGTGGCAATATTTCATCATGCAAATAAAATATTTCATATTTCCATAAAGGATATGCCCTTTATTATTAACTCCCAATCATGATTCTTTCATGTCCCGATGAAGGTATTACATGATGAAGAGATGTTTTAATAGATTTTATTGATGAACTAAACTTTTAAGTAGCTAAGATTTATGTAATACAACACTTGACCTATCACTTATATCAAAGTGACTTGAAGGAATAGAGCATTATGGCGAGTAAAATGAAGGAGTTATTTTTTGGGGATAAAAATAATTCATGTTAGGTAAACTTGACCTGGTTAAAGAGTCAAGGTTTTTAGGTCAACCATGGTGGTTTCAGGTATCTAGTATTAGTGGCTCGTGGTATTGAGCCTATGGTATTAAATTTCATTAAATCCTTTAAAATGATTTGGGATTGTCCATTGTAATGTACCATTATTAAATGGAAGGTTGACTTGGCCATGGCTAGTTTGTGGGCCGAGTTAGATTATTTTAATTCAAGGATAATAATAGATTTACTGTTAAATATATTTTCCCCAATCAAGGTATTCCATGGTAAATCATGTGTAGATGGTTTCTATGTTCGTTGCTTTATAATTATTATTTTTTTCACATTAATTTAATGATTAAAAAGTGGCATCAAAGTTAAAAGAAGGATTTAAAATGACAAGCCACTATTTATTGAAGTAATACTTTTAGTGTTTGGTCAAGTTTTAAAAGGGCTAAGGGTGGTGCATGGAAAACCTGCTTAAATATGACCTCAGACCACCTGTTTAGCAAATAAATGTAAAAGAAAATTTCGAAGTTTAGGTAAATGAAGATCATATCGGGATGTTGGTTGTGATGAAGTGGCATGAAGGGAGCACCTCGTGTGAGCACATGTGTCAAAGCAAGAGGATGGTGGCATATGTGACAATATAGCAATAACATAAAGTGAAAAAATAAATATTACTTTAGAGATGGAAATTTCCGAATTTCATGTAAATGGGCAGATGAGTGTGAAACCTAGTTAGGAATGCATAGCCTTGTTTGTAAAGTCTAGACATAGACCTAGGTGAGAGGGGAGGAGAGCATGTAGCTTTTTTTATTCGATTCAAAAAAATTCCCGGACAATTTTAAAAGGGGGATTGTTAGGTAAACTTGAGATGGTGAAAGAGTTAACATTGTTAGTTCGATAATGGCTACATGTAGTTAAATCCTTTAAAAGGATTTCAGATTCTCTATTGCAATGTGCTAGACTTGAGCAGAAGGATCACTTGGTTGGTACTAGGGTGTTTTCTAGGTTGGATACTTTTAATTCAAGGATAATAATAATCTATCATTAAGTGGTTTTTCCCTAGTTAGGGTTCTCTAGGGTAAATCATGTGTACATGTTTTATATGTGTGTTTATTTATAATTATTTTTCTTCTCATATCGATTTAATTACTAAGAACATGCTTACTTTATGAGATAAAAAATTCCATTGGTTGAAAAGATACCAACTGTATTTAAAATTGACACTTGAGTAAAATCTCAGAAATAAAATTTGGACCATTGGTATTGCTAATGCTAGATGCATTCTTGAGGTCTTTAATTTAATAGAACTCACTTTCTAATGTGCTTAATCCTTCAATTCTAAGACCAAAAAAAATAGAGTTTCTCTTTAAGTAAATAAACCAATAATTTTGACTACAAAATATTTCAGGAGATGTTGAGGTTACCATGGGAAAATAGGAAACTTAATCTATCTGAATCAAATTCTTTCTTTGAATCTTAGGGATTGTGTGGGAATGTTCTCAAGGAATTCATAGTCCATTATGTGCACATGCCAAAAAACCTTTCATCCATTGATATATAGTTGTTATTATATCCTTATAGAGATTTATTGTTGGGAAAAATACTGAGAGGGGGGGTGAATCAGTATTTAGGGCTAAACAATTTTTCTTTTCTTTCTCTTAAAACCATATGTTACAGTACTACATCCAACATGTATGTCCAGATATCTTATTATGTCTTTACTTAGAGCATTGCATCATATAAGCATTAAGCATGACAGAATTAACAGAACAAACCATCAAACATAAACAACACATATGAACACCAGGATTTAAGGTCGAAACCCAATTCAGGAGAAAACCACCGCTGCTATAATCTCAGTCTTCAATATTTATTATAGAGAAAACTTCTTATAATATATGTTGGTGCAGAATTATACCAGCACGCAGGCACCCACGTGCAGAAGGCTACAACCTTCTCTCGTTTACCAGCCTCTCCTGGAAGGGAGCTACTACCCCCTGCTCTTGTTTACCAGCTACCACTGGAAGGGAGCTACAACCCCCTCTCTGAAGGCTTCGACCCTCATCACCACTGCGGACCACGTTTCATCAATTTTCATACTGGATCCACTAGTTTCCATACGACATACCTTGTCGGTCACCAGATTTATTTATTTTATGTATACTCACACCAGTTCTTCATGATTTCGTCTGTCATTCAAACCAGAGATTCATCATCGTCAGATCATTATATTCATGGGTGCATCGTAGTTTCAGATTTATCAGTTAAGAACAGAGCTCGCCCATACAGATATTATTTGGAGAAATTTTTATTCACAACCCTTACAATGCACACCTTGTTCTCTATTTTTTCTTCTCCTTATATAGCTTTGCCTTTATTAAAACCATGAGTCAAAACCACGAACCGCTAATGGTATTCCTCTGTCAGTATTCTTTTTAGTTTATCCCACGGGGCTTTTGATCTCTTTTTAATTTTTATTTATCAATTTTAAAGAAATTTACAAATAAATATATTTACAACTTTTGAATTCCCAAGCCTTATGTCTAAAGTTTAACCCTTCGGACTTTATAGAAATATCCAACGCTTCCAAATAAATTAATCTTATGATAAACCTTTGACCTCGGGCCCACATACATAGTCAATAGCCAATCAAATATGCGCATGGTACCATAGGTAAACTTCAAGCAAGTCCAGCATCCGATCACCATTGGATTAGAAAGCTTCCAGATCAACGGTGTATATGCATATCGTTCGACCTCCGATGTCGAACGTTAACGTGCGATGGTCCGCCGTACCTGTGTTAATCTTTGCACACCTTCAAAAAATGATGACCGTCCGATGACCCCTTTCCAGGTCAACAGCATATATGCATATCACTCGACCTCCGATGCTGAACGTTAACGTGTGATGGTCCGTTGTACCTGTGTTAATCTTCGTGCACCTTCAAAAAATGTTGACCGTCCGATGACCCCTTCCCAGATCAACGGTGCTCAACGATATCACTGTGCATCCTGGGTCAAACTATAATGCGCGATGGCGCACAGTGAAAAGTGGTTTTGTGAAGTCGTACAGGGATGCGTGTCGAGCACTCTATGGAATCACTCCTCAACCAGGAAATACCGCTTACTCCGCATAGGCGGTGCGATGAAAACCATAAACCACCTTCACTGTTCACTTGGTCATGGTTCCGCTCTTCCACACAGGGTTCCGTCACCTTTTCAATGTATTATTATAATTAAGTTACGCCCTAAGGTTTTTCCTTTCTACTCCTAGTTCCGTCCAACTTCGCGTTCCGTCGTCACCAAGTGTTCCGCTACTCCATTAATCTGCGCCATCTCCCATCAACTCCCTCATCAGATACAGAGTATCATTCAAGCCTTCCAATTACACAGGACATCATTCGACTCCATTACAGAGATTATTCACATAGAGGTTCAGGGGATTCCACACAAGAATTACATCAGTCAATACACATATAATACACATATCCCTAACTCTGCAACAATGATTTCAATCCTCTCCGGGCACCGTAGATATCCTCTGCCCATTATGAAATTGATCACATAGGTCATATATATTCCAGATTTACTCAACCATACTTAACACAATTCCACAGTTCTTCATTAACATATACAAATCTTGGCCAGATATTCAATTTGTCTTTCAATCTATTACCTTATCTCTTCCTAGCAGCTCTCCCTTTTGTCCTCTCCTTTGCAAACTGTATTAAACCCCTAATTCAAATCTACTGCTCTATCTCTAATTCCTCTATTTCATCTGTTGCCTCTGCTACCTCTCTATCTCTTTTTCCTTATGGATAGTTTAGGTGCTGCTCCTGTCTTTGTCAATTCCTTTGCCATCAATGACAACATTTCCAAAAATCTCCCCCTTTGGCATTGATGGCAATACTCTTCCTTTGATGGCCTTATAGAAGCCCTTTATTGCTTTTCCTCCCCCTTTGACATCAATGGCAAATATTTTGATCAAGATCCTTTGAACCGACAATGCCATGCTCCCCCTGAGATCATGCTGCATCTTCAAACATAATATGACCAACAATTCATCCTTTTCATATGACCAATGCTCCCCCTGAGCCTGTGCATTTAGAGATGCCTAACATCACCTCACAACCAATTTAATCTTCTATATTTAAGTAGACCTGATCCTCTGCATGGCAGAGACTACTCCCAGTTTTTTTCTGAGATATTCGAACGCTTCCTTGGGTAGAAGTTTGGTAAATATATCAGCAACTTGTTCTTTGGAGGAAACATACTCCAATTTCACCTTTTGTTCAAGCACTTGTTCACGTAAGAAGTGATATTTGATGGGAATGTGCTTGGTCTTGGAATGCATAACAGGATTCTTTGAGATAATGATAGCACTTGTATTATCACACATAATGGATATAGGAGGTGAACATTTGATTTGAAAGTCTTGTAGGGTTTGCATCATCCAGAGAATTTGAGTGCAACATGATGCTGCGGCCACATATTCTGCTTCTGTTGTGGATAAGGCAATGGATCTTTGCTTCTTTCTGAACCAAGATACTAACCGAGGCCCCATATAGAATGCACCACCACTAGTGCTTTTCTGATCATCAACACTTCCAGCCCAATCTGCATCAGTGTATGCATGAAGAGTAAGATTATCGTTCTTTGGATACCATAGTCCAAAATCTTGAGTTCCTTGTAGATATTTGAATATTATTTTCACAGCCTGAAGGTGAGACTCTTTTGTATTGGCTTGAAATCGTCCAATAATCCCAACTGCATGCGTAATGTCTGGTCTTGTCCCAGTGAGATAAAGTAGACTTATTATCATAGATTTGTATTCTGGTTGATTCACCGTGGGGGAATCATCACTAGAACTGAGATTACATCTGGTTATCATTGGTGTACTTACAGGTTTTCAATCTTCCATGCCATACTTCTTCAAGATTTGCTTGTATTTTACTTGTGATAAGAAAATGCCATCTGTTGCTTATTGCACTTGAAATCCAAGAAAGAATGTTAGTTCCCCAAGTAAAGACATTTCAAATTCTTGTTGCATATCAGAAGCAAATTTCTAACTCGTAGACTCTTCATTACTTCCAAAAATGATATCATCAACATATACAACCACAATCAATAGTTTTTCATTTTCAGTTTTTGTGTATAAGTTGCTATCAGCAGACCCTTTTGAAAATCCTTGTTGATGAAGATATTTGTCAAGACGATAGTACCATGCCCTTGGAGCTTGTTTGACACCATATAGAGCCTTTTTAAGTCTACAAACAAGTTTTTCATCATTTCCCAAAATGAATCCTTCTGGTTGTTCTATATAAACTTCTTCTTCTAGATCACCATTGAGAAAAGCAGATTTAACATCCATTTAATAAACTTTGATTTGTTGGAAGCTTGAAAAAGCAAGAAACATTCTTATGGCTTCAAGTCTGGCTACAGGAGCAAAGGTTTCTTCAAAGTCTATACCTTCTTGTTGAGCATACCCCTTGCAAACAAGTATAGCTTTATTTCTTATAACATCCCCATTCTCATTTAACTTGTTTTTGAATATCCATTTAGTTCCAATGACATTTTTGTCATGAGGTCTTGGTACTAATTCCCAAGTGTGATTCTTTTCAATTTGATCAAGCTCTTCATTCATGGCTTGAATCCAACATTCATTTTTGCTAGCTTGACTAACACTGTGAGGTTCAATAGTGGACAGAAATGCCAGATTGCTAGAATATCCCACAAGAGTCCTTCTTGTTTGTACACTTGATCCCTTTTCTCCAAAAATTTGAGATTCTGGATGATTCTTTTGAACATATCTAGATGGAGCCTTTTCAGACAAATCATCTTCGGGTTCTTCACTGGGTTCAATGTTTGTATCATTACTATTTGATGTAGAAGGATATGTGTCATCATCATCTTCATCTGTTGTTTGCTTTTCTTCTTTTGGAGCTGCAGGAGACTCATCAATAATGACATCAATACATTCAACAATCTTCCGAAGTATTTTATTGTAACATTTATATGCCCTACTCCTAGAGGAGTAACCAAGAAATATTCCTTCGTCTGCTCTGGGTTCAAACTTGCCAATTTTTTCATCATTATTCTTGATAAAGCATTTGCTTCCAAAAATTCTAAAATGCTTTATAGTGGGAGGATTACCATACCAGATTTCATATGGAGTTTTATCACTATTTACACGAACATGTGCCTTGTTGAGAATGTTTACTGTTGTATGTGCTGCTTCTCCCCAAAATGTGTCAGGTGTTCTGGAATCATCAAGCATAGGTCTAGCCATTTGTTGAAGTGTTCTGTTCATTCTTTCTGCAACGCCATTCTGTTGTGGAGTGCCAGCTACAAAAAAATGTCTTTTTATGCCATGTTGTTCACAAAATTCAAGGAATTCATTGGATGTATATTCTCCTCCTCGATCAGATCTAAGACACTTGATTTTTAGATCTAATTCATTCTCAATTAGTGCTTTGAAGATCTGAAATTTCTCAAATGCTTCATCTTTGTGTTTAAGTAGCCCAATCAAACACATTCTAGAGAAATCATCAATGAATAAGATATAGTATTCTTCACCACGTGGTGAATTTTTTCTCATAGGTCCACATATGTCAGTATGAATGAGTTCAAGAGGCTTACTTGATGATCCTTCCTTGGCATTAAATTGTACTCTAGTTTGCTTACCGAATTGGCAAGATTTGCATATGATATTTTCAGGTAGAGTAATATTGGGAAGATCACGAACAGCTTTAAGTCTGCTTGATTTGTTGATTTGAGAGAAGCTCAGATGCCCCAAACTTCTATGCCATAGCCAATTTTCTGAAGATTTACTCAAATAACATTGTTCTTTGCAGTTCTTTAATACATACAGGTTGCTTGGAGTTCTTTTTCCTTTTATAATTGTTTTACCTGTATCAAGATCACGTACCACGCATTCTTTTGAACTAAAGACAACTTCGGTTCCTTGATCACACATTTGACTTACACTTAACAAGTTATGCTTTAATCCATCCACATACATGACTTCATTAGCTTTCACCTTTTCTTTTAGAAAAACAGACCCTTTTCCCTTAATGACTGCAGGAGTATCATTTCCAAATGTAACAGTCTTTTCTTTTTCTAGAGCACTATATGCAATAAGTTTGGTTTTATCACCTGTCATGTGTCTTGAGCATCCACTATCAATGTGCCATTGGTTTTCTTCATCTTCTGCAAACAACGCTATGCCACAATTTTCAACCTGTAATTTGTTCTTTTTCCATACTTTGGAGCTTGAAGGAACATGTTCTTTTGGCTGAACTTTGCTCCTGCATTTAGATTCTTCATGGCCAAAGTTATTGCAATAAGCACATTCAACTTAATTTTGAAGAGGAGAAAAATTGTTATAGGTATTCTTCTTTGTTTCAATATCAATCCTTTTCTTTCTTGCTTCTCTTGTCATGATAGTTTTATATGCTACACATTGAACAGCTTTATGACCAAAATTGTGACATGAGAAACATTGTCCATTGAAGAAGAAATTTTTGCGATCATAAAATATTCTCCATGAATTTACCTATTGATTGGTGTTTCTTTGAAAGACATTCCTGTTAGTGTTCTTTGAATTGAGATGATCATGCTTTACTTGTAAAGATTCTTTATTCCCTTGCTGAGTGGCAGCATGTTGTAAACCAGCTGTAACTGCTTTTAGATAATTTGGTGCTGAAGCCTGAGAAGATTCTCCAATATATCCAAGACTTGTCTTTATAAGAGGAGAACGTTGTACCTTGATAATCTCATCTAATGTTTCAGATCCTTTAGCAAATCTAAGATTCAGAGTCTTTACTTTCTCAAGTTATTTTCTTAAACTTACTACTTCACACTCTAATTTCTCATTGTGTTTCTCTTTTTCTTCAAGCTGATTTTTCAGAGTTTCTATGGTTATTTTACTCTCTTCTAAGCAAATTTTGAGTTTATCGTTTTCATCAAGAAAATCACTGTCTTCTAGAGCATCCACAAAAGTATCCTTTTCTTCTCTAGATTCTTTTTCAAATGCCATGAGAAGTCTAAGATCTTGTTCACATTCTTCCTCACTATCAGATAACCCATCACTGTCTTCATGAGTATAGTAATTGTTTCTAGTGCTAAAACGATTCTTATTCCTTCTTGCTACTTCCTTCAAATTTTTATGTGTTTCTTTATAAGGACACTTAGTAGCATAATGACCAACTCTTCCACAATCAAAAAATTTGAAAGGAAGCTTACGTCTGAACCGTCCTATGCCAAGTTGAAGTTTCTTTACAAAGTTTATCTCATCTTCTTCTGAGATATATCCTGATCCTTCTCTTTTTTGTACTTCCTTCCCTTTTGTAGAAGTTCTAAAGACTACTTCTTTGACTTCAGATGGTCCTCCTCTTCTCATTTCATATGCAGTTAGTATGCCATGAAGTTGCACCACAGTAAGATTTTGAAGATCCTGCTTTTCTTCAAGAGCAAAAACTTTTGACTCAAATTTTGTCGTTAGTGATCTTAAGACTGTCTCAACCAAATTAGATTCGGTTATTGTTTCTCCCAGATTTCTCATACAATTTACAATATCATCAAGACGTAAAAAGAAATTGGCAATGCTCTCCTCATTATCCATTTTTAGATTCTCATATTGAATTCTGAGAGTTTGGAGTTTAGCACTTTTTACCTTTGCATCACCTTCATAACTTAGAATGATTTTGTCCCATATTTCCTTGGCTGTATTCAGCTGCATGACTTTGACAAATTTTGATTCAGTTAGACTTCCCAATAGAGCGTTGACCGCCTTTGCATTTGTTTCATAATTATATCTTTCCTTCGGATCTGTTGGTACTGCAGCTGGATATTGATGTCCTCCTTCAACAATTGCCCATACCTCTGCTCCCAGAGACTGAAGATAGGATCTCATCCTTGTTTTCTAGAAGATTAAATTGTTTCCGTTAAAGAGCAGAGGCCTGATAGATGCTGTTCCATCTTGATTGCTCATCTTGCTTGATCTTCCTTGTAGCGGCTAAGCTTTTTCAGAAGGACCTGCTCTGATTCCAATTGTTGGGAAAAATACTGAGAGGGGGGTGAATCAGTATTTAGGGCTGAACAATTTTTCTTTTCTTTCTCTTAAAACCATATGTTACAATACTGCATCCAACATGTATGTCCAGATATCTTATTATGTCTTTACTTAGAGCATTGCATTAGATAAGCATTAAGCATGACAGAAATAACAGAAAAAACCATCAAACATAAACAACACATATGAACACCAGGATTTAAGGTGGAAACCCAATTCGGGAGAAAACCACCGCTGCTGTAATCTCAGTCTTCAATATTTATTATAGAGAAAACTTCTTACAATATATGCTGGTGCAGACTTATACCAGCACACAGGCACCCACCTACAGAAGCTACATCCTTCTCTCGTTTACCAGCCTCTCCTGGAAGGGAGCTACTACCCCCTGCTCTCGTTTACTAGCTACCACTGGAAGGGAGCTACAAACCCCTCTCTGAAGGCTTCGACCCTCAGCACTACTGCGGACCATGTTTCATCAATTTTCATACTGAATCCACCAGTTTCCATACGACATACCTTTCCGGTCACCAGATTTATTTATTTTATGTATACTCACACTAGTTCTTCATGATTTCGTCTGTCATTCAAACTAGAGATTCATCATCGTCAGATCATTATATTCATGGGTGCATCATAGTTTCAGATTTATCAGTTAAGAATAGAGCTCGCCCATACAAATATTCTTTGGAGAAATTTTTATTCACAACCCTTACAATGCACACCTCGTTCTCTATTTTTTCTTCTCCTTATATAGTTTTTCCTTTATTAAAACCATGAGTCAAAACCACAAACCGCTAATGGTATTCCTCTGTCAGTATTCTTTTTAGTTTATCCCATGAGGCTTTTGATCTCTTTTTAATTTTTATTTATCAATTTTAAAGAAATTGACAAATAAATATATTTACAACTTTTGAATTCCCAAGCCTTATGTCTAAAGTTTAACCCTTCGGACTTTATAGAAATATCCAACGCTTCCAAATAAATTAATCTTACGATAAACCTTTGACCTCGGGCCCACATACATAGTCAATATCCAATCAAATATGTGCATGGTACCATAGGTAAACTTCACGCAAGTCCAGCGTCCGATCACCGTTGGATTAGCAAGCTTCCAGATCAATGGTGTATATGCATATCGCTCGACCTTCGATGCCGAACGTTAACGTGCGATGGTCCGCCGTACCTGTGTTAATCTTCGCACACCTTCAACAAATGATGACCGTCTGATGACCCCTTCCCAGATCAATGGCATATATGCATATCACTCGACCTCCGATGCCGAACATTAATGTGCGATGGTCCACCGTACCTGTGTTAATCTTCACGCACCTTCAACAAATTTTGATCGTCCGATGACCCCTTCCCAGATCAACGACGCTCAACGATATCGCTGAGCGTCCTGGGTCGAACTATAATGCGCGATGGCGCACAGTGAAAAGTGGTTTTGTGAAGTCGTACAGGGACGTGTGTCGAGTACTCTATGGAATCACTCCTCAACCAGGAAATATCGCTTGCTTCGCATAGGAGGTGCGATGAAAACCATAAACCGCCTTCACTGTTCACTTGGTCATGGTTCCACTCTTCCACACAAGGTTCCGTGGACTTTTCAATGTATTATTATAATTAAGTTGTGCTCTAAGGTTTTGCCTTTCTACTGCTAGTTCCGTCCAACTTCACGTTCCGTCGTCACCAAGTGTTCCGCTACTCCATTAATCTGCGCCATCTCCCATCAACTCCCTCATCAGATACAGAGTATCATTCAAGCCTTCCAATTACACAGGACATCATTCGACTCCATTACAGAGATTATTCACACAGAGGTTTAGGGGATTCCACACAAGAATTACATCAGTCAATACACATATAATACACATATCCCTAACTCTGTAACAATGATTTCATTCCTCTCTGGGCACCGTAGGTATCCTCTGCCCATTATGAAATTGATCACACAGGTCATATATATTCCAGATTTAATCAACCATACTTAACACAATTCCACAGTTCTTCATTAACATATACAAATCTTGGCCAGATATTCAATTTGTCCTTCAATCTATTACCTTGTCTCTTCCTAGCAGCTCTCCCTTTTGTCATCTCCTTTGCAAACTGTATTAAACCCCTAATTCAACTCTACTGCTCTGTCTCTAATTCCTCTGTTTCATCTGTTGCCTCTGCTACCTCTCTGTATCTTTTGCCTTATGGATAGTTTAGGTGCTGCTCCTGTCTTTGCCAATTCCTTTGCCATCAATGACAAAATTTCCAACATTTATCTTGGATTTTTATGCATATAATATGAAAATATTCAACATCCCATATGCCCAATTTCATTATATATAATCTATGTTTTTCTTTCAAGAAGGAGATTATATTTGACTAGGTAGAGGTAATTTACATTTAGGTTTTCCACTCAATTGGCTAAATATCTGAAGACTCAAAGATTCTTAATGACAAATTATTTGTTACTAGCAATATTTATTTTTACTATGTTTAATGGCCTAATTTTGAATAGTAATATGACCCCAAAGATAGAAAAAATGCGATTTTAGTATCCTATTTTATGGAGGCATAAACCGACTTTTCACTTTTGCCTCATCCAAGATATATTTGTGAGTGAATTTAGAAATATATTAATTAGAGGTGGACGACAGAGGTTGAATCAACAAGTATAAGATTTCCTCAAGAAAAAATGGGTATATGTGTCAAAAGAATGTCATAAATATATAAGAATTAATTATGAGTATCATGCAAGTCTCCTATTGCTCCCTGTGTTTATTTTAGAAAAAAAATTATTGCAGAGATATGCATACCATATTTTTCCTCATAAGTTCTTTTTGACTCAAAGAAGAATATTTTTTATTTTTTCATTACCATTCACGATAACATAAATTTTTGTGAAGAATTTTTCACACTTAGCGAAGATATCTGAGACATTGAAACCCTTCACTTTAAAAGAAGTTGGACCTGTCAAAGAATTTGACCCTAAAGGTTTATTTTCTCAACATTTATCATCAATGATATATGGAAATTGGTTTACTATAATTTCAAAAGGAACTAGAGACAATGAAGTGGATAATCAAGAGGGAAGGAGAAGGAAAAGCTTATGCAAAATGATTACCTAGTTACACAAGTTAGTACCAATTCAAGATAGTAGAGAAAAGATAGACAAAAAGGGAGGAATCCTACAAATGTACAGTCTTCATTATCTTAACTAGCCCATTGTAATTACTCCTTTTCACACAAAGGATAATAGAAAACCACAGTCGTAGGAGAGAGTAATGAAGGACATTTTTGAGGGGAGGATGGTGAAGAACCACCCCCTCATGTATATTTGAAAATTTTCATGTTTTTACTTTATTAAAAGAAATAAATAATCTTGTAAGAATGGATCCTAATATTCAAATGTAGCAAGAATAGATACCAACAATCAGAGGGATCCATTGATTTAGAGGTGGGCAATGCTACAATCCCTAACTAGGTAGCAAGAATTTTGGCAGAAAGTCAAAGAATGATGGAGGAGTTGGTGACTAAAGAGCCAACTATATTTAAGGAATAATCATTAAATATACACAAGAATCATTATAATAAGGCTAGGAAAATGTTATATATTTAAAAAGTTCAAGTTAAGAATAAGAAAGAAACAAATAAATGGAGGTTCAACATGGATGTATCAAGAGCAAGACCTTTTGGGATTCTAAAGTTGCATATTTTCATTTGGGTGACATAACATCCCATTGGAAAGAACTATATAAGGATTAAAACTTTTGGCTAGGGTAAGGACATTACATGGAAACCTATTGCCTCCCGAGTGTCAAAAAACGTCATTTAGTGCCTCAAAATGACCTCAAAATTTTGAGGCCTAAAAAACCACAAAAATGTTTCCAAGAAGATATATAACCATTGAATCAATGGAAGAGGTGGGTGGCCACCTGTATCAACTTGAATCAATTTCACCCATTAAAAAGTAATTTTCTCTATTGTATCAATTTCCCTCATTAGATGGGGAAACTTTTGTTGGATTTGGCTCTTGGTGATCCACCTTCCTTGGTGAAGAAGCTAGCCTACTTTGACAACCCAATATAATTATATGTTTTACGAGTGAGTATCCCTTGCCTTTCTCTCCATAATTTGATACATTGTTGCCTACAAAATTTAATCAAGATTTATTTTGTGGGGGCTAATTAATTTCTTGCCACCGAGGTGTCCAACAAAGGTGAAAATATGGTCGAAGCAACTCCACATTAGATATTGGGTGCAAGAAAAGGAAAGGGGGATTACCCAATTCAAAATCATTTTCACACGCAACCTTTGTGATTTTGTAAGGCGCATATTAGAGTGGTCTATGCTTCCTATGGGGGCCTCTGAGACACTATTTCTGTAAATGAAATCACATCTTATCACTAACCTAATTTTCTTATGGAGCTCAATGTTGGCCATGTCGCTACTTGTACTTGGCATTGGATTTATGTAGGATATCATCGACCTGTTTTTGGAATTCTTGGAACCGTTCCAAAAATTTTGATTCTCTATATGTGTTAAATTGACCATGGTAGGACTCTACTATTGAATATGCAATGGGAAGTGCTACATTAATCTGAGCCAATGGTTGGAACTCCAAGAACACTTGAAAATTCCTGTGAGAAATAGAAATATGGAGGGATATGTTATAGCTATGTTGAATATATGGAACGATTTCATCCCATGTATATGGATGCTTGGAGTTTCACATGCACAAGATATGCACAATAATCTCGTTGACCACTTCTATTTTCCCATTTATTTTGGGATTAAAGTTGGTTGATATGGTTAGCTTGGAACCACTTCTATTTGCCCATTTATTTTGGGATTAAAGGTGGTTGATATGGTTAGCTTGGAATGCATTAGATACCATAGGATGGACTAAAAGGTAGTGAGGAACATGTTATACCCATTTGAAATAATGGTTTTATGTATCCCAAAATGAACCCAAACACTCTCAAATAAGAGATTAGTAGTGTCTTCGATTTTGGTACTCTTCTTGCATGGTGCTCGAATAGACATATTAGAGAACCAATCAAAAACCATAAAAACACAATAACTACCATGCCTAGGGTAAACATGATATGCAATACATGGATACTAATTCCCTAATATTCTTTTGGTTATGAAAAGGAGTGTACAACCCCTACTTCTTCATGGTCGGTTTGGCTAGGGCACAAATAGTATACGATTTTATATACCAACAGTGATCTTAAAAAAAATTTGGCCAGTATAAATACTTATAAAGTATTGCTACTATCTTAACCACAAATTTTTTTTCATTTTCCCAACAATAATGTGCCTCCCAAATTAGCATAGCATTCCCACTTTAAGGAACACAGTGGTGGCCTAGGTGGCACAACAACACATCTTACAGGTGGAAATCTAGAACTTGTTTACCTGTGATTAACATTGGGTATGTAGCATCAAAGTTAGAGTCACTATTATATATTTGTGGCCACCCAAAGGTATCATTACCATAATAGTTAAGAATTGTGGTTATTACCACAATCGAGGGCCAACTAAGGTAGTTTAAAACACAATTGGTGCTTCCCTTCTTGTACTTTAATTTTAAGTGGAATTTTTGTAGGTATGTGGACCATTTATGATGGAAGATATTTTGTAACTTCCCTTAATAATGTTTACATGAATTGAAAAATCCTATGGTCAATTTGTATCATCATCTCCTTCCTCATAATATAATTCTTCCACTAGGAGTGCATGCACGATGGAGTACATCTCCTTGTCATAGGTTGGGTATCTATGAACAATATTAGAGAGTGTTCACTATGATAGGCCACCAGATGTCCTTAATAAGTGAGGATTGCACCAATAGCATATTAAAAGGAATATTTATCAATATCAAACAATTATTGTAGGTCAAAAAAGATGAGGATTGGTGTAGAGTAGAGGTGGTGCTTCAAATCCTTGAATTATTTTTGTTGTGATTTAGACCAGGTAATTTTTTCTTTAGCTCCACATTTGCTCACTTGAATTAAGGGCAAAGAGATATGACAGAAAACAAACACAGTAAAAATTTCACTAAATGGATAAGGCACATAAATAACATGGAATTTCCACATATTAAATTGTCCTAAAAGAACATGACAAACTATGGTGGGGATAGATCACACAGTAGCTCATCTTTGTAGGGCTTAATGCCATTAAAAACTTTGTTGGATGACACAGATGTATTATCCATGGATCAAAGAACTAATTATGTATGGTTAGGGGAGTTCCCTTATCATTAGAGTCAATCTCTTGATGAACTCATCTAATATAAAGTTCTTTTAGATTCTATTTTCAATAATGAAATGTAGTGGGGTTTCCTTCACTCGGATTATAATGGAGGTGGCGATTCCCCTTCTCAGGATCCTCTAATTATTCTGATTAAATATTTGTGGTAGTTATTGTAAACTTGTCTCTATATTGATGATCTAGTTTAATTTATCATGTTTTGAATAAAAATCTCAGCTAGAGTCTACTTCTTTTCTTCAATCTCAACCAATAATTATTGTTTTGAGTGACATTCATCAGTGTTATGCCAGGGGATTTTATGGAACTCACACCAATTTCTAGTTTCCTTATTCGACTTCCCATTACCCTTATTTTCTTGTGACTTTAGATAGTTTTATTGAGGTTGCATCTCCTTGTTTTGTCCCTTGTTATGCAATTTAAGGCTACCTTTATAGGCTTTTTTTTTGTGAAAAATTTGCAAATCTGAACTCCCACTTACTACTCTACTTCAAATTATGCTCCATTTTGATAACATATAGATAAGAATTTCCTAGTGAGATGTCTAGGATACTCATATTCATTTATATATACCTAAATGTTCCATTATGATACTTAAAAATTAGGTGTTTCTCAAAGTATTTGATACCCATATTTGAGTGTGAGGCATGGAAAATATGTGTGTATTGTGGCATTGTCTAGTTCCTCTCCTGCCATAAAGTTTTCCATATCATGTACTAGTTTTCATAGATCCCAACAGGGTAGAATTCATCGTTGAGGGCATCGACGAAAGTGGCCCAAATTGGTCTTACATTGAATATTACAGACTCATCTTCATTTTGCCTCTCCAAGTAACCTACCCACCAACCTTTTACATGGGGAGGTATTTTAGGAGTGTTAAGGTGATATTATCATTGTCGAAAAAAAATGGACAAAGTATTAACACTCTAAAATTTTTAACCGTTTCTCCAAATCATATGCATATATTTTGCCTTTGAATAAGGGGCAAAGTCAACTTGTACCTTGAAGGGTATCGCACCTCCAAAATTTCCATATGTTGAAGGTCCTTCAGTTGTTGTTGGAAATCGTTGAAGGATCAACATCTTGCCAACAAGTGCTTCCTCAATAAACAACTTGAAAGGATTTTATGCTTTTTCATCGATCTTTCTTTCTGTCATGGTATTCTACTTGGGTTGGAAAAAGTGATCATTCCTAAGTGAAACTAGCTCAAGACCAAAATCTTTGTACCTTGACCATTGATATATGTTGTACAAAGAATGAAATAAAAGGAAGGAAAGGAAATTAAACATACATATAGAGAAATATAATAGAGATAACATAGTAATATAGTGAAAGCCCAACTTTTATTGATAAATAAAATAACCAAATATTGTAGAACATAAATTGGATAGAATGGTGGTAGCTACTCTGAAGGGAGAGAGATCGTGTTAGGTCCCTATATTACTAGTGTAGTCCCTTATTGTTGTTAGTGTATCCCCCTTATTATTATTTTTTTACCACTGTAGTCCCCATATTTTTATTATTGTGCCCCATAAAACCCCACTATTGTTATTTTTGTGCCCTTACATTTTATTGTTAGGTCGGCTAGGATTATACGACCCCATGGACTCCTATATATAGAAAGGAGTTTTTTTCATTTGAATCATCCAATAATTATTCATTTATGTAATGTAAAGGAGGTTTCCCCTTCGAAGTGGCCGATTTCTAAGGTGTTGATATATCTTTTCTTCTATTTTTGGAGCTGGTTTCATAACATTTGCTATCAGAGCTTTGGATTCTAGGGTTTTTCTGCTTCAAACAGGTCATCATGGAATTGTAGCTATAATTTTTTTTCTTCGAAGTTTCATAAGCCAAAAAAAACCCATTTGTGAAGAAATCCTGAGTAATGTCCTGTAAAAATTTCAATTCTTGGTTCGCAATATTTGCAGAGATATGATTTGTGGAAGTTAAGGTTTTTGCAAGTTTCTGAATTTCATCTCAAAGAGGTGACCTTGGGAAAATTGTCATAAATCTCTCTCTGAGCATCGGATTGGAATTATGTAAAAAATGACTGAAATAAAATGGAATTTAGTTTCTTGTGTATCAATTTTAGAGCTGAAGGAGGAAACAATGACACGTGGAATGCCGTACAATTTTTCTCTACTGAACCAATCCATAATTAGGTCATTTTGGGAGATTTGGCATAAATTGGCCTTGAAGAATCCAAATCAAGTCAGACCTGTGGAATTGGAAAGAATATTCAGAGGGCTACTAAAGTAATGAAGATAAAGTCTCGAGAATATGAAATTACAGAGATACATCAGTTTCAATATCGAGGTCCTCAAAAGAAAGTAAAAGGTGCGTATTTTTTTTTTAAATTGCATAAGTCTTGTTTGAAAAATCAATTTGAAGTGATCCAAGGGCATATTGAAGCATAGATATCAGTATTGGGTTATAAATTCCCCCTAAATATAATTCAACACCCATTAATCCATCATAAGGCTCTACTATGACTCATGAAGAGGAAGAAGTGCAACATGATATATCAAAATTACAAGAGCAAGTGCAACAACTTTCTCTTTCACAAAGAGCAAAAAAAAATTAAATGGAAGTTTTGAAGAAAGGTGTGGAAGCTAAGATGGATGGTTTGAAGAAAGGTGTGGAAGTTAATATGGATGTTTTGAAGAAAGGTGTGGAAGATAAGATGGATGGTTTTAAGAATGGAATTGAAGCTAAGATTGATGGTATGGAAGCTGAGAGATATGACATGGAAGATAACATGGAAGACATGAATTATGATCTAAAAGCAGACATGAAAGGTTTGAAAAACTTGATACAAGAAATGTTTCCTAAAGGTGAAAAGGTAGTATAGTAAACTCATAACGAGAAAAAAATAAATTTATTCATGATTTCATAAACTCACGAATCCTGTAACATGGATACTACAGATGGAGCAATATTTTGATCTCCATAATGTGAAAAAACACAAAAGGTACGCATTGCAACTTTACATTTACAAAAAAATACATTTGTATGGTATCAATGGCTTTTCTCTCATAAAAAACAAAATTCACTTTGTCAATTTTTATGAAGGAAATGATGGCACATTATGAGGATACAAAGAGCAACACCTTATTTAGCCAATTGATAAATCTCAAACAAAAGGGTTCAATAGTGGAACACATTGAGGACTTCCAAAAATTGAATATAAGGGTAGTTTGGAACTTTAACGGATAACATCCAACATGAGGTTCACCTTTGGGAACCTGATTCATTAGAGAAGGCATTCAGGTTGGCAAGAAAATTTGTAAGTAAAATTATGGAAACAAGGAAGCCTACCACTCACATCTATAAAGATGGAAGTGTTGCTACTCCTAAACTTCCACAACCTACAAGGTTGACACCATAAAAATTGGAAGAAAAAAAAAGAAAAAAGGGCTTTTCTACAGTTGTGATAGAAAACACACTAAAGGTCATAAGTGTGCTGAGAAGAAATTATTTTACATATATTATGAAGAGGAGGAATAAAACGAACAAGAAACTTCAAAAGAAGATGATATACACCAGGAACCAACCCTAGAGAAATAATTTTGAAGGTCAAAAAGAAATTGTAGCACACACACTAGTGTGGGACCACATGTCCTAGCAATACATTAGTTTGAAAGACAATTTAATTTAATAAATTGGTGCAATGTCTAATTTAATTTTCCCTTAATTAAATTGGGCAATAAAATGTAATGTTATCTCACAATCACTTGTAATAGTTAACTAAGTGTGATAAACTCAGTTAGCTCATGAATTTTGACTTGAGGGTGGTTTTTGAGGCATGCAGAGTGATTCTATTAGCTATGGAGTTCGAATTGCAGTTGGTTCATTAGTTTAATGCATGAGTAATCAGTTAACTCAGTTAGGTGAGTTAAAGCCAGTTGAACTAGTTGTAACTTTTTTTTGCACTAGTGAGAGATCAAGTGAATTAAATCATATTTAATTCACAATCAATGATCTACCATGCAACTGATGATTTACTATTAATAGCTCCATGAATGTCAGTTCCAGTGGAGACCCAATTGAGAAAAAGGTTAAAGGGATGTTAAATATCAGTTGTATCTTTAGTAGGTTTCCCGCATGCAACCAGACATCCATTGGATTTCCCATGATCCTTGCGCAGTTTTGGAAGGCTGAAATTCCTAAATAATAGGGATTTCATTCCACATGAATTGTGCAAGCAAGGCAGGTTGATTATAGGCTGAGAATTGGCTAAGTTTTGGTCGATTTTGTCTGGGTCAGTGTGAGACAGTTCAAGATTCTCTTGTGAGAAGAGTGCATTGTAATTGTTTCATGATTCCATGTTGAATATACAATAGAAGATAGAGGGGTTTTGAGCAACAAGATTTCCTCGGGAAAATATCTGTGTTGTGGTTTGATTTGTTTCTTTCTGCACTTTTTGTGATTGATGATCGTGTTTGTTTTCCACAATTGATTTGTAGAAGGATTCAATATCTAGCTTTATTACATTACTTAATAGGATTGAATCCATTGATATACATATGTTTTTATAATTTATACATGGTATCAGAGCACAGGAAATCACTATAGTGGAGGAAAGGCTGAGTTTGTGACTAAATATAATTCTAATTTGCAAAAGTATTCTTGGTATGACAGCCAAATCAGGATTGAGATGGATTTCAATGTCTTGAGATTGGAGTATGAAATCGAGGGAAATTCCAATTATATTGCATGGAAAGATAGGATGGAGGTATTACTGGAGGAGAATGGGTTGAAAGAATTCATTGATAATGACATTACCAAACCCACTGCAACATATGTCGCAAATATTGATGCTTGGAAAAAGAAGGATGCAAAGGTGAGGAGGATATTACTGGTGGGAGTACAAGACCACATTGTCTCAAGTCTCCATGGAAAAGCGACACCATATGCACTGTGGAAATATTTGACATATCTATTTCATAGCAACAGTAATCATAGAAAATTGGCACTGAAGGACAATCCCAAAAAAATCAAAATGGAGAAAGGTGACACCATTCCGAAATATTTAACAAAGTTTTTCCAATGTCGGGATGAGCTTGGGAGCATATGAATTACTGTCACGAATGATGACTTGGTGAGCCTAGATCTTCTAGGACTTCCCAAGAGTTGAAATAGTTATCAGGACTTTATCAATGGGAGGGAGAAGGTTCCAGATTGGGAATGACTTTGGTCGGATTTGGTGCAAGAAGAATTCAGGCGGAATACCATGGATGGATCTTCATCTAAGATAGATGATGAAGAAAATTGTGTTTTTGCTGCCAAGGTGAAGAAGGGGAAAGGAAAGAAATCCTATTCCAAATCTAAGTCTGACAAATATGGCAAGAAGCATGACATGTCTAGAGTAAAGTGTTTTCATTGTCACGAGCATGGACACTATGCCACTAATTGTCCACAAAATAAGAAGAACAAGAAGGCTTCAGGATCTACAGCTAGTGAGGCTTTAGCCTCGCAATTTGAGCATGACTTCTTGCTCAGTGCATGCATGGTGTCAAGTGCAATGGGATCGCTGTAGTAATTGGAGGAGAAGGACCTCCAAATGCATATTGAAATGGGTGATGACGGGCGGTACAGTGCTACCAGGATTGGTATAGTTACCTTCCAGAGATAGTCAGGTAAACCCTTCTTATTAAAAGATGTAATGCATGTACCAGGCTTGAAAATTTTTTTAGTTTCAGTCGCAATGTTGGAGGATAGAAGCTATGATGTGGTTTTTAGTGAAAGTAAATATTTCCTTCGCCACAAATCCACAGGACAAGCCAAGAATTTTGGTATTTATGTGAATAATCTCTATAAACTTGATGTAGATGGCTACGCAGCATTGATGGGTAAGGCGGAAAAAATAGTGAGCCGGGATGAGGGTGAGTTATGGCACAGGATATTGGACCATATACACCATGGAGCCTTGAAGTTCATGCAATATATTTCTACGGTTCTTCCCAAGGGTACTCTTGCGCAGTTAGACACATGTAAGGGATGTACCATGGGGAAGTATGCAAAGGCCACTTTTCACGAGAAGGAGAACTGAGCTTCAGAAATCCTTGACAGAGTTCACTCATACATGTGTGGACCATTCTCTATTGCTTTGATAGCAAAGGACAAGTACTATGTGATCTTTGCTGATGATTTTTCTAGAAAGTGTTAGATCTACTTCATGCAAAAGAAAGATCAGATGTTCTCAAAATTTCTTGAGTTCAAAGCACTGGTAGAGAAATATATGGGGAAGCATGTGAAGGCTCTTAGGAGTGAAAATGGTGGTGAGTACATCTCTAATTAATTCAAGAAATTCTATAGAAAATAAGGAATTAAAAGAGGGTTGATTGTGCCTCATAACCCAGAACAGAATGGGGTCGCAGAAAGAAAGAATAGAAAAAATATGGGTGCATCATGAGCAATGTTGCATGATCAGGGCCTACCATTGCATATGTGGGCAGAGGCATGAAACATAGTGGTATTTGTGCAAAACTATAGTCCTCATCAGATACTTGGCATGAGTACACCAGAGGAGGATTTTTCTAGTAAGAAACCTTATGTTTCATATTTTAAAATTTTTGGCTCATATGTTTATGTGCATGTGAACAAAGACGCTAGGAACAAGCTCGAACTAACAATTAAGATTGGGATATTTTTGGGGTACACTGATACTCCCCGGGTGTATTTTCCAAAAAATAGGATGACTGTTGTGAGATGGGATATAAAATTTGATGAGGAGAAAGCCATGCAATTGTCCCTTGAGAGGGAGATGGATTTCCATGTAGATGAGGAACTCTTGGTTCCAAAGAATGAACCTCAAGATGTGGAGCAGATACATACGAAGGATCATGAAGTGGCAGAAAACAATCATGCAGAGCCATCCACCCGAAATGATAGAAGGTGCACCATGGAAACTGATAGATTGAGACTTGATGTGGTAGAGCATGTAGGAGTACCTAATTCACTGCGCAAGTAGAGATAGTCTCCAGAAAAGTTTACTGGATACATGGCTCTTATGAGAAAGTGTATTATGACAGAACCATACTCATTTGAGGAAGCAGTGTAGCAAACAATTTGGGTGACGCTATGGTTGAGGACTGTGACTCCATCACCAAGAACAATGGATGGGAAATTGTCCCAAGACTAGTCAGAAAATAAGTGGTTGGATCTAGATGGATCTATAAGGTGAAGCAAGTGGCAGATTGGAGTGTGGAGAAGTACAAGGCAAGATTTGTGGCCCATGGATTCTCACAAGTTGAGGGGGTTGAATATGAGGAGACTTTTTCACCTATTGCGAGGTACTCATCGATTAGATCTATCCTTGCACTCTTAGCACAGATGGGGTGGAACATTCATCAGATGGATGTGAAAACTGCATTTCTCAATGGATTTATTGAGGAAGAAGTGTACATAGAGCATCCATAATTTTTTTATATCTTTTACAGTGATTCGCATTTATGCCGAGTCAAGAGAGCACTGTATGGGCTTAAGCAAGCACCTCATGCTTGGTACACTCATATTGACAGCTATTTCACCGGGTTGGGCTTCACCAAAAGTGAAGCAAATGCAAACCTGTACCAGATAGTGGTTGATGGTAAGCTCTTGATTGTCGTAATTTATGTTGATGATCTAATTTTGACAGGTGATGAGCAGCAGATAACTTCTTACAAGGATGATCTTGCAAGGGAGTTTGAAATGAAGGACATGGGACTCCTTCAATATTTCCTTGGTTTGGTAATATGGAAGCAGGATGTTGAGCTATTTGTTTCTCAAGGAAAGTATGCCAAAGAGATTCTGGGTAAGTTTCACATGGATTGATGTAAACCCACAGAGACTCCTCTTCTAGGAAATTGGAGGAAAGAGGATGCTACTTCAGGAGAAGTAGTGGATGCTACTATCTACAGGCAGCTAGTGGGTTCACTGATGTACTTAGTGAACACCAAACCAGACATTTTCTACGCAGTTAAACCAGATGAGTCAAGATCTGGTTAAGTCGACCAAGCTCTTTTGGAATGATGGGAATAATGTCTTGAGATATATCAGGGGCACTACAAAGTATTGATTATGGTATAGACAGACTAATGGAGTGAAGCTTCAAGGCTTCACGGATGCAGATTGGGTAGGCAATCCATCAGAAAGAAAGCGCACATGAGGAGGGATCTTTAGCATAGGATAGACAACAGTTTCTTGGTACAATAGGAAGCAATGATTCGTGGTACTTAGTTCAGCCAAGCTGGAGTACATGGTAGCGAGTCAAGCTGCATGTGAGGCCATTTGGATGAGAACAATCCTGGTTGGTTTGTTTGGTTCTCAGATGGATCTGATGATGATACATTGTGATAACCATAGTTGCATTAAAATCTCACTTAATCCGATATTCCATGATAAGTCCAAGCACATAGACATCTGGTACCACCATCTTATAGATTGTGTTCAGAGGTGCATTATGTTACTTCAGTACATTCACACGAAAGATCAGGATGCATATATTTTGATGAAGGCACTCACCAGGAGAAAATTCGAATACCATAGAGGCAGGATTGGGGTGGCAGATAATCCCTTTCTTGTTGAGAGGGAGTGTTTAAGGTTAACAAGAAATTGCAGCACACACACTAGTGTGGGACCACAAGTCCTAGCGATATATTAGTGTGAAAGCCAATTTAATTTAATAAATTGGTGTACTGTCTAGTTAGATTTTCCCTTAATTAAATTGGACAATAAAATGTAATATTATCTCATAATCACTTGTAATAGTTAATTGAGTGTGATAAAATCAGTTATCTCATGAATTTCAAGTTGAGAGTGGTTAGTGAGGCATGCAGAGTGATTCTATTAGTTATGGAGTTTGAATTGCAGTTTTTGCATTAGTTTAATGCAAGAGTAACCAGTTAACTCAATTAGGAGAGTTAAAGTCAGTTGAACTAGTTATAACTACTTGTTGCACTAGTGAGAGATCAAGTGAATTAAATCATATTTAATTCACAATCAGTGATCTGCCATGAAACTAATGATTTACTATTAATAATTGCATGCATGTCAGTTCTAGTGGAGACTCAGTTGAGACAAAGGTTAAAGGGATGTTAACTATCATTTGTATCATTAGTAGCTTGCCCGCATGCAACGAGACATACATTGGATTGCCAATGATCCTTGCACAGTTTTGGAAGGCTGAAATTCCTAAATAATAGGGATTGCATTCCACATTAATTGTGCAAGCAAGGAAATCTTATTAGAGGCTAATAATTGTCTAAGTGTTGGTTGATTTTTTCCATGTCACTGTGAGACAGTTGTGAGAGTGCAAGAGAGTCTTGTGGGAAGAATGCATTGTAATTGTTTCATGATTCCATGGTGAATATACAATAGAAGATAGAGGGGTTTTTAGCAGCAAGATTTTCCCGAGAAAATATCTGTGTTGTGGTTTGATTTTTTTCTTTCTGCACTTTTTTTGATTTCCAATCGTGTTTATTTTCTGTAATTGATTTGTAGAAGGATTCAATATCTAGCTTTAGTATATATGTTTGTATAATTTCTACAGAAAAGAAATGAGCCCGGCCATATCCTGTAATGCATTGGCTAGAATTACCACTCCTCAAACTCTCAAGACAGAAGGACATATCAAGAAGAAAAATGTAATAGTGTTGATTGATTCATGTGGTGCTTGTAATTTTATTCATTGTAAGGTAGCCAAGGAATTGAATTGCTTCCTATACCCAGCACCAGAGTGTTAAGTGATGGTTGCAAATAGAGGGACTATAAATTGCTCTGGAAAATGCCATAATATCAAGCTAACCATGGGGGAATATTTATTTAATAGTCCAATTCTTTCCATTCTAATGGGAGGTGTGGATGTTGTACTAGGAGTACAATGGTTACAATATTTGGGGAGGGTAGCTTTTAATTTTCAAGAAAATTTCTTGAATTTTTTTTCAGAAGGAAGGGAAGTTGAATTACAGGGTATCATGGGGAAGCCAAAAAAGATAATAAGCTCTAATGTCATGACAAATATTCTAAATAAATAACGACAGAGTGTAATTTCACTCACTAGAAGTTCCAACATCAAAATCATCTATTTCTCCAGATCTCCAAAAAGTCTTGGACAATCATTCCAAGGTGTTTGAAACTCCTAAAGGACTCCCACCTATTCGTGATCATGATCATTCTATTCATTTTATTCCAGGAAATTTTCCTACAAACATCAGACCTTACAGATATCCTTATGTCCAAAAGAGAGAAATTGAACGTATGATTACAGAAATGTTAGAGGTTGGTATAATTGAACGTAGTCAAATTTATTTCTCTGCTCTAGTAGTATTGGTCCACAAGAAGGATGGATCATGGCGAATGTGTCTGGATTATAGAGAGCTCAATAAGCTCATTGTTAAAGATAAATTCCCCATTCCTGTTATTGATGAATTATTGGATGAATTGCATGGAGAAATTGATTTTACCAAGTTGGATCTTCATTCAGGATATCATCAAATTAGAATGAAGACTGAAGATATTCCGAAAACAACATTTTGAACTCACGAGGGACATTATGAATTTTTGGTCATGCCTTTTTGCCTTACCAATGCACCTTCTACATTTCCAGAGTTGATGAATTCCATTTTTAAACCCTTCCTTAGAAAAATTCTGTTAGTATTTTTTTTACAATATACTAATATACAACAAGTCTTGGAAGGATCATGTTCAACATGTTGACAGGGTGCTCAAAGTATTGGAGGAGAAACAATTATATGCAAAAACCTCCAAATGTTTCTTTGGATTATAAGAGGTGAAATATCTGGGTCATATTGTATCTCAGGAGGGTGTTAAGGTAGACCCTAACAAAATTAAATCCATTAAGGAATGGAAATTCCCCACAACCATAAAGAAGTTACGAGGATTTCTTGGGTTAATAGGGTATTATCGCAAGTTTGTTAAGAATTATGGGAGAATATAAGCACCTCTAATAGCATTATTGAAGAAATATTCATTTTCATGAACTCCTGAATCATCTAAGGCCTTTGAACATCATAAAGAGGAAATGTGCCTAACACCGGTCTTAGCTACGACAAACTTCACAAAAACATTTATTGTGGAATGTGCTACCTCGAGAAATGGAATTGGTGTTTTTTTAATGCAAGAAGGAAGACCCATTTCTTTTGAAAGTCATCCAATCAAAGGAAAATCTTTACAGAAATATATTTATGAGAAGGAAAGGTTGGCAATACTACATTCACTAAAGAAATGGTGACCTTACTTAATGGGAAGACACTGCAAGGTAAAAATTGATCATGATAGTCTTAAACAATTTTTGGAACAAAGACTATCTTCATAAGAGCAGCAAAAATGGGTCACAAATATGTTGGGTTATGACTTTTCAATCACCTACAAAAAAGGGAAGGTAAATGTTGTTGCAAATGCACTCTCAAGAAAGGATGAGGAGGTGGAAGCATTTATTTGTGCCATTTCTATTATCCAACCAGATTGGATAACCAAAGCAAGGGGGGAATGGAAGAATGACGAAGAATTATGGACACTCATTCAAAAGTTGTAGCAAGATCCTAGTACATCTGATACATTTAGCTGGAAAAATTATTCCTTATGGTACAAAGACTGCTTATATCTTTTTAAGAATTCCCAACTAAAACAAAATATTCTTTTGGAATTGCAAACCTCTCCTGTAGGAGGACACTCACGATTTTTAAAAACTTACCACGGGGTGAAGAAAGAATTTTTTTGGGATGGCCTTAAATCTGATATTCAAAAGTTTGTGGTAGAATTTTTGGTTTTCCAGCAAAATAATGTTGAGACAATTAAGACCCTGGGTGTGCTACAACCTTTATGCATTCCAAGTCAACGTTGGGAGGAGGTTTCAATGGATTTTATCATAGGTTTACCTAAGTCCAAAGGAAAAAGTGTCATCATGGTGGTAGTTGATAGACTTACCAATTATGCACACTTTTGTGCATTATCTCATCCATTTAAAGCAAGTACAGTTGCTACTACTTTCATGGAAACAATTCAAAAGCTACATGGAAACCCAAATATTTTTGTAAGCAACAGAGATCCCATTTTCACTGGAAATTTTTGGACGGAATTATTTCCTTTTTGGGTACTCAACTAGCCCATAGCTCACCTTATCATCCTCAATCCAATGGGAAAACTGAAATAGTGAACAATTTTTGGAAGGATATCTTCGTTGTTTTGTATCTGATAAAGAAAAAAAATGGGTAAAGTGTTTAACTCTGGCTAAATGGTGGTATAACACTTCCTTCCACACTGAAGAAAAAATGACCCCATTTATGGCACTTTATGGATATCATCCACTGTCCATCACATCATATTTAAGATAAAATTCTAAGGTTCAAGAAGTGGAAGATCACATCGAGCAACAACAAAAAGTTCTCCAACTCTTAAAGGATAACCAAAATTTGGTACAAAATCTAATGAAACAACAAGCAAATCAATATCGTAGCGAGAGAATTTTTGATGTAGGAGACTGGGTATTTTTACGGCTAAAACCATACAAAAAAATTTCCCTCGAGCAAGCTAAATAGGATAATAAATTATCGCCAAAGTACTATGGTCCTTACAAAGTGTTGCAAAATATTGGCACTATGGCACACAAATTGGAGCTTCCTTCTTCTTCTCGAGTGCACCCAATTTTCCATGTTTCATGCTTAAAGAAGGTTATAGATGAAAAAATTTGAGTTCAAACAATATTTCCAGAACTTGATGAGGAAGGAAAAATAATATTGGAACTTGAAGCAGTCACGGAAACAAGAACTCGACAGCTATGAAATCGATCAATTTCAGAGATCTCATTAAGTGGAAGAGCTTACCCAATGAATATTCCACATGGGAGGATGAGAATCTTATATAGAAGCATCCAGAGCTACTCAAGAGTTGAGGACAACAATTTTTTAAAGGAGAGGGGCATGTTAGGTCCCTATATTACTAGTGTAGTCCCTTATTGTTGTTAGTGTATCCCCCTTATTGTTATTGTTTTACACATGTAGTCCCCATTTTCTTATTATTGTGCCTCATAAAACCCCACTATTGTTATTGTTGTGCCCTTATATTATTATTGTTAGGTCGACTACGAATATATTGAGACCCCATGGACTCCTATATATAGAAAAGAGTTTTTTTCATTTGAATCATCCAAGAATTGTTCATTTATGTAATGTAAAGGAGGTTACCCTCTCGAAGTGGTTGATTTCTAAGGTGTTGATCTCTCTTTTATTATATTTTTGGAGCAGGTTTCATAATATATGGTGACTAAACACATTCACAAAAATGTATTACAAGAAGATAAAATAATGTCCCTTTAACATAAATAAATAACCCTAGAGGTCCAAAACCCTATCCCTAGAAGATGAAGCACAAAAAGGTTTGTAGGCCTTGAGGTGCTTATTTGGTACATCAACTTCTCAAAGAGAAAATTTTGCATAAAATATTTGTTTGGGGTTCAAATAGCCCTTGGAAAGAGTTATTCAAGGATTACATTTTTTTCCATGATTTAGGTCGCCCCCATGAATGACCAAAATACATTATTTAGGGCCTCAAACTGGCCCTAGAAGTTTGGGACCTGAAAAACCATAAAACAATTGCCAAGAAGATAGAGAAAAATTACATCAATGGAAGAGGTGGGTGGCCACTGATATCCAACTAGATCACCTCAAATCAAGGGTGAAATGTTACTAAGAGAACCATACCAATATATACTATGGTTGGGTAGAATGCCTGAGGTATGAAATAATTCTTTGATAGCATTAATTATTAATGCTATCAAAAAATTATTGATCTAGGTTAAATAAGTTTAAAAATACAATATGGATATAGCCAAATTGTAGTAACATCACCTAGAGGTCGGATTTGCATATATTACAAAAGGTAATGCAATAAATAAATCACTAGTTGTAAATGAGGAAAAAAACATGGGAGGATATGATTCCATAAGAGAGGAATTAAAGACGGATTATGGGGCTCAAAGAGGGTGAAGAAAAATAATGATATTTTAATCCTAAGTTTAATTCTATTACATTTTTTATCATAATTCCTTTCTTATGACATCAACCTTTGGATGAGTTGCAAGTGAAATATGTGGACTTCTTAGGAGACCATGTGGTTAATTATGGGAATGCAAACATAACCTATGTTATTTGGTATTTTTCCATGATTATTGGTCTTCTTTTCAACTGTTTTATGGGATACCTAGGGGAGAGAAAAGATGCCATGATTTTAATGTATTATGAGAAAGGAACGATGTGGTAAATTATGACCTTGTGTGAAGGGAACTATGCCATTGACAACTAAACCATGGTTGTGAATCCTTGGAGTTCCTAGTAGAGAAATTTTCTATTTCACTTGTGTTGGAACCCGATATGGAAGTGGGATAGCCCAAGAGACTATGTAATATAGATGGTATCACATTCCTTAGGTTGTCTAGGTTAAAGGGGGGTTTCCAAAGTGTGATTGTTAGGAAACTAAGCTATTTGTGTGAAGAATAGAGCCAAACACAAGAGAAAAAATGACCATGTGAACTTGTATCCACAGCTCAAGGGGGGCATGTTGCATACAAGTTAATTGTAATAGATCCTATGGTAGGGTGGAACACTTTGACGTCTCTAACTAGTTGGTGTTTTATTTCATAAAGATAAGTTTTATGGTTTATAACATTTATGGTGAGTCAATGTTATGTATTTTATGGATTTAAATGTGATTTTGTTGAAGAATAAGATGCATACATAATTGTTCATGATTTAATTATATATTTGCTAAACCCTTCTTATAATATTACATGTATTAAATTATTAAATGCGTTATAGAGAAGAATATCAAATAAGAGAAGAAAAATTAACATGGATAATAGGATAGAAAGGTTTTGGAGAAAAAATTATGAGTTGGTGGAAGGAATTTTGAAGTACCCCACTGCCCCAATAGTGTACAAGGGTGGGTCACACTACATGTTTGAAAAATACTTGAAGAATTTGATAAAGTTAAAATATATGAATTTTTAGGGTTCCTACTCCACCTAAGTTAACTTGTAGACGTTTATGACTTTTTGTTAATGGATGATGATACCAAAAAACTGAAATTAAAAAAAGAGATATATTTAACCCACTTTCCTTGTTTATATTTTTTAAGACAACTTTTGGGTTTAAGGTGAAGAGAATTTTAGAGGAAATGATACTTTTATGCTCTTTTTGTGTGGTTTGTGATAAAAAAGGAAACAAAAAATTCATATCCATTTGTTACGACAAGTAACGAATCCATCCATGTGGAAACATAAATAACAAGTATCCCTCCCTTTACCCAATAAGTTAGCTACTTACTCAGAAAATGAAAAAAAATAGAGAATTTTGGCTCCTTAAAATCCATAAACAAAATTAAGGCCCATTATTTAAACCTGCTAATAAAATTAAGGGATAAGCATTGAATTCACGCAAACTTGCAATGGTTTCTACAAAGACAACCATGTAGGTTGCATGATTATAGAGTGATATATCCCATGACAAAATTCCTCATTGGTTCCATGTGTTACACTCCTGAGACTTTCGTCGAAAATTTTCTCACAATCATAATACTTTCATGGAGAAAACTAAAACAAACACCCAAGTTGTTGGGCTCCCAAAAAAAGAAATTCTTGAAAAAATAGCGACTAAGGGTGCCTTCCAAATGTAGGTACAGGCTATATATCCTTCCTACAAGTCTCCAAAGGTTATAAAATTACTAAAAACAAGCTAAGTGTTACAGGTCATTTTGTCACATTCAATCAAAAGGCCTAAAAATCAGAGCAATCAACATCCTCAAACATTTTGTCATTGTCCCTTTCCAAATCCATAAGCATCACCTCCCAAAAAAGTATGAGTTTATGGGTCAATTAGCTCAAATACATTGTTTTTAGCCCAGTTCACCCTACATGCATGTCAACCTGAAATGGTTGCAAGTTTCATAACTGAGCACCTACACTGACCAGTCCAGGTTGCTCTACTTTGCAGGTGCGATGGTTCTAGATTTTCGGGAAAACTAAAAAATAATTTCAAATATTCTCCTTCCAAAAGCTTCTAACATGGTTTTAACCATTTACCATGGATAAAGATCTTGATTTCCTTATCTATAGGTCTTATCTCTTATCCTTTGAGCTTATCCTCCTTCATATGTGGATCTCAATCCTAGATTGGTAAATCATAAACTACCACTTTTATCCTATAAATATACTATCTCCCATAGAGTCTAGCTTGGATTTTGGAGATTACTACTGCCCTCATTTTGTTTCTTTGAGATTAAGGAATCGTCATCCATTTATGCATTATGGTTGAGTGTGAAGGTTTGCTTTGTGGAAAGGAAGGACAAGACAATTGGGGAGACATCTACAAAGTCAACTTATATGTGGTCGTAACTCTCTCCTTTATTTATTAATACAAAAAAGAATATGTCTTCCTATACTTGTGTCATGCTGATGCTTATGTATTTCAATGCCATTTTGACTCATTGATTAGAGACATTGGATTATGCTATGTGAATATTGTAGTTCTCTTTCTCATTTTAGTCATTGTTGAAGGTTCCATTTATAGAACATGGAGCTAGAGATGGAGCTTACAAACAAAGAGAAGAGAAGGAGTTACTGCAGATTCTATGTAGGTATATTTTCCATATTCTAATCTCTCTAAGGAAAACATATTTTTTTTTCCCTATGTTGTTCTAGATCATACCACTAGATCTAGGGAGTTCATTTTTGTCCACAAAAGTGAATTTTCCATATAACAAATTGGTGACTCCACCGGGGAATGAAATTTCCCTTAGTGGTTTCCATAGCCTTAACATTATTAACCTTTCAAAAATACCTTAATTGACTTATTCAGACATTAATTGACCTTAAGAAAACACATTTTTGAGGTTGGTAGGTTTTTCTGTCATGTTTTGACCAAATTAGCCCCAATGCACTCTATGTTTTGAGACAGAGCGACCAAGCACAGTCTATCCTCTCAGGAATTGCAATGGTTCGCATTGATGCCTACTCTACACATGTGACGGTCCTATAGGATAAAACAAATTGTATTTCTGAAGGTTTTCTTGAGTCTCTAAATATGCTTGTGTCTTTGTAAAGACATCATAGTGTTTACATTTGGTTTTACTAGCCTTTGGTGAGAGTTTATTTGGTTTTTTATTTATACTTATCAATTAGGTTTTTGTACACATTTGGCTTGGTTTTTGATTGAATTGAAGAATTTTTATAGCACAATCTTATGTTGTGTGATTTATGTTATCAATGATCTATTTGCATATTAGTTCTCATCACATTTGAAAATTAAGAGAAAGGAAAGGAAAAATTCATTATTTTCATTACATATAGGGTTTTGAATTTGAATTGGAGTAATTGAATTGAAATATCTATTTAGAACGATTGGTTTGTTGCATTATTATTTTTATCTTCCCTCTCATACATATATCTTCATTGAAAATAAAAGAGTTATTATTATCATTACCAGTTTCATCATAGGGAATTCAGGTGAACTAGTATTGTGAGCCTTGAGACTGAAACATAATTGAAGATCAACTTCTAAAATTTATTCAATCAATCTAAGGAGAATTTGGAACATTAATGACACATATAGAGGTATAGGCTAGAGACGTTTTCCATTGTATTTAAATGTAGGAGTTGTCGCTACTTGTCTATGCTACATTCTGGGGGTAGTCGGTATTCCATGTATGTAAGTATATTAGATCATTCTCGATGTACCCTTGGGTATATCGAATGGTGCTCCATGTATGAAAAGTATATTAGAATACTTCCTATAATATATGCCACATTAGATAGCACTACTACGTACTACGCTTCCACGTACCTCCGGGAACATTTTGGAAGTACCCTATAGGTTGTTATCCCACCATAGGTAATCGAGTCGTCAGCCTTGTCCATTGTGACACACCAAACACAACATTCGAGGCCTGAACGTACTGGAAATGATATTTTGCAGTTCACAATGATTTCATAATCCTTTTTTTTCTAGTAACCCCTTTTTTATTTTTTGTTTTTAAGTTCTAAAATTTATTAACCCATTGTGGAAGAACACCCTCAACAACCTCGTCATTTGCGTAGAATGAAAATATTTCATCCTTTACCTCTAGCGGAAAAACATGTTCGTATAAGCAATAAAAAGACACAAAATACTAAAACGGGTACTTAGGGAGCTTTCCCTTCTATAACTACATCTGAAATCAATCAACTAGAATAATCACTTCCCATAATTACTGACTCCAAAATTACATATTTACCAACTCATGGGTCTGACTCAGTCAAAATTGAAGCCCTTGAAACTTCATTACCTGAGGTCATCGAACCTAAATTTCTTGATTCAGATACATTACAACCTAAGGTTATAAAACCTAAGGAACCTCAGTTAATTATTCCTATCACTTTAGGGCCTTGTTCCTCTCTTCCTCTTCCTTTGACTCAACCACAACTTGTATATTTCGATCTTAATGGAGAACAACTTCCACTTGGTATTTTTAGTGTCGAGGAAATTACTGAGGAAGAAATTCTACCTTCCTCTCTTGTCCCTTTAAGAGGGACTTGTCTTTATCACGCTCATCCTTTTCTTACTCCTCAAACTCTAATACAAGCTCCTTTACCTAGCACACCTTGTTTGTACTCACCTTTGAGTTGTAGGTTTTAACCCTATACTGAAATTATCTACCAACAAATCTTAAAAACAGAAAATAAACAATAGCGAGAGAATAAAACATAAAACAGATATACACAGAGATTTCCCCCTGGATCCCAAATCAAGACTGCTAGCTTGATTTTTCATTATATTCCTTTTAGTGTTACAACACATACACACACACACACACACATACATATATATATATATATATATACGTCGAAGCATTCATAAACCCAAATCCATTAACCCTATATTAGAAAATAATCTTAGCTCTCTTAACCGGATCTACAAAATACCAGGGACCGAAAACCATCATGCTCCAAAACCATGTGCAAACCCATGCACAAAACCATGGGCAGGTTCGCCCACCAAAAAATAGGGTCCAAAATATTTTTCCCAGGGCGCTGCCCCAAACCCCACACAAGGGGCTACCCGTGCCCTGCTGCGCCTGACGCAACATACGTGGGGGGTTATCACTCCCCCTGTGACCCCCCGTCGCACATGCGACTAATCATGGAAATAATATAACACATACCCAACATTCTCCCACTTTTTGTTTTCTTTTCGCGGGGGCCACAAGAAATCTTAGTCATTAGTCCAGATCTACAACACCCATTGTTTCTCTACACTAAGAGAACTTCTGAGTGCTCACAAACTTCATCAATGCATCTACAACATTCTTCAAAGTTTCCACCTTTACCAGCAACACCCTTTTATCCTCAACCATATCTCTCACAAAGTGATATTGAACATCAATGTACTTTGTCTTTGAATGATAAGAAAGGTTCTTAGCCAAGAAAATTTCACTTTGGCTATCACAGTCTATCATTATAGCTCGATGCACCAACCCCATACTTGAACACAATATCTACAACCAAACTACTTCCTTGCTTGCATGAGTGGATGCCATGTATTCTTCTCGTGTAGTTGAAAGTGCCACTACAGACTGCCTTTTACTCATCCAATTGACTGCAACTCCAAATAGGCTAAACACATACCCACTTTTAGATCTTATTTGGTCTAGATCTCTAGCACAGTTTGCATCAACAAAACCATGGATGTCCAAAACTCTGTCCAATCCTGGTCTTCCCTAGTAGCACTGTTGGCTCGAGGGGTCCTGACCCAGGTTCGGAAGTTAAGGTTTGCCAACAAACCCCTATACTACTAGCCCTTTTGGTAGTGACCTGCTTGTGTAGGCCAAAGTCTCACCCAAAGCAGTATGGGTGGGTGCTGGAACTAGGTTTCCGCACCTTGAGAGAGAGAGTAGGTAAGTCAAACCATTTGGCAATTATCATATCTACGCAATCAAAGGTCATTTGCAGGACTTCCAATGATTAACCAGAGTACAGTTTTACCAGATTTATATAATAGGATTTCATCCAAGTGCAGAAAACCAAGTATAAGCATAAAACAATATATTTGCAGTCGACTTAATCAGATTGCATATACAGTATCATAACACTGATAATTCGCAGCTCATAAACACATATCATTCACAGTTCGTAACAGAATCACATATAATTTGAGTCCGCAATAATCATAACAAGATATATCAAATAGCATCAAACATCCAAAATACTTCACATATATTACTTATCAAAAAGTCTCTTACATACCCCAAAAACCAGCTTGTGCACACAGCAGTAGGGTCTACACACAGCAGGACTGAGGATCTCCGTGCACACAGCCAGCAGGAGTCCTTTCCCCAAAAACCCAAAAAAATATACTAATTCGCAATTCACATCAATCTTAATCCCTGTCTATCTTACAACTCAAAAAGGTTCAACTACTTATACTATTTTAGCCTATGCATGCAACGGTTCACAAACCGTGGTTTGCGGACTCTTGGTCTACCCTTGACCCATTTACAATGCATGAGGGGCTTTGACCCACCCCAAAACCCCTGTGTTAGACTAAATAAAATAAAAAATATACAAAAATGGACTGGTTTTGTAGCTCTTGTAGGAGACCCTATTCCAACAGTCCCCCAACACAATCTTGTGGCTCGTCCTGAGTCACTGTGGTGGTGGGGTCTCCACCTGCATGCGCAATGCATTGACAGCCATGACCAATAGGGGAAAAAATTCTTGACTCTGAGAAACAACGCTCTGCGCAATATCTACAAGCTTCTGTGAGGTTGGTCCCTCTGTCGTAGCCGTGACACTCTCCAGTATCTGGTTTAGTCGCTTCACAACACCATCAACATCCTGTGAGAGATGGAATGTCGCAACAGTCCAAGGCTTTAAGCATTCTCTGATAACATGATTCTTCTGGTAGAGTCCCTCAATCTCATCTTGGAGGGTGTTGCTGGTTCGCAATCATGCCAAACGCTGTGCAGGGACCAAGGTAGGTAATGTAGCCTCAATCTTCTCGAAATCTTCCTCCTTCTGTCGCAAGTCCTGATTGATTTTCTGGAGGACCGGATCGCATTGGATCTTGGTCTAAAGCTGCATGGTGTCCTCGAGTAACCAGGTGCCCTGAGCAATCTATCCTATAATGGTGTTGGTAGCCTCGGTCACTAGCATAGCGCACTGGGTTCATACCTCCGGGGGTGTTTCGGGCTACAGTTTGGCTTGTAAGTCAGATATTTGCTATTCCAACTGAATCTTAGTGACCCACATTTTCGTCCTGGAAGCCTTCAATGATACAACCAATCCTTCCACTTTAGCACGGGGAGTGGCTGCGGCCGGGATTTCTTCCGAAACTAGTGAATAGCTGGTGGATCAAAGTTTCGAGCTCTTCTTGTTGTGCGACAAAAAAGAGTACCTCTGCATGCTGCTATGCGATGGTCTATTTGGCCATACCAAGTTGGTGGTGTACTTGCTAGTCCCGGTGGTGAATCTCCTGAAACACTACAGTGTGGAGACCTTGTAATGTTGTGTGGGGTAGCTTGGCAAGATTCAACTGCACCCCTATACCTGCTTGAAGCTAGATCGTTTGGTCCGGCGTACTAATCACAAGGGCGGCGTTAGGTAAGGGACAAAGGCGGCTTTCTTCCGTGGCTAGCACTGTACTGCTAGATGCCAGGGGAATTCGTCCCTGACCCATGCTGGTCTGAATGGTTTTTTTCCTTTAACTGCAAGGTTTGCAACTCTTCTTGGATAGCGCTAGTCGCAGCCTTTTGGTGCTACTCTAACGTGACCCATTTTTCTTTTGTGCCCAGTGTAATAACATCTGTTATTTTCTTGAGATCTCCATTTGTCAACGTAACTGTCTCATCTTGTTCCTTCCGTTGGGTGCATTGTTTCTTTCGGGGTCCCTTAACAAGCTCACCTGTGTGTTGCGTATCCCCGACATTCACTTCCTCCGTGCCTAGCTTCGACTCAACCTGGGTCTCAGCTCCAGTGTTCTTCATGGTGGCCTATGGTGGTTGTGTGTCCTTTTTCTTGGTTGTGCAAAAATATTTCCTTGTGCTTCCAGTCTCCTTGGTGGTAACAGGTGGGGGTACCTACATTGTGCTAGTACCAATGGTGCTCCTTGCACCGGTTTTGAAGCCTATCTTCTAGGCGGGAGACCATAGTGCAATCACATTGTGAATTTCCTCGTCCAATACCATATAAGGGAGTGATGTACAGGTTTTATCCTTGTGGCTACAGATCTGAATGTTGTTCGTGGTAACCTGGAATGATGCGATACTCTTGTACTTTTCATATACAGTGGGGGACAACTGAGGTTGAGAATTGATGGCTGCGGCCACGCTACTCTGAAAGAGGACCCAGAAGACTTGG
The DNA here is from genome assembly GCA_034641835.2 of Pinus albicaulis. Classification (NCBI taxonomy): domain Eukaryota; kingdom Viridiplantae; phylum Streptophyta; class Pinopsida; order Pinales; family Pinaceae; genus Pinus; species Pinus albicaulis. Next base: position 421,087,666 of record CM076577.1, read on the forward strand.
TTATCTTCTATGTGGTGTGCATCCTTGGAATCCCATAGATGGGTATACCGGGCCCCTTCGCACATATCTGGAGGGAGCTCAGGGAGGACTGACTCCGCAAGGGTTTCCCAAGCAACCAGGGCTATACAAAATAGTAGCCAGGCATAGGATAAGGCTTTACCCTACACCTGTGATTCATGGACATTGGCTAAGAAATTTTCGCATAAGTACTGGGACCAATTGAGGCAGACCTCCTTCGCACATTAACCAGCTAGCTGAATGACATAGACAGGGACAGTTGCGACTTGGCACTTTCACATTATCTTGCAGGCTAGTAATATGGTACCCATCTGCGTAGCTGGGTCACTGATGGATTTTATGACGAAGTCCCGCTTATTCCTTTCCACATGGTAGGTCTTACGTACATACTCAGTGGTGTCCCCTTCATATTTCTTACCGACACGCTCCAGAGGGTGTGACCCATTCATGGGAAGGCTCGTGATTCTATGAACCAAGGCATCATCTATGGGGACCCTATCCTAAATCCAGAGGCAGCCATTGTGTACTAGGGCTAGCAACTATCAGGCCAGTTGATCCGTGACGTTATAATGGCCAAAGTGAGGCATATGTAGCAGGTTCAAGAGCCCAGATCTGGCCAATCCGCTTACCCAACGCTGAGGAATGACTGTGACCCCATTGTCCACGTAAATTGTGTTGAAGTACAACACGGGGGTCAGCTGAATGAAGGCTTTGTAATTTTCCAAGTTTTGATCATCAAATTTAACTTCATGGAGCTTCCCGCAGGGGTTGCTAAGGACAGGGACTTCTCCTAGGGTTAGAGGCATCTATAGGTAGGTAGCTAGGCCATCAAGGTTCTTTGGTGTGTGCGTCGAAGGCCTGGGCGGTCGGATGAAGGGAGGTAACTAGTTGACCGAATTGGCAGGCAGAGCTTCCTCCTGCGCATCTTGAGCCTGAGGTTTTGCTCAAGGACTTGGCATGCCTTGGGGAGGTCATAGGCTTCCCTGAAGCCCACTTCGCAGCTTTGGGGGGCTTCCTTGAGCCCCGTGCCTACTATTTTCCCTTCCTCGTGACCGGCATTGAGGGCACTTCTTCATCCTCAGACCCGACCTCCATTACTTCCTCAACTTATGGGGCAGTAGGGGCCAACAGCTCTAAAGTGTTGGTGATTGTCATCCTAGCATGAAAAATGAATCTTGATTCTGGGTGGCTACTATCAGTAGGGGGAGGTTGATCCGACACGAGAGGGACAACGTAGACCTGAAAACTCTTACAGCTCAGGCTTGTGCAAGATAAAGAGGATAGGTGCAAGTTATGCAAGCGAGACAAAACCCTTGTTTGAGCTATCCAACCCTTTTTATAGTGCCTGCAGGCATCCAACGGTAGGGTAAAATTGACTTGGAACTTACCATCAGGTAAACGGTCAAAAATACTCAAAATCTGCCCCATTAAATTCCGGCAGCCCACTCTGTTTAACGGTAACTTTTGTTTTTTATCAGATGTCACCGTGCCAATGACTAGTTTTCACACCTATTGTGCTTTTGGCATTCCTGTTACGCCTGGTTCAAACACCTACGCCTCCTGCACATCTTCCCCCAACACAGGCTGAAGCCCTGAATACTTCAAACCCAAAGATATGTTTTCTTGATTAGTGTCAATGTAATAGAACCGGACTGCCTTCATGAGCCATTCCTTTAGAGATGCGATGTTCACTACATATCTTCGAACAAAATTCTTGTAATAAACCATGTGGCCAAGAAGCAAATGCAACTTCTCCTTTGTTTCGGGAGCTAGCAGATATATAATATGCGCATCCCTAATTTTAGCCAGCGTGTGGTGTGTGCCACTGAAATCCGTTCGCAACTCAAGTCTCGCAATGTCCTACAATGTCCTGCAAAACTGTGTCAAACATCTTTGTTCCGCCTATGAACCCAAATGTTCCTAGAAATTCATCCCTCAAAGCCAGGACCAGTGGCGAGTGTGCTGGTGGAGCTCCGCATCTAAGTACCATGTGGTGGGAAGTGGTCCCAAGGCATGAATAAGAAAATGAACCCATTCCTGGGCAGTTCTATCGCACCATTTTTTTAACCAAGAAAACAAAAATTCATGTGGATCTTCGTGTCCAAGGAACGTTTTGATTCGCACATTGGCTGGGGCCTCAAATCGTAGGATCAGCGTATTGCGACACTCTTCCCAATCCTGGAATGCCTCCTCATGCATCACCCACCATTATGGAGGCGATCCTTGCAAGGCCATATTACAGGCCCACAACCATTTCTCTTGGGGAACCTTGGCTTCAAATGCCTGCAAAAAGTCCCTAACATTACCAGAATCATCGAAATAAGGTATATCTCTTACCTCCGAGGAGATGCAGCATAAATTCTTCGTGGTCCGAAGACATCTTACTGCAGAGACATCATGTAATCAGTTTTTCCAGTTCTCCATCTCTCCATCGGAGTCAGAGAAGCATTCACTGTCCTTTCCCAGCAGAGTACTCCATCCGCCGTGGGGTTGATCCAATCCTCATCCCGTGTAGTCAACTTATAGACAGGATCCACATCCTCCTCATCGCATACCAGTTCAGTGTACCATTCGCCCTCTGCCGGATCTAATGGTACTATTACCCTTGTACCGTTATTCTCTAATATCATGCTTCTCTTCTTTAGGTTAATTATGCCTCCCATATTGATCGCCCAATACAAGCCTAAGAGCGCAGGGTAGGGGTCTACATCTTCGACGATCTGAATTACTTCAAATTTAGCCTGAACCTTAACCCCTACGATATCCACCACAATCTTTGATAATATTCCTAGCGGAATGATCTTCTATTGATTAGCCATACGCAGTTGGATAGTGGACCATTCCAACTTAGGTTCCCCCATTCGTTGCAAAGTTTTCATAGGTAATACATTCACATCCGACCCTAGTTCCAAAATAACATGATCCATCTCGTAATCACCGATCTACGCAGTCAACTGCATCTCCCTACTGGTGCGTCTCTTATACCTATGGAGTTTAAGTACGTCCTTGAATTTTGGAGGGAGGATAGGTCGTATTGCGCTATCTATTAAGGCCTGAAGTTTTTCCACAACCCTCGGGTTGCGCAACAGCTTCATACAGGCTTGTAAAAAGGGTTTGACCTCCTCAGCTGCCTTGAGGTCCTCAAGCAGCTACGAAATAGATGCTTCTACCCCGAAAAATTCCTTGCGAGCTGCGTTAAATGTTTCTTTCTCCTTCTTTAGATCCAACCCTTCATGTTTACTAACTACTAGTTGGATCAGAGGCGCAGTTGCAGTTTCCTCCCCAGACCCCCCGGTGGCCATCCCACTACGTGTTATGACATTTACGCTTGGACCTTTGTCTCATAGTTCGGCCTTAATCCTCTGCAGATTTTGTGTAGGTGTCGGTTGCTTTTCCTACATCTTCGCTATTAGGACTGGACAATATTCAATTACATAGTCCAGCTGCCTACAATACTGGCAGGTCTGTCTTGTAGGGTTTGGAAAGTCCCTGGAAAAATTCCCTACTTCTCCACAGTTATAACAGATGAGTTTCCCTTGTCCCTGACCTACGCTTCCACCCCTTCTGCCTTCCCTACCCCTTTATGGGGAGCCGTCTGCGCTCAAGAGCGATCTCGGTGAATATGGGTCCGACTGCACCATATAGAGATTCCCCTGATCAATCATCAAATCATACGTCCAGTATTTCTGTTCATCATTTCCTACCGACCTGCAGAACCTGCACCATTGCTATCTTACTTTTGGGATGTACGAAATAAGGTAGGGAAAGTGGTTCGTGTCGTGTAGCCCTGCAACGCGGCAAGCATCACATCATAGTGTCGTTCCGTTTGGTCTTGCCACTTCCCTAGGGTGCAGCAGACTAGGTCCCCCAGCCTGCATGTAGTTTGTTAACAGTAGATAGTTATCCTTGGTGTGACCATTAATCCTGCAATGTATGCACCATCTTTCTGGGCTAGCCTTTGCACCTCGCTCCTTCTGCAGGTTCTGGATCTCCATGTGCAACACCTCTAGTTGTCCTTGGATCTGCTGGATGCCTAGCTCGGCATCATCTCTAGGCGCAACCTCTAACTTCATAGCGACCTCCAGGGCTTTTTCCAGTGATTCTAAAGTTTGGTGTCCCATAGGTACACGTAGGTGAGGCAGCAACATAGCAATGAACCACTCTGTGTGCTGTCTATTGTCGCACTGAAATCCTCCTTCTCTGATCACTTTCTTCAGCCATTGATCGGCCTCCCAAACAGATTCAGAAGGCCCTTGCTTGAAATCCTTTAGATTGACCACTATTTGAGAATAAGACTTAAGCTTCTTGAACTGTTGTTTTAAGGCATTCTTGACCTCTTCGGTGGTTGAGTTTGCATGCTGTCCGATGTATCCCATGTACCAATCCAAAGCTCTTCCTTCAAAGGCAAGGAACAACTGTATCCTCTTCACCATGTCACTAGCTACGTTCTACGCAGTCCATACCGATTCTGTGACAAACCGAAACTGCTCCATGTCCTCATCTCCCTCACCCTTAAAGGTAGGAAATTTCATGTGCGCAGCCATGTCATCTTATTTTAGGTTTCAGGTTTCTAGTAAAGCCTTGGCATTACCCGACCCCTCTCTCAAAATGCTCCTGGTCCCAGCAATGGAACCATTTGTTGGCTCGAGGGGTCCTGACCCAGGTTCGGAAGTTAAGGTTTTCCAACAAACCCCTATACTAATGGCCCTTTTGGAAATGGCCTGCTTGCGCAAGCCAAAGTGTCACCCGAAGCAGTGTGGGTGGGTGCTGGAACCAGGTTTCTGCACCCTGAAAGAGAGAGAAGGTAAGTCGAACTGTTCGGAAACTATCAGATCTACGCAGTCAGAGGTCATTCGCAGGACTTCCAATGATTAACCAGAGTAGAGTTTTACCATATTTATATAACAAGCTCACATCCAAGTGTGGATAACCAATTATAAGCATAAAACAATATATTCACAGTCAACTTAATCAAATTGCATATACAGTATCATAACACAGATAATTCGCAGCTCATAAACACATATCATTCGCAGTTCGTAAAAAAATCACATATAATTCAAGTCTGCACTAATCATAACCAGATATATCAAACAACATTAGACATCCACAATACTTCATATATTACTTATCAAAAAGTCTCTTAAGTACCCCAAAAACCAGCCTGTGCACACAGCAGCACGGTCCGCACACATCAGGACTGAGGATCTCAGCACACACAACTAGTAGGAGTCCTTTCCCCAAAAACCCAAACAGATCTACTAATTCACAATTCGCATCAATATTAATCCCCGTTTGTCTTACAACTAAAAAAGGTTCAACTACTTATACTATTTTAGCCTACGCATCCAATGGTTCACAAACCATGGTTTGCGGACTCTTGGTCTACCCTTGACACATTTAAAATGCATTAGAGGCTTTGACCCACCCCAAAACCCCTGCATTACACTAAATGCAATAAAAAATATACTAAAATGGACCAGTTTTGCAACTCTTGTAGGAGACCCTGTTCCAACAAGCACAAACCATAATCACTAGTGCCACACAAATATCTGAAAACCTGCTTCACTGTTGTCCAATGCTCCTTCCCTGGTTTTGACATAGACTTGCTCAATACTCCAACTGCATGTGCAATATCTAGTCTAGCACATACCATTGCATACACCAGGCTACCCACTGTACTTGCATATGGAACACGAGAGATATCCTCCTCTTCTTCTTGTGTCTTGGGACATTATTCAGTAGACAGCTTTACATATACAGGGATAGGAAGCTTCACTGGTTTACTATACTGCATATTGAACCTTTGCACTAGAGTCTCGACATACTTCCTTTGGTTTAACTAGATATTCCTCTTTGCTCGATCTCTCTTAATTTACATGCCCAAAATATAGTTTGCAGCACCAAGATCCTTCATGTCAAATTTGGAGAACAATTGGGTCTTCAAATCTTGGATAATTTCTTTTTCATTTCCAATTAGCAACATATCTTCCACATAAAAGACCAAATAAATAACATGGTCACCAATTAATTTAAAATAAACACAGTGATCCTCTTTGATTCTGGTGAAGCCAAGTCCCTGTATATAGTTATCAAATTTCTGATACCACATCCTTGGTGACTATTTTAACCCATACAGAGACTTTTTTAGTCTGCATACTAGTTCTTTCTTACCCTTCACCATAAAGCCTTCAGGTTGCTTCATGTAGATCTCCTTTTCTAGATCCCCATGAAGAAATGTTGTCTTCACATCCATCTATTCTACCTCAAAATCAAATGAAGCATCAACTGATAAAAGTAATCTAATAGAAGTAACCTTGGTAACAGGAGAAAAAAATATCACCAAAATCAATTCTTGACACCTAGGAATAACCATTTTCTACAAACCGAGTTTTGTATTTCTCCACCTTTCCTTGTACATTCATATTCTTCTTAAATACCCATTTTCTCTAGATGGGCTTCCTTCCAGCCGGAAACTCCACCAGATCCCATGCCTCATTTTTGTGAAAGGATGCCATTTCATCAACCATGGCCTCCTTCTAGAGTTTTCCATCCTCTGAGTCTACTTCCTCCTTGATAGTTCTGGGATCATCATCAGTGATAGTTAAGGAAAAATTTAAATAGAAAGCATATGGACTATACCTTTCTCGTTGCCTTCTTTCCCAAACTAATCTTCTCACATATGGAGTTTGTGGCTCTTCCTCTTCTCAATCTTCTTATGTTGTAGAGTCTGATTCATCCTCCTTTAGCTCAAACTCTATATTATCAGGTTCCTTTGGTAGGAATTCATTTTTAACAACATATTTCACCTCTCTAAACACCACATCTCCTATACACTACCTTCCTTGTTTCTGGGTTCCAAATCTTTTAACCTTTTAAACCATCCTTATACCCAATAAAGATGCACCTTTCATATTTATTATCAAACCTAGACCTTTTCTCCTTTGGAACATGTACATATGCATCACATCCAAATACCCTTAGATGTGAAAGAGAGGGCTTCTTACCAGTCCATACCTCATGTGTAGTCTTATCCTCTAAAGCTGATGAAGGTGATCTATTAACCAGGTAATATGCAGTCTCCACTGCCTCTGCCTAGAATTCTTGTCCTAACTTGGTACCAATGAGCATGCTTCTTTCCTTTTCCATTAGTGTTCTGTTCGTTCTTTCTACAACTATGTTTTATTGAGGTGTGTATGGAGTAGTCTTCTACAGTGCTATACCAGACTTCTTACAGAACTCTTCAAATTAATTCTTTCAGAACTCTCCACCATTATTTATCCTTAGCACCTTTATTTTCTTCTCTGTCTGGTTTTCCACCAAAGCCTTAAATTCTTTAAATTTGTAAAATAATTCAAATTTATTCCTCAAGAAATATATCCATGTATTCCTTGAGAATCCATCTATGAATGAAACATAGTACACAGACTTACCCAGTGATGGAACCGACACAGGTCCAAACACATCACTTTGCACAAGCTCTAATATCTTGTTCAACCTCTTAGCACCAAAAGGAAAACTCACCCGATTCTGCTTCCCATATGCACAATGTTCACAGAAATCAAAATTCAGAGAGAAATTAGACATACCTTATACCATACCATTTCCATGCAGTATCCGAAGGCCCTTCTCTCCAATATTTCCAAGCCTTTGATTCCATAGCATGGTATTTTCTCCAGAGACCGCTAGGCTTTCCACTACACTTTCAGGAACCACAAAACTATTGCAACCATTAATAACAGTGCTACCCTGAAGCTTGTACAAATTTCCAATCCAATCTCCCTACATTAATACTAGTTCTCCCTGAACCACCTTGTAGGAATCTTTCTCGAACATTTTTTTTACACCTGCATCATCCATCTTGCTTACATAAATCAGATTTATGGTTAATGCAGGAATATGCAGAACACCAGGAAGTGTTATAATCCTTCCACCCTTCAACTTTAGCTTGACTTTTCCAGGTCTGACTAGTTTTTCCTTCCTATCATCCCCCAAGACGACAGCACCACCATCATACTTCTCATACTCGCAGAACCACTCCCTATGGGGAGTGAAATGAAAGGATGCACCTGAGTCAATCAACCATGCCTCATGATCTACATGTGTATTTGAAGAAGAAGCCAAATACACGTCCCCACCTTCATCTGAGGTGGTTTTTTCCTCTGTAGAAGGAGCATCATCAAATCCCTTTCCTTTCTTAGGAGCTTTATATCTGTAGTCCTTTTTGTAGTGCCCTTTCTTTTTTCATTTCCATCACACCTTTACCAACTTTCCTGGAGATTTAGATGTCCATCTAGATTTAGATCTTCCACTTGAAAATTTATTTTTGTTTCTGTTCTGGGACCTTCCTCATACAAATAAGAAATCTCCATTCTGGCCCTTCATATTTCTCTGTCTCATTTCCTCTGACAGCAAGGCTGAGACAATTTCATCAAAATTCAAGGTAGTTGTATTGCTACCTATTGCAATAACCAGACTGTTCCATGAATCTGGTAGAGAACACAATAAAATGTTGCACTTATATTCATCTGAGATTTTAATATCAATAGATGAAAACTAACTTACCACAGTATTGAAGGTGTTCAGATGCTCTGTCACCGAGTCTCCATCCTTCATCCTTAGGTTATACAATGTTTTTCACAGGATAAATTTATTGACCAGAGACTTAGATTGGTAAAAAGTCCCTAGCTTGTCCCACAAATTCTTCGTCATAGCTTCCCCAGATACATTCAACAATACCAAATCTGAGACACACAACCGTATTGTGCTTTTTGCCTTCCGATCCAACTTATTCTAGTCTTCATCTCATATTTTCATTGGTTTAGTACCTGGATCTACCGCGATCCACTGATATTTATCCACTAGCAAATCCTCCATCTTGAGCTTCCACAACTCAAAACTCTGACCATTAAATTTCTCGATCTCTATCTTTCCACTTTGTTGAGCCTCGTATATGCCCATAAAACCATCGCATAGTACCATTATTCATAACCTAAATTTCGACACCCTTACACTCATTTCACATCATAATTCCATCATTTATCGCTAAATCACATTTTATGCATCGTGGTTGATTATCATTAGTTTTATTAGCTTTTCAATGATTATACATGATTTTAGTCATGATTTACTAATGATGGTTTCACTAAGTTCATTTTCTGAAGTTTTCTATTGTTGGAAATCTCCACAAGTCAATTTTAACTAGTTACTACAGAGTTAAGTACGAAATTACTGTAGGTAAAAATATATATCTTTTTATGAAATGGTAAGGAATCTAGAAACTTTGACACACAATTTTTGTTCAAAACAACCTCTTTCATATAACCCAGAAACCTTTTGGAAATATCTATTACCATAAATGAATTATGGCCAGGGGAACATTCCAGTGAAAAGTTAGGTACAGATTCGGGTCAAATACAGATTTGCCTATTTTTGGCCACAACTTCGATTTAGCTATTGTGCTCAATGAGGAGTTGGTTCCATTATTCATGCTGATATTGGGAACATGCTAATGTTAGCATTTGTTGAAACCGCTATGCCAAAATTGAACCAATCGTTCAGATGTGTTGATCCTTCAAACTGCCATGTGTCGATTATGGTTATTTTGTTGTTGCCGATAAAAGGTCGGAGTCTATAATAAATCTAGGAGTCAAGTTTGTAGCTATGTGTTCAAGACATTAAGATATAAAACTATTGTTTAGACATTTTTTGTAATCGAAGACTGGATTCCAATTAATATCAAGCATGGTTTTGGTTTGATCAAAATCATTGTGAATGATGTTGTGGTGAGTTCTCAGTTCAATTAGTTTAAATATCTCCTTTCTTCTATAATTCGTTTAGATCCACAGGTGTGGAAAGGGCCCTCCACTATCTGGGATTGAGCTGCTCTATTATCATAGGTTAATTATTAGAGTTTGATTTTCTTCTTCTTAGTAAAATTCTTGAATTGTCGTAATTGATTCAGATTAAGTATGGTAGTTTGATTTACTAAATGTTTGGTTAAATTCATGTTGTAGTAGTTCAATTCATTGCCAATTAATTTAAGCATTGATTTCCATATGATAAGCTCAGATCGAATTGCTTTCAAATCAATGGAAGAGTTGTAGGTTCACTCAGTCATTTGTGATCAATCCCTCGGCTACTGTGTTAAAACTCTGAATAATTAGTGTGAATTCAACCGCAATGTGAGAAAGTCTGTACATGATTCAGGAGAATTTATCAATGTTCTCTCTCCACGTTTTTATGCCCTGCGTCCACATTTTATTTCATAACCAAAAATACAAACTCTAAAAGAAAGCTATGCTCCATTATGTCCAGAATGAAGTCGAACTTATTTAATTTCTATTTAATCGCACTTACCATCATCAACTGATTTGAATACAGCACGTTGTGGATCCCTTGGAACGAATCTCACTTATGAAATATCAATAGTTCGAATTCAATCGGTACCAATGCGAGTTAGGAGACCTGTTTGACATCGTGGATAATCAAATTGTTTTCCATTTCAGTCCAAAGCACGATGCTGTGTGATAATTTCTCCCATTTACATTTATAACTTAAAAATCCAATCTCAAAAAGCATTTAGTGGTTTTGTTGTCCATTTATATCTATTTGGTAGGAAAAACACGATTTTCATAACAAAGTTAGTTTCCAGTAGAATGATTTTTGTATCTTGTTTGCAGTGATTGGTGTTGCCAAGTTTGAAATATTTGGTCCTGATTTTTATAGATTTAGTTAAAATCCAAACTATAAATATTTTGATTTCCATCAGCATGAATCATTTGGGTTGGTTACATTATGATTTGAATAACAACAATATTTGATTGGCTTGTGTAATTCCTTTCATATTAATGAATTTATTTGGTGAGGAGTGGTTTAATTACAAACAGTAGTTTAATTTGAAGTAGTATGAGTTGTTTTAGTTTGATTTTATTCAAGAACAAGGTTAATTCAATTTAGCAGATGGTAATTAAACTTGTGCGAGGAGTAAAAATTGATTGCAGTTTAATTGTAATTGCATTTTAGTTAAGTTTTTAATGTTGTTGTGTGAATGTTTTTTGTTTGTTTGTTGTTTTCATAGGATATAATAGTGTAATCAGAAGCCGACATTTGTAGTGATTTCATTTATAGTTATTTCATTTGCAGTAATTTTGTTAATTCATTTTCATTGATTTATTTAAATAACATGGTTTTGTTTTAATTCCAATTTCATTTACGACAATTTAGTTAGAGGATCTAGTAAGTAGTAATTTCATTTACGGTAATGTACGACAATTGAAGGATTGATTTAATTCAAGAATTTTTGATGTAATTTAATTCAAATTATTAAAATAAGCTTTGCCTGTGTGATTTAATTTGAGTCATTAGAATATCATAGGGTAATTTAGAATTAGTTAAATTTCCAGAACAGTAGCATAGATTTTGTTTTATAAGCAGTGTGACATCAATTCAATTTTGTTTATAAATTCATAGAATTTCGTTAAGATTTCATTTTCTTTTAAACGACCATTATTAAGGAAACTTATATACTCTGACCATTAAGCTGAGCCAAAAATGCAGTACAACTCATGTTTATGACTCCTGGATTGACACTTAAATATTAAAATCTGTAATCACCAATTAAAACTATCAACACATTTCTCACCATATTCTTTTACCACAAGAATCGATCCCACAAAGCTCCCACTAAACAGGGTCTACCATAGGCCCAAGGAAAAAACCCCTCAGTAGTAAAGGCGCCCCCTTGAATTCAAAACATATCTGATACCAAATGTAGGTTTTAAACCTGTACAAAAATTATTTTCAAATGAATCTTAAAAACGAAAAATAAACAATAGCGAGAGAACAAACATAAAACAGATATACATGGAGATTTTCCCCTGGATCCCAAATTGAGACTACCAACTTGATTTTCATTATATTCCTTTTAGTGTTACAACACATATATATACATGCCAAAGCATTCATAAACCCCAATCCATTAACCCTGGATTAGAACATAATTGTAGTTCCCTTGACTAGATCTACAAAATATCAGGGGTCGAAAACCATCATGCTCCAAAACCATGTGCAAACCCATGCACAAAACTATGGGCGGGTCCTCCCATCAAAAAATAGGGTCCAATTTTTTTTTCCTGCGGTGCTGCCCTAGACCCCGCACAAGGGGCTACCCGCAAGGACCAACTCCCTGTGACCCCCCCGTGCATGCAACTAATAATGGAAAGAATATAACACATACCCAACATGAGTTTCCCTCAAAAAAATTCTTTGAGAAGTTTTACCATGACTGAGTCAATGACATTTTATCAACATGTATGTGCTATCATGAGTGAGTCAGCCAAAGTTGTAGCTACGTCCATGTTTGTGACTTCACTAGAAACCCATTTGTATGGTCGTTCGTCAGTTCCACCTAGATACCATTCATTGTTGGGAACCTTTTCTGGTGTGTCAACTAGTCCATGGACTTATCCCTTGCCATATTCATCAAGGATTTTATCTGGTATCTCTTTTATGAGCACCTCACAACCCATCCAAATTGTTGTGCGCCGACCTTCTTTAGAGCGGAAATATGGCTCATTTATTGGTGTATTGGATCTATTGGTGGATTTGGAAATCTATAATATCCTACTCCATTCTATACTAGGTACTATCCTTTTGGGGGGGAGTTAAATCCATATTAGCCTTATCCCCTAGCATGGGGGAAACCTATTGCTACCATGTCTCCATCTCATGAACATATGTTGCAAGTTGGTGTTCCATCCTATTCACATCCTCCATTTCTGGGAATGGCTTCTAATCCTTATAATCCTACATTTCTTGTTCAACCTGGTTTGTGTTTAAATCAATTTCCCACTTCTCAACCTACCTCGATCACACCCCAGGTTCGTACTTTCCAACCCATTGAATCTATGCCTCAACCTACCCAAGTTTTATCTCAATCAAGTCGATCTATCCAGGTTGCACCTCAAACTAAACCTATTCCAATGGTATCTCGGATCTCTCAAATACCACCTACCTAACCTCTTCAGGGTGCATTGCAAACTCCACCACTTGGTTATTCTATCCCTCAGATGCAAGTATATCAACCTCTATATGGTATGGCCCAAGTACCAACCAGTCAACCCAATGTAGGGATGATGAAATATCCCTTTGGTTAACCGTTTGAAAGTATCCCACAAATTCCCATTGGTCAAGATAGTATTCCACAAATTCCTTTTCAAGGCCAAAAACTTTAAACATAGCCATTTTATCCTTTTCAAGGTTATGTTGGAACTATACAACCTAGATACATTTATCCTGGTTATAAAAATACTCCTTATCCTGGAATGTAGATACTTTTTTCTCAACCCATTCCATCATACCCAAGATATTCTCCACCAAAATTTAATAGGATGTTCCATTTATGGCAACCCTTGAATTATCATATTTAATCCATAGTACGAATGATCCTAATTTTAATTCTCCTTACTAGTTGGCCATTCCTACCAAATTGTTGAGCGATATTCCAAAATGCAACTAAAATCCTCGAGAAGACCCATCCACTCATCTTATGACCTATCATTTATGTTGTTCATCCAACTCTTTAAATGAAAATTAAATTTTTTTATGGATTTTCCAAAGAAACCTTATTGGTATGAAAATTAAGTGGTATGTTGAATTGCCACGAGCTTCATTTAACAACTTCAATGCCTTAACAACTACATGTTTGACCAATTTTCAATTGTCAATTTGATATGAAACTAGAACCGATTTTTTGACATCTTTGAAATAATCTAACTCCATTCATATGTATGATCATATTCATGAATGGAGGTGTCAATATAAATTAGTCAAAAATTTCATTCTCAATCAGTTATTGGTTGAATGGTTTATCAAATATTTGTTACCATCCATAACTAAAGACGTTGCTAAAGGCAGAGTTTTTACTGAAGGGAAATTCATTGCCTATGTCCAATACCTTGATTTTATTTATACTCAATTTGTCATGCTCTATGAAAAAATACCCAATGCTCCACGACCTCAACATATTGTTCCACCACCTCCCACTAAAGAATCACATGTTTCATATGGTGGGATTGGTTTTGCTAGTAAACAGACACTGAGTAAACTATTTGGTTCATCTCCTAATCTGACTACTCAAAACCCATCCTCTGATACTCCTACGACTACTTCTAAGATTAATGTCGTTTAATCCATGAAAGGAAAATATCAGCAACCTGGAATTAATAAGAAATTAAAATGAAAGAATGAGAAAGATAATTCTTCGTAGGAAAAAAAAAATAACTAGTCTCCTGAGGACAAATGAAAGCCTCACTATCTTTACCTTATTCATAATGAGGAAAATTTTACTCAGGACTGTCCACATCGGGTGTAAGTTAGTCAATTCCTAAAGTCATCATCTAACATTCGCACTATGTTAACATATCCCTTTCCCAACACCGAGATGAATATGGTTGCACAAGATCAAGCTTCCTCTTCTAAGGTTATGATTTTGTCTTACACCAAATATAAAAATGAGATCGTGGTGGTTACAAGAAATAAATACTATGGTAACCTTAATCCCTCTACAAGTAAATTTAATGATCAACCTGTCAGTTCCACTCAATCTATTTTAGATCCTTCTCCAAATGTGATACAAATTGAATTAACCATTAATAATATGAAATAAATTATTCACAAATCAGTATTCAATCCTCATGCAAGAGCTGCATAAAATTAAAATATAGTTGAGGACTTGGCCCAAACTCCTTCTCCTATGTCAACTCTCGATGTATTGAATAATTTTCCTATCTAAAATATTTCTTTAATTGCAAAAATTGTAGGCATAGATCCTTCGTATTCAAATATTGTGGTCTTTAATCATGAGAATCATACTCCTAAAATTCCACCCCAATTGGCATTCATGATCCAGGTTTTTTTTTTAAAGTAAAACTATCCATCAGACAATTGTATGTTGAAAATGGCAACAAGAAACAGTGAAGGAGGCCTCCTGAAACATCTTTCCTGATCCTAGTTGGAAAGTGATCACCTAAACTAGGTGGGGACCACACATGTGATTTTTGTCGAAAAATCTATTTTTAGACTATGTCTATTTTTAGACATACGGAGCATAATTCGGGGATTCTAGTTGGAGATTCTTGAAGTATGCGACATGTTGGTAAAAATAGATGAGACCCTTATTTTTAGGACCCAGGCTATTTTTAGACTGTCTCCTAAAAATATGGAAGTCAAATATTATTTACCCTTAATAATATTTAGACTATAAACAACAGTTTACTCTCTTGGAGCACTTCAGTTTGACCCCCAGAGGTGGGGCATGCAGCTGACATAAGGAAATTCGAATTTCCTATGGGTTAAGTGAGCTATTGCATGTTAGACTTCAGTTAGACTCATGTGGCAGAGTTTTGGTGGAGTTGATTGAGGAGTTAATGGAGGTGGTGTTCTGGTTAACTAGTTGAACTAGTTGTATTTAGTTTAACTGGCTAATACACTAGAGATGAGTTGGGTGAATTAAATATTATTTAATTCACTAATTATTAACTCATTATTCAACTAAAGAACACATCGGTTTAACTCAGTGCATGGACAGTTCAGTGGCGACAAGTGAAAGAGGTAGATGAAAGGGTTGAGTTAGCTATCAGTTGCGACATTAGTTGTGCATGAGATTTGCACCACACTTGGAGGAAATTACCAATGAAAATTGCACAGTTGGAGCCAGTGAGATTCAAACTTGGATCTCTATTTAGACACGACCTTGATTGCAATAGAGGAAGAAAGTAGTGGGTGTGTTTGAACACAGCGACATTCCAAAAACCAAAGCTGAATTTTAATAACGACTTTGGGAGATAGGACTGAGTACTTGTGAGGAGTTTGTACTATGTAATTGCTGCATGTTCTCTCCATTTATAATATACTATAGCTGCGGGGTTTTCAGCTATAAGCTTTCCCCATACATACTGTGTTAATGTGTGTGATGATTTGATGTGCTATCGCTTCTATTCTTTCCGCATGTGACAATTAATTGTAGAAGAAGGTTATGTGTTATGCATGCAATTCGAAATTGATGTATGATCGGGTTAATCTTCATTGAATAAGTGATTTATTCAGCTAATTTCTACATGGTATCAGAGCCAAGTTAATCGTCGAGATCTATTACGGTGATTGTTTATTATTTCCTCGGACAGAGCCTGCATGCGAGCCAGGTAGCCTCCAGAATATTCATCCTTCTTTGTAAGGTGAAAGATCAGGTAAAAGCCCATGCAGTCAATCTCTGATTTGGAAATAATTTGTTCTCAAGTGTAGATCAGAAGCGATTGAGTTTTAGGATAAACTCAAGAAACATAAAGATGGAGAAAGCCGGAAATATACATGCATATTGTATATAATTTTCTACATGGAATGAGAGCGAGAATTTTTTGGGTGCGCGAGTTTGTAGGGAATATCTGAAAATATTTTGTATAATATTTCAGAAACAAATATCATATTTGGATTCCTTGCGGAAAAGCACCGAAATTGAAAAAAAAAATCGGTCGAATCGGAGCTCGGATGAGGGAGATATCATCGATTTAAAATCAGCTCTTTTGTTAGAAAATTTTGCGATGGCGGGACAATTGCAATGTGCGCGAGCCAAGAATCTACATGCACTGAGGTACAAGATGCATGAAAAGCTTTGAGGAGCAAAGCAGAGGTTAGTGACTTGGTGGTTGAGAGGGAGCCTCTCAACATGCAGGTATTGAAGTAGATGGGATGTCTACGGAGCTTCCTGCTGATGGGAAGTGCATGAAAGGCATGCAACTGATGCTTGAGAAGGAGCAAGTTTTGCATGCAGGTATTGAAGTAGATGGGATTTCTACGGAGCTTCCTGCTGATGGGAAGTGCAAGGAAGACATGCAACTAAAGCTTGAGAGGGAGCAAGTGTTGCATGCAGGCGAGAAAGACATGCAACTGAAGCTTGAGAGGGAGCGAGTTTTGCATGCAGGTGATAGTGAACCTCAGAGTGTGGAGCAGCCACAAGAGGATCATGGAGTGGAAGAGACCACTCATGCAGAGAAATTTCATGCCAAACGGGCAGAGGGAGTGCATGCAGCTATACCACCAGGTATGAGGTGGGGCGACATGCATGAGTAATCCCATGAGGAGATTTCTGGGCAGATTCATGAGATGGTGTGGATCTCATGAGTTGAACCTGGCTACGAGGTGCCCACAGCATGGTAGTAGCAATATCAGTTGGAGTGATGCAGGCAGATCAAAGTGACAGTGTCGGATACTGGAGCGCGGATCAGAGTTGACAACAAGTGCAAGAGTGCATGGGTGCAAGAGTTCAACAGCGCAGTGGTTCCTGATGACATGTGCAGTTGGCCAAGCAGAAGTCGAAGAATTTGATGATAGATGCTAGATGCATAAAGACTGATTGAGTTGTTTGGAGCCTATTCAGTTTCAGAGATGTTGCATGTAAAGGGTGCATGGTGCATGCATGGAGTTGCATGGTGCATGCATGAGTTTGCATGGCACATGCAAAGGGTGCATGGCGAATGCATGGAGTTGCATGGCGCTTGTGAAGGTTGCAGGGCGAATGCATGGAGTTGCATGTCGCATGCAAAGACAGTCCTTTCTTGTTGAGAGGGAGTGTTGAAAATGGCAACAAGAAACAGTGAAGGAGGCCTCCTGAAACATCTTTCTTGATCCTAGTTGGAAAGTGATCACCTAAGCTAGGTGGGGACCACACATGTGATTTTTGTCGAAAAAAATCTATTTTTAGACTATGTCTATTTTTAGACATACGGAGCATGATTCGGGGATTCTAGTTGGAGATTCTTGAAGTATGCGACATGTCGGTAAAAATAGATGAGACCCTTATTTTTAGGACCCAGGCTATTTTTAGACTGTGTCTCCTAAAAATATGGAAGTCAAATATTATTTACCCTTAATAATATTTAGACTATAAACAACAATTTACTCTCTTGGAGCACTTCAGTTTGACCCCCAGAGGTGGGGCATGCAGCTGACATAAGGAAATTCGAATTTCCTATGAGTTAAGTGAGCTATTGCATGTTAGACTTCAGTTAGACTCATGTGGCAGAGTTTTGGTGGAGTTGATTGAGGAGTTAATGGAGGTTGTGTTCTAGTTAACTAGTTGAACTAGTTGTATTTAGTTTAACTGGCTAATACACTAGAGATGAGTTGTGTGAATTAAATATTATTTAATTCACTAATTATTAACTCATTATTCAACTAAAGAACACATCAGTTTAACTCGGTGCATGGACAGTTCAGTGGCGACAAGTGAAAGAGGTAGATGAAAGGGTTGAGTTAGCTATCAGTTGCGACATCAGTTGTGCATGAGATTTGCACCACACTTGGAGGAAATTACCAATGACAATTGCGCATTTGGAGCCAGTGAGATTCGAACCTGGATCTCTATTTAGACCAGCCTTGATTGCGCAATAGAGGAAGAGAAGTAGTGGGTGTGTTTTGAACCTGTGACTTGTTCAAAACCAAGCTAGTTTTTGTGTAGCTTTGGGAGATAGTACTGAGTACTTGTGAGGAGTGTGTACTATGTATTTGCTGCATGTTCTCTCCATTTATAATATACTATAGCTGTGGGGGTTTAAGCTATAAGCTTTCCCCATACATACTGTGTTAAATGTGTGTGATGATTTGATGTGCGATCGCTTCTATTATTTCCGCATGTGACAATTAATTGTAGAAGAAGGTTATGTGTTATGCATGCAATTCGAAATTGATGTATGATCGGGTTAATATTCATTGAATAAGTGATTTATTCAGCTAATTTCTACATTGTAGACGAAGGTGCTTTGACTTGTATCATGACCCTTTCTTGTTGGAAAGTTATTGGTTCTCCACAAATTAATGAGTCACCCACCGCTCTTGAATATTTTAATGAAATAAGTTTCAATTCTTATGGAATTTTGAATACATTGCAAGTTGAATTAGGTAGAAAAAAAGTTTTAGTAGAAGTTGAAGTTATAGATGGAACTTTATATTATAACCTTTTACTAGGATGCACATGGATTTATAACATGGAAGTTATCATCTCAACCTATTATAGGATGATTTCTTTCCCTCATCAGGGGGGCATCGTGGCCATCATTGAGGTTACCTTTTTTTCCAATAATTCTCAAAATACTAGAAGCATTATTCTTGTGGGAAAATCCCCACAGTCTTATCAACATGTTGAAGTAGGATTATTGAAATATTCCTCTTTGATGGGAACTTTTTCGCTCCCTCCTCCTAACATTCCCAATATGATTTCCTCTTTTATTATTCCATCTAATCCATGGATAGTACCAAAAATTTCTAATGTTGATACATTTGGTGAATGTATGTCACTTAGTCCTATTGAGCTTGAATATGAATCAATTTATTCAACATGTTCGACACATTCTGATTTCAATTCCTTAGTAAATTGGGTTGATCATTCCTAGGATTTTGGTTCATATTTTGACACTTTCACAAGATAATTCTCTGCTAATGAATGTATTATGGATATCATGATGTCAGATGATGCACCATGGGATGATAACCATCATCGTTGCTATTTACCTTAAACCCTTGAAAAAAATCTTGGATATTTTTATTCACCCAATATTACTACGACATTTAAGGATTTTGTATCCATTCATGAAGTTTATTCTGAGAAGATGTTAGAAAATATTGAAGAGACCATTCCTCTCGATATTTCGATTAAACCTGGAGTTATTGAAAATGTCCATATTGGTTCATTTTGTTCTCATGATGAGGTCCATATTTATAAAGCATTTTTTTGAGAATTTCGTGACGCTTTCTCTTGGACATATGAAGAGATGCCAAGTATTGATCCAAATATTGTAGTACATTAGATCAAAACTTATTTGGATGCTAATATAGATAAAAAATTCTTATATCATTTTCACCTAAAGAAATTTTGCAATTAAAGCGAAAGTTGAAACAAAATTGTGTGCTAGTTTTATCTACCTAGTTCTTCTCACTGATTGGGTCTCAAACATAGTCCCTGTGATGAAGAAACAAGGAACAATTCGAGTATGCGTCAAATATCACTAATACATATGGTTAATTTTCTGACACTTTAGTTTCGATAGTATTGACGTATTGTCATAAAGTTCCCCAATTTTTCTCATTTTTTAATCCCGTCAACAAGAATCGCTCTAGTGATGTTTAAGGAGTATTGTTGGAATAACGATGTTTCGGGCCATCGTCAGAATAACAACAATTTGGGACAAAGCTTCGTAAGTGCGACGTTTAGGATAAAAGTGTCGGAAGTGCGATGCTTAGGACAAAAGCGTCGAAATAGCGACATTAGGGGAAAGCGTTGGAAGTGCGACGTTTCGGGAAAAGGTGTCGGAATAGAAATTTTTAGGATAGAAGCGTCGGAAGTTCTACGGTTAGGAAAAAAGCATCGAAATAGCGACGCTTAGGAAAAAGTGTCAGAATAGCGACGTTTAGGAAAAAAGCATTGGAATATTGATGTTTTGTGTGTGATGGCACCAAACTAAACGTGTTTGGTTCGGGTGGGGTCGTGTGAGGGAGCCCAAGGAGCGCGTCTGGTTCGGGTCGTTTGAGGGAGCCCAAGGAACGTGTTTGGGTTGGGTCGTGTTGGGTCGTGTGAGAGCGACCAAAGAACGCATCTGAGTCAGGTCATGTCAGGTCATGTGAGATTGCCCAAGGAACGCGTCCAGGTTGGGCTATGTGATCAGTTCATGTGAGGGCACCCAAGGAAATGTGTTCAGGTGGGTCAGGTTGGGTCTAGTCGGGTCATGCCGTGTGAGGTCACCCAAGGAAACATGTTCATGCTGGTCGAGTCGAATTGTGTGATGACGCCCAAGGAAATGTGTTTAGGTCTGGTCAGGTTGGGTCGTGACGTATTGTGAGGGCACCCAAGGAAACGCATTCAGGCAGGTCGGGTCGGGTCAGGTCATGTGAGGGTACCCAAGGAATGCCTCTGGGTCGGGTTGTGTCGGGTCGTGTGATGGCACCCAATGAAATGTGTTTGGGTCAGGTTGGGTCATGTGAGGGAGCCCAAGGAACGTGTTTGGGTCGGGTCATGTTGGGTCGTGTGAGGGAGCCCAAGGAACATGTTTAGGTCAGGTCATGTCGGGCCATGTGAGGGCACCCAATAAACGCGTTCGAGTTAGGTTATGTTGGGTCATGTGAGGGCGCCTAAGGAACGCGTCTAGGTCGGGTTGTGTGATCAAGTCATGTGAGGGCACCTAAGGAAATGCGTTTGGGCAAGTCGGGTTAGGTTTGGTTGGTTCATGTGATGTGAGGCTACCCAAGGAAACACGTTCATGCGGGTCAAGTCGAGATATGTGACGACGCCCAAGGAAACACGTTCAGGTCAAGTTAGGTTGAGTCATGCCGTACTGTGAGGGTGCCCAAAGAAACGTGTTCAGGCCGGTCGGGTCGGGTCGGGTCGTAAGAGGGTGCTCAAAGAATGCGTCCAGGTCGATTCGTGTCGAGTTGTGTGAGGGCACCCAAGGAAACAAATTCAGGCAGGTCAGGTCGGGTTGTGTCGTGTGAGGCCGCCCAAGGAAACACATTCGGGCAGGTCGGGTCAAGTCGGGTTAGGTCGTGTGAGGGTGGTCATATACAAAATGCTAATTTGTGACAACCCATGTTGATTGTGCACATTTGTGTGATCCGTTTTCCGTTTTCACCCTCGTGCACCCTTCGTTCGGGCGGGTTGTGTCGTGTTATGTGAGGGCACCACAGATGATGTGTTTGGGTCAGATCATGTGAGAGAGGTTGTATGAAAAATTCTAAGTTGTGACCGCTTGTGTGCCTTGTGCACGTTCTCACAACCTATTTTCTGTTTTCTCCCTCGTGCCTTTGATGTTCAGGCGGGTTGGGTCGGGTCAGGTCATGTGATGGCGCACAAGGAAACACGTTCAGGTCAGGTAAGGTTGGGTCGTGCCGTATTGTAAGGGCGCCCAAGGAAATGCATTTGGGTGGGTCAGGTCAGGTCGGGTCATGTGAGGGAACCCAAGGAACACGTTCGGGTCGGGTCCTGTTAGGTCATGTGAGGGTGCTAAAGGAAATGCATTTAGGTGGGTTCGGTCCGGTTAGGTCGAGTTGTGCCATGTTAGTCCGCCCAAGGAGACACATTCGGGCAGGTTAGGTCAGGTCATGTCGTGTGAGGGCACCGAAGGAAACGCGTTCAGGCAGGTCAAATTGGGTTGGGTCAGGTTGTGTCGTGTGAGGGTGCCCAGGAAAACGTGTTTGGGTGGGTTGGGTCGTGCCATGTGAGGGCACCCAAGGAAATGCGTTCAGGCAGGTTGGGTCGGGTCGTGTCGTGTGAGGGCGCCTAAGGAAACACATTTGAGTGGGTCGTGTCTCGTGAGGGTGCCTAGGAAAACACATTCGGGCGGGTCTGGTCGGGTCAGGTAGGGTTGTGTTGTGTGAGGCGTGCTAAGGAAACACATTCGGGCGGGTCTAGTCGGGTCAGGTTGTGTGAGGGCACTTAAAGGAAATGCATTCGGGCAGGTCAGGTCGAGTCAAGTCATGTCATGTGAGGGTGCATAATAAAACGTGTTCAGGTGGGTCGAGTCGTGTAGTGTGAGGGCATCCAGGAAACACGTTCGACAGGTTGGGTTAGGTCATGCTGTGTGAATGCACCCATGGAAACGCATTCAGGCAAGCCGGGTCAGTTCAGGTCAGGTCGTGTGAGGGTGCCCTAGGAAACACATTCATACGGGTTAGGTTAGGTTTTGTGAGGGCACTTAAGGAAAGGAATTTGGGTCAGGTCAGGTCTGGTCATGTGAGGGTGCCCAGGGAAACACGTTCGGGCTGGTCGAGTCAGGTCAGGTCATGTGAGAGCACTGAGGGAAAAACATTATGGTGGTTCGGGTCAGATCGTGTGAGGGCGCCCGAGGAAACACATTCGTGCAGCTTGGGTCAGGTCAGGTCATGTGAGGGTGCTCAAGGAAACACTTTCTGGTGGCCCGGGTCAGTTTGGGTCAGTTCATGTGAGGGCACGCGCCCTAGGAAACATGTTTTTGCGGGTCGAGTCGGGTCATGTGAGGGAAAATAAGGAAACACGTTTGGGTCGGGTCGGGTTGGGTCGTGTGAGGGTGCCCAGAGAAACACGTTCGGGCGGGTTGGGTCGGGTCTAGTCATGTGAGGGTGCCTAGGGAAACGAGTTTGGGTAGGTCGGGTTGGGTCGTGTGAGGGCACCCGGGAAAATTCATTCAGGTGGGTCTGGTCGGGTCATGTGACAGCACCCAAGGAAACATGTTCTGGCATGCTGGGTCGCGCCAGGTCATGTTAGGGCGCCTAAGGAAACACATTCGGGCGGGTCTAGTCAGTTCGATTCAGGGCGTTTGAGGGCGCCCAAGGAAACACGTTCGTGCAAGTCAGGTCGGGTCGTGTGAGGGAACCCTAGGAAACGTGTTCGGGTTGGGTCGGGTCGGGTCGTGTGAGGGCACCCAGGGAAACACGTTCAGGTGGGTCGGGTCGAGTCATGTGAGGGTGACCAGTGAAACACGTTCAGGCAGTTTGAGTCGGGTCGGGTCGGATCGTATGAGGGCGCCCAGGAAAACGTGTTTGAGCGGTTCGGTCGGGTCCTATGAGGGTGCCTGAGGAAACATGTTTGGGTAGGTTGGGTCGGGTCAGGTCGTGTGAGGGCGCCCAAGGAAACGGGTTCAGGTGGGCCGGGTCAGTTCGAGTTGGGTTGTGTGAGGGTGCCCAAGGAAACAGGTTCGGGTGGGCCGGGTTAGTTCAGGTCAAGTCATGTGAGGGTGCCCAAGGAAACACATTCGTGTGGGTCGGGTTATGTCTTGTGAGGGCACCTAAGAAAACGCGTTCGGTTTGGGTTGGGTCTTGTGAGGGCACCTAAGAAAACACGTTCGGGCCAGGTTGGGTGTTGTGAGGACACCCAGGGAAACACATTCAGGTGGGTTGAGTCGGGTTAGGTCATGTGAGGGCACCCAGGGAAACATGTTCGAGTGGGTCGGGTTGGGTCGTGTGAGGGTGGTCATAAAAAAATGCTAAGTTGCGACCAATGCCCATGTTCCTTGTGCATGTTTGTGTGATCTGTTTATGACTATCCATCATAGTAGATTGTTGGTCAGATCACATAGAAACGCCATTAGATTCTTAAATAATTTTCCCAATTCTTTCACTCCCTTATTTTGACAGAAAATTCCTTCTCTGGATGAGATTGAATGAATAAATTCCTCATAGGAATTTACTCCAAAAACAAAGGATGATTTAACAAGTTCACAAACTTCAATCGGATCTTTCTTCTATGGATTGAAAGAAAGAGAACCATTGAATGGAAGATGTGAAAAAAAAACTTTATGATAAATCTCTAGGAAATTATTCTTCCCTTAAAACATTTTAATCCCTAAAAGTCTAAGTTGTTGAACCACTTTCTTAGCATACCTTGCATTTGCAATATCAACAATAAATAAATAAAAAACTTGAAGAAGAAATATTCTTGGTAACAATTTCCTGCACTCTAAGTAGATTCTTCTCTAGTTATGAAATGATGGAATTCTCGTATCTTCCTCCCCTCATATGCTTCATAAGCCTAAAAATTTCAGTAAGTTCATTTCCTAGCTCTTTTTTAAATATGTTTCTTCGAGAAACACATCGTGCAAGAACCAAATATCCAAACCTGCACTAAAACCATCTAAGGATAAAAATTCAATCAGAAGGTTCAACTTATAATGTTTCCCTCCAATTGATTGTTGTTAAACCGGAGATCTCTCATATGAAAAAGGTGTCCCAACTGAGTTGGGATATGACCATGGAGGGGATTTTCTCGAAGATAAAGTGATAAAATTCATTCCTATCGACGGGCCAAATTTCAAAACCTCTTCCAGCTTTCACACAGGTGTAACATATCAAGCATTATGAATGCATCTTTAAAACTCATTTTTTCATAGTTTGTAAATTTCTTGTTTTGAGCCATGTTTTTGAAAAGAATTTTGTGAGAATATGGGGAAGGATTTGGAGAAACATAGAGAGGTACTTCTTCCCAACACTATCATATAAAATAACCTCGTTCAGTTTTGAAAAATATGTTACGGTTTGGGATATATACCCAAAACAAAGTGTGTTACGCAAGCGTTGTGCAGGTGTTGCACAACCCTTGCCTACTTAGTCTCACTCATGTTTTGGAGCTGCCATCTATCATATATTTAACCAATTTAACCCCCTAAACCCTAAATCTCTAAACCCTTAACCCCTAATTTTTGACCCCTAACCCATTTAACCCCCTTAACCCCTAAAAACTTAACCCATTTAACCCTCTAAACCCTAACCCCTAAAATCCTTAACTGCTAAATCCCCTAACCCCATAAACCTATAAACCCCTAACCCATTTAACCTCCTAAACACTAAAACTCTAACCCATTAAACCCCAATTCCCAACCCCTAACCCATTTAAGCCCCTAATCCCTAATCCATAATCCCTTAAACACTAACTCATTATTCACCTAACCCTTAACTGCGCCTAAATCCCCTAACCCCTAGGCCCCTAATCCATAATCCCTTAACCACTAACTCATTATTTGACCCCTCACCCCTAAATGCGCCTAAATACCCTAATCCTTAATCCCCCAATACCTAAACCCTTAACCACTAACTCATTATTCCCCTAACCCCAATATCTAATCCCTTAACCACTAACTCATTATTCCCCTAACCCCTAAATGTGCCTAAATACCCTAACCCCTAAGCCCGCAATCCCTAACCCATTAACCACTAACTCATTATTCTCCTAACCCCTAAACCTTAAAATTATAACCCCTAATCCCCTATTCCCATAACCCCTAAGCCCCTAATCCCTAATCCTTTAACCACTAACTCATCATTCCCATAACCCTTATAACAACCCTTAAAACCCGTTGGGATTAGCCATTCCAAACGAGAGTAGGTCTAGTTTGGACCTACGATAGGGTTAATTCTCCCTTGTTGGCAAGGTGGAATTTTTTGCCTTTCAACAACCCTATAGTCCTTAATCCCTCTAACATATACTTAAATGCTATTTTTTTGTAAATTTGACCCTTTACTATGCCATGAAAGCCCTCCAAAAAATTCTTAAATGATGGGAATTCCTATTCATGGATGAAGCTAGTGGAATTTGACAAGCCATCCAAGATACATCCAAATATTTTATTTGTTCCTTGGGGAATCTAAAATAATGGGACAAGGGGACACAAGGGTAGCATGGATGGATATAATTCAGAGGTGCAAGCATGGTTTACTATGATCTATAATCCTAGCATTAGAGAATCAGAAGGGAGCTTAGGACCTAATTTCATAGGGGCTAGGGGACCTAGAAGGAAGGTAGCGAGAGATCGATAGGGGAACCCTCAATAGTGGTGATTTAATTCCATATCCTCTTAACCCCCAATCCATAATCCCTTAACCCATAACCATTTAATTCCATATCCTCTTAACCCCCAATCCATAATCCCTTAATCCCTACACTCATAACTCATAACCCATAAACACCTTGACTCATTAATATTAAGAAACTAATCCTTAACCTATAATCCATGAACCTCGTAATCCATAAATCCTTATCCTCTTAACCTGTGACCCTTAACCCCTAATCCTTCACCCTTAAAAACCTTAACTTCTAACCCCTTAAACACCTAAATCCCCTAAATCTTAAGTCCTTAACCAATAAATCCTCCGACCCTAAAGCCCTTGGACCTTAACCCTTTACCCTTGAAGCCCTTAATCACTAAGTATCCAAGGCTAAAATAACACCCCAAACCAACACATTGACCTCCTAGGAGAATCCTACACCTCTAATTGATCATATTGGAAACATTTGATTTTTAGAGAACTAGGTATTGGTTATGAGGATGTATCTTTGTGGGTAATGCCATTATTACCATGTATACCAAACATAGAAAAAATAGATAATTTTCCAAGCCTCGATTTGAATCACTCACAAAATCCACACTTTATGTTGATACAGAGCTTGTAGTGCTCTCTCACATAAGGAGTTGGAAATGAATAGAGCACTCACAAAGACAAGGTGTCTCTAGCCCTAATGCACAAGGAGTGAAATCTCAATACAAATATTTTATTTTTTAAACAAACTCAATTTTGTCAATGTATAATACTATACATAAGAGAAAATAAAATTATATTATCCACCTGCTTGAAATAACCTCAAATTAGCCATGAGTAGTGAACCAAAGGATGAATGTGGGGCAGTAATAAATTTGCATCATGTTTAAATTCCTTTTACATTGTGAGGTTGTTCTCTAATAGGGTTGAAGCATCATCACAAGGAAGCATGGCACATTTTTGTGGGGGAGCGATTAAATTTGTAACACAATTCAAGTGATTTACACCTCCAATATAAATGACATCATTGTATGTTTGTGTTAGGTTGTTAGAAAGGTTATTTATAGACCATACATTCAATGTACTTGGACTTCACCTTTTTAGGGCCTCAACTGTAATATGGATTTTGTACCAGGAACACTTCATGTAAATGAAAGGGGTTTTTTTTTTTAACCACGTACGCACAAGAGCATCAGATGCTACCCTTCAAACCCCCCTTGGTGTGTTCAAAGTGGGTTTACATTCACATCAAGTTGAAACCACTCATAATGACCTTCCTCTTATTAAATAACATCTGCTAGCGTTTCCATATATACGAGATATAATTAAAGGAGCACCTCATCTATAGATGCCCCCATTGATTATGAGATTAAAGGGTTGTTCTATTATCTTTATCAACATTTAGATGGGTCATTATCTACATTCTTTAAATACATGTCTAGAAAAATTTATGAGGGAGGTACTTAGATTTAGATCTTTATATAAGACTTATGTTCCCTTCCCCTTTAGAACTCTTCTATGGGGGTCACCTCCTTCCATATTTCCTTGCCTACTTAGGGCCAAATTGACAAACCAAGATTCAAACTTCTTCAACTACCAAATTAGTGAGGCATCGTACCTCTTCTTGACCTCGACCTCAACGAAACATCTTTCTTCAAAGATACTTTGAGAATTTCCCACCATATATATATCACAAGTTGGATATCATAGGATTTGTTACCCCATTTTCTATATGGGCTTTTAAAGGATATTTTAAAATGTTATTGTCATCTCAACCCCTATGATTCCTCTCACATTAATCATTTTCCATCTAAGTTATGTGGTTCTGTATGTAATTCATGAATGTATCATTGGTTTGATGACACCTTAGCTTAGCCATATAGGACACTATGTGTAGGAAGAAGTTCATTTAGCTACCACATTTAGTTGGATATGTATGATCCATGTGTATATGATATTATGTCCAATGTGTACTATTCTTATTGTGTTCACTTAAACACTATGTTCTAACACTTGATTGTTTGGATATAAGTTTTAATTTGAGTTGTTCCATGGCGTTTCATAATTTTTCTTAGAGAAGTGTGTCATCTTGATGGTTTGGATATATTCTTGGTGGACTGAGTAGGTGCTATACATTGATTTTATTGTACCCCTTATTGCCTTTAATCAAAATTTATCCCATGTATCTCTTAACAACACATGTGAAGGCCTTCTAAGCCATGACTAGCTTCTAATAGGGTATTTTTAATCTCTAAGTGAACTTCCTAAAAAATAAGGGGCTACCTATAGCTACTTAATTTTATTGATAACATTATTCATAGATTTAAAGATATTTTTCACCTCCTTAAGGGTTGATAAATATTTCCTATGTCCCTTTTCCCTCTTTATATGAACATTCTTACTTATATTAGAGAGGTATAAGATAATTTTATTAATACCATAATTAGATTAACATTATTAATTTTTCTTGACTTTAACATCTTTAAATATAACCTCTATGTCAAATGACCTCTCATTTTACTCTCATAAAAATAAAACTTAATTAAAACCTAAGAGACCATATAAATTTATTTGAATACCTATTAAAATATAATTTGGCGACTAATCTAAAATATAAACCAACCTATTCAAATTTATTTTCCCGTCGCTATTCTCCTTGCCAGGTTTGGGATAGATTTCAGTGATAATTCCGCTAAAGAATGCTAATTCCGCTGAAGAAGGTTTTGGTGCTAATTCCACTAAAGAGTGCTAATTCCATTGAAGAAGAGTTCGATGCTAATTCCACTGAAGATTTTGTTGGAAATATTGAGAGGGGGGGTGAATCAGTATTCCTTTCAATTAGAGCATTAGTTAATCTTCAATTATTATCATTGTTTGTACAATGATAGCAGTAAACAAAAGGAACACAAATGCTCAAATTTTTTAAGGTGGAAACCAACTTCGGGACAAAAACCACCTAATGCTTTTCTAATAATTCTTTAATATTCAACTCCAATTGAAAATAAAGCTCCAACTTCCTAGAATCTAGAAAAGCATTCTTCTACAGCTCCCACTGGATGGATGCTCCAACGTCTGAGATTATTTAGTAGTCAACTGAATGGATGCCCCAACACCCAATGAACTACTCACCCTAGCACCACCCTACCACCCTGTAGAAGAATAATAGAAGAATGGACTCTCGTACTAGGGAAAATGGTCCACTTTAAAATGATATAAAATGATGTAGGAGAAGAAGAAAAACTAGACCATAACCCCAAATATGACACAACCACCTAATTATGATCCTATACCTCCCGACACTACCTCTTTAACTCTGGGCAGATAGACACTTGTACAATTTTTACAATGATGCATTTACAATGACTTAATACAATGATACCTTTAAAATGACTGTATGCAGTGCTGCCCACTTGAAGACTTCATGTGATGAACTTCTTGTTGTTGTTATGCACCTTGATTTCTACTCTTTTCATGCTACCCTCTGCTGCACCTTGCTTTGCGTTGCTACCCTAGAAAGTTTGGTCCTTTGCAGCCCTTGACAACACATGATTTAGATTTTTCTTGCCTTCTAGTAGCTCGATATTGAATACAGTGTATCTTTGTTATTTCAAATCTCCAATATGTGATTTTCAGCCCTATATTAGTCCTCTGAGTCTTCTTTCCAATGCCATAGGTTTGACCCAATTTGGATTCTTCCAGAGAGAGTTATGCCCAATCTATTACAATGCCCTAATTATGGACTGTTTCAGTAGAGCGAACTTGTACGGCGTTGCACGTGTCATTTTTTCTTCATTAGGCTCTGAAATTTATGCAAAGAAAACTACAGCCCGTGCACTATCTGCCACTTTTTACAGAATTCCAATTCGATACTCAGAGAGAGAGTTATGATGATTTTCCCAAGGTCACTTATTTGATAAGAATTTAAGGAGCCTGCAAAAATACTGAATTCCATAGATCATATCTCTAAAAATATTGCGCACCTTGATATAAAATTTTTCTAGGAGCTTCCTCAAGATTGTGGCTTCACCTCATAAAATTTTCAGCTTCTGAACCTTCGTAGAGAAAATTTTAGAGAAAAAATTCCATGATGACCTATTTCAGATAGCGAAATCCCTACATAAGGAGGATATGAGGATCACAATGTATATAAATGCATAGGTTGAGAGCGGCTTCAACAAGTGAATGTGGGAGGGATTTTAGGAGCTTAAAAATTATTAATTATTTACTTTTCAATGACCCATTCCACAACCCCATGGGGTTTTATCCCACTAACTGGGGTTACAAACTTCAAACATGAATATCACTCAAACCGTGAAGAATTATGTGGCGTGCCATATATCAACCGAAACATCTCGACAAGTATAAACCATCAAAATAATTTTTGACCCATAATATAGTAATTTGGTAGGTAAAAATTCCCATGCAATATTTGGGTAGCCCTTGGTGCTGTTTGGGTTGACATCAATGACAATCGTTGATAAAAAATGTCCCTGTTTGGCATTGATGGAAACACAGGTACTCCCCCTGTGATCATGCCACCTCTTCCTAAAACATTATATCCCCCTTTGACATCAATGGAAAAGCGTAACTCCCCCAGACACACAACCATCCTGTGAACCTGCACACACTTCCACTCCCCCTCACACACAACCATCCTGTGGACCCGTAATCTAATGAGAAATTGGGAGAATCCCAAGCTTCTGGCGAAGATATTAAAATTCTTCATGAGGTAATGGTTTAGTGAAGATATCAGTGATTTGTTCTTTTGTACCAACATACTCAAGTTTGATATTCTTTTCAGTGACTTGTTCTCTAACAAAATGATATTTGATAGGAATGTGTTTTGTTTTTGAATGCATGACAGGATTCTTGGAGATGCTGATGGCACTAGTGTTGTCAGATAATATGGGAATAGGCTCACTAAATTGTACTTGAAGATCTTAAAAAGTTTGTTTCATCCAAAGGACTTGAGTACAACATGTTTCTGCTGCAATGTATTTTGCTTCCACTGTAGATAACAAGATTGAGGTTTGCTTTTTGATCAACCATGATACGAGACAACCACCTAGATAGAATGCTGCTCCACTAGTACTCTTATGATCATCAACACTTTCTGCCCAATCTACATATGTAAAGGCTTGAATAATGAGATTGTTACCCTTGAAATACCACAAGCCATATTCTTCTATGCCCTTTTGATATCGAAGAATTCTTTTGACAACAATAATATGTGATTCTTTTGGTGCTACTTGGAATCTTGCTACTTGTCCAACTGCTTGCATAACATCTGGCCGAGAGGATGTTACATATAGAAGACTACCAATCATAGATCTGTACAACCTCTGATCCACATCCTTATATGAGTCATTTATGCTCAATTTGCAACATGTTACCATTGGATTAAGGACGGGTTTGCAATATTCCATTTTGAATTTCTTGAGCATTTCCTTGATGTACTTGGATTGACATATAAATATTCCTTTCTCTTGCTTAGATATTTGAAGCCCTAAGAAGTATGTCAGCTCACCAAGTAAAGACATATCGAACTCAATTTTCATATTTGTAGAAAATTTCTTACTTAGTTGATCATCATTACTACCAAATATTATATCATCCACATATACCTCAACGATTGTTAAATTATCTTTATCTATTTGTACATAAATATTGCTATCAACAGTACCTTTCTTGAACCCTTGTTGATGTAGATATCCATCAAGACGAGCATAGCATGCTCTGGGAGCCTACTTGAGACCATAGAGAGCCTTCTTTAACCTGAAAACATAGTATTATTTTTTTGATAGTAGAAAACCATCAGGTTGTTTGATGTAAACTTCTTCTTCTAATTCTCCATTCAGAAATGATGACTTAACATCCATTTCATAGACTTTTATTTTTCTTGAACATGCATAGGCGAGAAACATTTAGATGACTTCCATTTTGGCAACTGGTGCAAATGTTTCGTTGAAATCAATTCCTTCCACTTGTGCATATCCTTTGCAACCAATCTTTATTTGTTTCTGGTAACATGTCCATCTTCATTCAATTTGTTCTTGAACACCCATTTAGTCCCAATGACATTTTTATATTTTTGTCGTGGAACTAATTCCTAGGTGTTATTCTTCTTGATTTGATCCAATTCTTCATTCATAGCTGCTACCCAATGTTCATTCTGGCTAGCTTCCTAAAAAATACTACGCTCAAAGGTTGCTAGAAAAGAAATGTGAGCTTGTTGTGATGAACGAAGTTGTTGACCTTCATTTATGTCAGCAATGTCTTGATTCGATGGATGGTTATTTTGAATCCATTCTGTTGTTCTATTTGGAGGAGCTTCTTATTGTTGTTTTGGTATATCTTGATGATCATTATTTACTTCTTCGTGGTTGATAGTTGCTTCTTGTTCTAGAATTTTATCTATGTCTTTTTCAGCCTCTGTCTCAAGTTTCAAAGATTCTAGATCCTCATCATTATTTTTTAGAACACCATCTTTGTCAAATGTAACATTTATGCTCTCCACTATATGTTTTCGTCTTAGATTATAACATTTATAGGCCTTTCTTTTGCGTGAGTAACCTAAAAAGATACCTTCATCAACACATGATTCAAACTTACCCAAATTTTGATCTTCTCTTTTGATATAACATTTTCTTCTGAAGATTCTGAAATATTTTACATTAGTTCGTTTTCCTTTCCATAATTCATATGGGGTCTTGTTGCAATTATTTCTAAGAAGACTTCAGTTGATAATGAAGAATTTCGTATCAATTGCTTGAACCCAAAAATTTTCATCCAATTTTGAGTCCTTCAACATTATTCTACCCATTTTCTATACAGTTCTATTCTTTCTTTCAGCAACTCCATTTTGCTCAGGTGTTCTTGCTGTTGAAAATTGTCTTTTTATTCCATTTTTGTCACAGTATTGCTGAAATAATTTAGAGTGAATTCTCCACCATTATATGATCTTAGACACTTTATTTTCAAATCAATTTAATTTTCGACCAACTCCTTGTAGATCTTAAAGCACTCAAATGCTTCAGATTTTTTCTTTAGGAAACTGACGGTTTTCATCCTAGTATAGTCATATATCATTAACATGAAATATAATTCTCCATCTAAGCCTTTTGTTCTCATAGGACCACATAGATCAGTATGTATCAATTCCAATGGATGTGATGAAAAGTGTTCTTTTGTTTTAAATTGGACTTTTGTCTACTTGCCGCGCCGATAGGCCTCACATAGTGTGTTTGAAGGTTTTGAGATTTTCGGCATTTGTTGTACTGCTTCCTTTTTTCTTACCGTGACAAGATTGTCAAATTTTATGTGACCCATTCGTTTGTGCCATAACCAGCTTTCATCTTCTTTAGCTAGTAGACATGCTTTAGTTGCTTCATCCAGAACATATATGTCATTTGGAGCTCGACTTGTTGTAGCCACAATTTTACCATACCTGCCTTTCTTGATTTCACATTTTATGGAGTTGATTATCATTATGTGTCCTTGATCACACATTTGTACAACACTGAGCAAATTGTGCTTCATTTTTTCAACCAATAGAACATTCTTAGCTATAACATCTTTGCTTCCGAGAGTGACAGTACCTAATCCTATAACATTTGAAGATCTGTCATTTCCAAAGGATACGTTTCCATCCTTATTCTCTTTCAGAGATACAAATTTCCTTCTATCTCCATTCATATGCGTTGAGCAACCATTGTCAACATACCACACATCTTTATTGTTTTGAGCCTTAAGAGCGAGAGCACAATTATCAGTCTTCTTCTTCTTCCGTGTTCATTCATTCTGTGGCTTCGAGGATTCTTATGGAGGATTTTAAAGTCTGCAGTCTCTAGCTATGTGTCCAAAGCTCTGACATTTGTAACATTCCATATTATTTCTTAAATGTTCAAATATATTGATGTTTCACTGAGCCCTAGGAGGTTCATATTGACAGATCTCCTGGAATTGTATTGGTTCCTAGGGTACGTGTGAGATTCTACAACTTTATGACCAAATTTTCCACATGAATCATAATAGCCATAAAAAATATGTTTGTACCTGGATGGAAATATTCATCGAGGAATTGTCTTCCAAGGTTGTTCTTGTGAATCTTGTCCAATGAAGTCTACATGCATGTCAGATCTCATAGGTTCATTGTATTTTGTTGTAGAAGATCCTGCTTCTTCTTCTTTGTAACCAAGGCCAGTTCTGTCATTGTAAGATTGTTGATTGTTTATGAGTTATTCCAATGCCCTTGAGCTATTGGCATATTTTTTGATAGTTTCTCCCTTCTTCACTTCCTTACGTAGCGAGACTACTTCGGCTTTAATTCTTCCCTTTCTTGGTTGCTTTCTTCCAACTTCTTTTGAAGTGACTCTTCAATGCATTTGTGTTTTTCAACTTCAATTTTGAGACCTTGAACTTGTTCTTCAAGAGTATTGGAACAAATCTTCTCAGCCTTGAGCTCTTTTATAAGCTTTATTGCTTCCTTAGAAAATTCTTCTATGGTCAACCCTTCTTCTTCGTTGTTTGATACCTCTTTGGGATAGAGTTGGATTTAATGCAATCGCTAATTCCATTAAAGAATGCAGAAAATTGAAGAGGGTCTTTCTAATAGGCATACTGGTCAGCCTAGTTGCTTGTGTATCTTTGTACATTGGTGTTTTCTTAGTGATAACAGATATGGTGCCATACAAATCATTAGTGGAGATGCACCTTTGGCTGAAGAATTTTCTGTCAAGGTAATAAAATTCATTGTCAGATATGGGTTCACTTTTTTTCAAGATCTATATGATGGATCTCCTTCTAACATGAGAGGCAAAGCAAATAAGGAGAATAATATGAGCCTTGAACATGGACATTGTTCACAATATGGAAGATTGAGGGGATTGATTGGTAAATGGATGGAATTAACACACATTGACTATGTAAATGCCATCAGAAGTGAGTCAAAAAATGATTCTTTACTGATGGAAGAGTATTTTTTAGGTATAGGAGAACAATCAG
Organism: Pinus albicaulis; assembly: GCA_034641835.2. Classification (NCBI taxonomy): domain Eukaryota; kingdom Viridiplantae; phylum Streptophyta; class Pinopsida; order Pinales; family Pinaceae; genus Pinus; species Pinus albicaulis. The sequence goes on from CM076577.1 coordinate 421,123,015, forward strand.
AGATCTCTTATGGAGGACCCCAAGAATACCAAAATGAAGTGGGAAATAGACAAGAAGTGGTTGTGGAATTGCTCAAACAGAATGGGAATGAAATAAGAGAAAAATAAAATATAGAGTCTTTATGCTCTGGACAAATCTTATCTGAATCTGGCATGGCGAAAAGGGAAGCAGCATGGGTACTGATTGTTAAAAAAGATGTAGGCACAGGGAAAACTCAGGGTGTGGGTGTAAGGACATCATATGAGGAACTAACCGGTCAAAATTAAAGGGGATTAGGAAGCTTAAAGAGGACATCTAATTGGGATTCTGTAAAACGTGGCCGCAAGTAGATGGACTGTAGTTTTTCCTATATCAATTTCAGAGCCAAAGGAGGAAACCGAGACACATGGCAAGTCGTACAAGTTCACTCTACTGAACCAGTCCATAATTAAGTCATCGTAGGAGATTGGGCATAACTTTGTCTTCAATAATCCAAATCAGGTCAGAGCTGTGCCATTCGAAAGAATATTTAGAGGGATACTGCAGGGTCGAATTTCAGATATTGAAGATCCAAAATCACAGAGATAATTCAGTTTCAATATCGAGTTCCTCAAAATCAAGAAAAAGGTGTGTATTTTTTTCAAATTGCGTAAGTCTTGTTTGAAAAATCAGTTCTAGGTGATTCCAAAGGCCTATTGAGCATAGATATCAGTATTGGGTTCTAAAATTCCTCCTAAAAATAATTCAACACCCACTATGCCTTCATAAGGATCTACTATGACTCATGAAGATGAAGAAATGCAACATGAGATATCAAAATTCTAAGAGCAAGTCCACCAAATTTCGCTATCGCAAATAACAACAAAAAATGAAATGGAAGTTTTGAAGAAAGGCATGGAAATTAAGATGGATGGTTTGAAGAAAGGAATGGAAGCTAAGATGAATGGTTTGGAAGATAATATGAATGGTTTGGAAGCTAAGATGGATGGCATGGGATTTGGCATGGAAGCTAAGATTGATGAAAAAATGGAAAACATGAAGAATGATCTAAAAGTAGACATCAAAGGTTTGGAAAATTTGATACAAGAAATATTTCCTAATGGCGAAAAGATAGTAGAGGAAACTCATGATGAGAACAAAATAAATGTTAATCATGATTTCATAAACCTTAATTTTGGATTAAAGAACCACCATATTCCAAAGATGAATATGAGGAAGTTTGATGGCAAGGACCCCGTAACATGGATACTACAGAAGGAGAAATATTTTGATCTCAATAATGTGCAAAACACACAAAAGTTACACATTGCAACTTTACATTTAGAACAAAATACATTTGTATGGTATCGATGGCTTTGCTCCCGTAATTTTTTTTTCACTTGGTCAATTTTTATAGAGGAAATGATAGCACATTATGAGGATACAAAGAGAAACACCTTCTTTTTCCAGTTGATAAATCTCAAAAATAAGGGTTTAGTGGTGGAGCACATTGAGAACTTCCAAAAATTGAATATAAGGGTAACTGATATTCCAAAGGAACATAGGATTGATGTCTTCATAGGGACTTTAAAGGATAAAATCCATCTTGAAGTTCGCGTTTGGGAACTGGATTCATTAGAGAAGGCATTCTGGTTGGCAAGAAAAATTTAATGTAAAATTATGGCAACAAAGAAGCCTACCACTCACATCTATAAAGATTGAAGTGTTTCTACTCCTATACTTCCACAACCTACAAGGTTGACACCACAATAATTGGAAGAAAAAGGAGCAAAAGGGCTTTGCTAATGTTGTGATAACAAATACAGAAAAGTTCATAAGTGTGCTGAGAAGAAATTATTCTACACAGATTGTGAAGAGGAGGAAGAAAATGAACAAGAAACTTCAAAAGAAGAGGATATACACCAGGAAGCAACCCTAGAAGAAGAAGACATGAGTCTGAACATATCATGTAATGCATTGGCAGGAATTACCACTCCTCAAACTCTCAATATAGAAGGACATATCAAGAAGAAAAATGTAAGAGTGTTGATTTATTCGGGTAGTACCCATAATTTTATTCATTGTAAGGTAGCCAAGGAATTGAATTGTTTCCTATACGTAGCACCAGAATGTCAAGTGATGGTTGCAAATGGAGGAACTATAAATTTCTCTAGAAAATTACATAATATCAAGCTATCCATGGGGGAATATGTATTGAATAGTCCAATGCTTTCCATCCCAATGGGAGGTGTTGATGTTGTACTAGGAGTACAATGGTTACAATTTTTGGGGATGGTAACTTTTAATTTTCAATAATTTTTCTTGAGATTTTTTTCAGAAGGAAAGGAAATTGAATTACGGGGTATCATAGGGAATCTAGGAAAGATTATAAGCTATAATGTCATGAAAAAGCTTCTTAAGAAAGAACAACGAGGCGTAATTAATTTCACAATTATGCTCACTAGAAGTTCCAACATCAAAATCATCTATTTCTCCATATCTCCAAAGAGTCTTGGACAATCATTCCAAGGTGTTTGATACTCCCAAAATACTCCCACCTATTCGTGATCATGATCATGCTATTCATTTGATTCTAGGAATTTTTCGTCCAAACATCCGACCTTACAGATATCCTTATGTCCAAAAGAGTGAAATTGAGTGTAAGATTGCAGAAATGTTAGAGGCTGGTATAATTCAACTTAGTCAAAGTTCTTTCTCTACTCCAGTAGTATTTTTGCACAAGAAGGATGGATCATGGCGCATGTTTCCGAATTATAGGGAGCTCAATAAGCTCACTATTAAAGATCAATTTCCCATTCCTGTGGTCGATGAATTACATGGAGCGATTTATTTTACCAAGTTGGATCTTCATTCAAGATATCATCAAATTAGAATGAAGACTGAAGATATTTCAAACTCATGAGGGTCATTATGAATTTTTGGTCATGCCTTTTGGCCTTACCAATGCACCTTCTACATTTCAAGGGTTGATGAATTCCATTTTCAAACCCTTCCTTAGAAAAATTATGCTAGTATTTTTTTATGATATACTAATCTACATCAGTTCTTGGAAGGTTCATGTTCAACATGTTGACAGGGTGCTCAAACTATTGGAGGAGAAACAATTATATGCAAAAACATCCAAATGTTTCTTTTGAGTACAAGAGGTGGAATATCTGGGTCATATTGTATCTCACAAGGGTGTTAAGGTAGACCCTATAAAAATTAAATCCATTAAGGAATGGAAAGTCCCCACAACCATAAAGCAGTTGCTCGGATTTCTTGGGTTAACAGGGTATTATCGTAAGTTTGTTAAGAATTATGGGAGAATAACAGCACCTCTAACAACATTATTGAAGAAAGATGCATTTTAATGGACTCTTGAAGCAACTAAGGCATTTGAACATCTTAAAGAGGCAATGTGCCTAGCACCAGTCTTAGCTACGCCAGAATTCACAAAAACCTTTATTGTGGAATGTGATGCCTAAAAATGGAATTGGTGTTGTTTTAATGCAAGAAGGAAGACCTGTTGCTTTTGAAATTCATTCAATCAAAGGAAAGTATTTCCAAAAGGCTATTTATGAGAAAGAAATGTTGGCAATACTACATGCACTAAAGAAATGGAGACCTTACCTTATGGGAAGACACTTCAAGGTAAAAACTGATCATGATAGTCTTAAACACTTTTTGGAACAAAGAATATCTTAGGAAGAGAAACAAAAATGGGTCACAAATACGTTGGGTTATGAATTTGAAATCATCTACAAAAAAGAGAAGCTAAATGTTGTTGCAAATTCACTCTCAAGAAAGGATTAAGAGGTGGAAGCATTGCTTTGTGCCATTTCTATTATCCAACCAGATTGGATAATCGAAGCAAGGGATGAATGGAAGAAGGACGAAGAAGTTTGGACACTCATTCAAAATTTGCAGCAAGATCCTGGTACATGTGATACATTTAGTTGTAAAAATGATTCCTTATGGTACAAAGATCGCTTATATATTTGCAAGAATTCCCAAAAAACAAAAGATTCTTTTGGAATTGCACACTTTTCCTTTAGGAGGACACTCGAGATTTTTAAAAACTTACCACAGGGTGAAGAAAGAATTTTTTGGGATGGCCTTAAATCTGATATTCAAAATTTTGTGGTAGAATGTTTGGTTTGCTAGCAAAATAAAGTTGAGACAATTAAGATCTTGGGTCTTCTACAACCTTTATCCATTCCAAGTTAATGTTGGGGGGCGATTTCAATGGATTTTATCACAGGTTTACCTAAGTCTGAAGGAAGGAGTGTCATCATGGTGGTAGTTGATAGAATTACCAAGTATGTACACTTTTGTGCATTATCTCATCCATTTAAAGAAAGTACAGTTGCTACTGCATTTATGGAAACAATTTAAAAGCTACATGGAAACCCGAAGATTATTGTAAGTGACAGTGATCCCATTTTTACAGGAAATTTTTTGGACGAAATTATTTTCTTATTTGGGTACTCAACTAGCTCATAGCTCATCTTATCATCCTCAATCTGATGGTCAAACAGAGATAGTGAATAAATTTTTGGAAGGATATATTCATTGTTTTGTATCTGATAAGCAAGAAAAATGGGTCAAGTGGTTAACTCTCGTTGAATGGTGGTATAACACTTCCTTCTACACTGCAGGAAAAATGATGCCATTTATGGCACTTTATGGATATCATCCACCATCCATCACACCTTATTTAAGTGAAAATTCTAGGGTTCAAGCAGTGGAGGATCACATCGAGCATCAACAAGAAGTTCTCCAACTCTTAAAGGATAACCAAAATTTGGCACAAAATCTAATGAAACAACAAGCAGATCAACATCGCAGTGAGAGAAGTTTTGATGTGGGAGACTGAGTATTTTTACGGCTACAACCATACAAACAAATGTCCCTCAAGCAAGCTAAGAAGGATAATAAATTATCACCAAAGTACTATGGTCCTTATAAGGTGTTGCAAAATATTGGTACTATGGCATACAAATTGGAGCTTCCTACTTCTTCGCTAGTGCATCCAGTTTTCCATGTTTCATGCTTAAAAGAGGTTATAGGGGAAAAACTTCCAGTTCAAACAATATTGCCAAAACTTGATGAGGAAGGAAAAACCATATTGGAACCTGAAGAAGTCACAGAAACAAGAACTCGACAGCTACGAAATCGATCAATTTCAGAGTATCTCATCAAATGGAAGAACTTACCCACTGAAGATTCTACATGGGAGGATGAGAATTTTATACAAAAGCACCCGGAGCTACTCAAGCGTTGAGGACAACAATTTTTTGAAGGAGAGGAGCATGTTAGGTCCTTATATTACTAGTATAGTCCCTTATTGTTGTTAGTTAAACCCCCTTATTGTTATTGTTGTACCCCTGTAACCCTCATATTGTTATTATTGTGCCATTTCATTATTATTGTTAGGTCGACTAGGATTACATTGTGGCCCCATGGACTCCTATATATAGAGAGGAGGTTTTTTCATTTGCATCATCCAAGAATTGTTCATTTAGGTAATGTATTGGAGGTTTCCCCCTCGAAGTGGTTGATTTCTAAGGCATTGATCTCTCTTTTCTTCTATTTTTAGAGTTGGTTTCATAACATGCAACCATAACCAGATTATCCTATTATATATGCTAGTGCTGGATTTTTCAAAATAACTACCTACTCTCCAAAAGAAGTTATTGGAAGAAAATGGTGTGCTTTTCTTCTTGCTCCCTATTTCTATGTATGTGTGTCTTTGTCTTTCATTCTCTTTTTGTGATTAGATATTCATGTGAAGATGAAAAAATTACAAATGCACACTAATTATTGCAACAAATTTTGGAACCTCGCTTCAACATTTGATATACTGAGTTATTTAGGCTTGCTTGTTGAATGGTCCTGTAGCTGATATCATGAAGCAAGAAACCACATTTATCTTCTTTACTACAAATATTGATATGGTTAATGCAAATTTTTGTATGTTTAGGGGTTCAATGAAACTTGTTGTTAATAAGTGGGGTAGAATTGAGGACTCCATAGGGCCTGGTCCACCACGGAAATCCATAGGAAAATTCTCCAACTTGCAAATCCTTCTTCTTAGTGGTAATGAGTTCACCGACAATGTTCATCAACATATTGGTTGTTTGAATAGAATGTCCAAGATGGATTTCAGAAATATCAAATTCTCTATAGTGATACCTCAAGAGAAAAGTTACTGTAAGCTCCTGGCCTTCATATATTTGATTAGGAGTGAGCACAATGGACCCATAGCCCCATAGATAAAGAATATGAGGATTATGAATATCTCTAGAAACCATTTGGTTGTAGCATTCCTTTATATATTGAAGCCATGTTAAGCCTCACATTCGTGGCCTTCATATATTTGAGTAGGAATGAGCATAGTGGACCCATACCCCATAGTTAAGAGGTAGAGGTGACAACCAAACTTATTGGGTTAGGTCACTAATTGGATGAGAACTACTTGCTTCGTTCGTTTAGTAGAATTAGTCAAGGTAGGCAGGCTAATGATGACGTGGAAGTAGAGTTATCTTTGGAAATATCTTTGAATAATAGCAAGGTATTGTCAAGCTTCTCATTATGCTAAGGGGTTCAATAATTCTCTTGGACCTCTCCCTTTTAAAGAAGATACATCTATCATGTCCTTGGTTGCATCACATTTATTTGTATTTCATGTACATCTTAATTGTCTTATATGGTATTCAAAATCCTTTAGGGAATTTTCCTATAATTCTTCTCCTTTCCTTTTGTAGAGTCCATATTTGCAACATGTTTATGAGCCTTGCAATCTACTCAATGTTTTGCATCTTACTAGATTGTAATCCTTTAAGTGCTGGCATATTTTCTAATGCTTGAGATATATTAGTTGCTTAGAATTGCAATTAGTGGGTTTTCTTTAACTATTATGCACATTATGTATCCAAAATTGTTTACCTAATGAAAGAAGATATCTTTGGACATTTAATTGCCACAGAAATACTGTAAGCTAATTATAGACCGAAATAAATACAATTTGTTATGAGTATCCTCTTTCCCCTGTGTTTTTTCATTAGTATTATCGTTTATACCAACAACAAAAAAAGGCATTAGAAACACAACATAAACTTATCAACATCAGATTGTTGGTTGTGACAACATATCTAAAGTTGAAAAAAAAATTGTTGAAGTTTCTTCCACGTGTCTTGTTCTAAAAAATCTAGTGTCAATAGTCTTACAACCACTAGGATCGTGATCAGACACTCGATGTGATCTCACAATAGGCACCTTATCAGAGCTTAAAGTAATATTTATTTCATCCAAGGGAATCTTGGATTTTATGATATATGGAATGTGATGGATGGTAATTGTATTCTCCACAATAGCTTAGAGTATATCCTCAACCAATTGATTAACATTCTCCACAAAAATACACTCATTTACCCCACCTACAACTGTGTCACAACTATTAGTTGTAGCGCTAACATCTGTAGAATTGATTTCCATTGAATCTAGAATAACAACATCAATCTCATATGATCATGCCAATTTGTTTTGTATGCCATTGGACATCACTCTTCCTTTGTTGGTCATACATCTCATGAGAAGGATTCCATGTAATATTAGGCATGAAAGCTTTATTGGAATTTGTTACATTAATTCCTTCTCCACATGCCCTAATTGAAGCAAACAAAACCCTTTCATCATCGGAATTGTTGAATTGTTGAAGAATTATTTCCCTAGCTTCTATAGAAGTGTTACCATCAAGCCTTAGTACTTCAACACCTTTAATCGAGTTCCTATTGTTAATAACCATAATTTCAAATAAGGCCAAAGGATTTAGGATTTGACTAAAAACAAGAAAATTATTCTTATTCAACACACAAAGGGACAACATGTCAAGGATTCTTCAGTCCACCATTGAAGTTATATCACTAGAGATGCTACTATCAGAATCTAACTAGCCTGAAGAATTACCCCATTTTTCAATACTTATTTTTTGTAATGAAGGATGCATGCACATTTAAAAATACTTAATGTCTCTACAAAATATAGACTTTGGGGATAATTTTATAATCTCAAACTCTTCCTTTTGAGACTCATTGAGTCTTAAGATGACCGCAAATTTTGTAAGGATGGGCAGTTTTTCATGAATACCTCCCCTGCAGTAGTGTAAAAACAATAAAAAAAAAAAAAAAAAATTGAAGATCACTTGCAACAGGGGTTTTCATTCCTTTACTGCCATTTTGCAAGAAATTACCCAATTTACTATAGAATATTTTGTCATTTGAGCTTATGTAATGTCTCTTATTTGTGGTTTTAAATATTTTTCACTTAATATGATGCCTTTGAAGATGACTTTGAAATATTTTTCATCTAGAATATCTGGTATTATTAGCTTGAAATGGTTGAAGAGCTTTGTAATATTATTTTGTAAACGTACCTGAGAATAGAATCACATGTTTTGTATGTACTTGTATGAGAGAATTGAGTATCTTTGTGTGATTGTTTCTAGGAGAGGCTCACATCTAAAATCAACAATTCTAGACACTCTAAAATCATTTGTTGTCTTTGATGTTGTTATTCTCAAGTTTCTCAAACATTATACTTTAAAACTAAGCATGACTGACAATAAGTGTGCTCTTCTTATCTCTCCACTTCTTGAATATTTCAAGTTGGTTGCATCTTAATGGTTATATTTTGTTTCTTAATTCATGGAGATCATATAGAGGAATGTCCTCTAATTACCAATCCTTAAATTTCTTCATCCATGAGCACAACGTAGACTTTAGTGCTACAATCAACGACCTCTCTTATGGATACTTTTTCAAGAAACTTTGAAAAGAGAGAGTGACAAGGAATGTCTTAAAAATTCCTAGTGCATGAGTAACAATGCATTCCTAGTTTATTTTTTCATTAATTGATGCCAATGCATTAATTATTATAATAAATGATGGAGAACAAACTTCAATATAGGGGATTTATGTTGTCTTCCTTCATATTCCTCTATATTAGCAAAACATTGCATATGAAACATTTCCAATCATTCCCAGAAGGCGAATAACCACTAACCTATAATGTGATGTGATTGAGGGGAATTAAATCGTAGTTTGCAGATGCAAAGTGCAATTGCGATGAAGGAATAGTTGTGTTTGACGAGAAAAACTCTTATCAACAATGGTAAATATAGTACTAGTGAGGTGTAGGCCTGCTACTCTATATCTCGTTAATGCGATGTGATGAGGTAGTCACAATTTTCCTTTCCAATTTGCGAAGATTTTCACTTGGGTTTCCAATTATGTGATTAATCGCTCTTTTTCTTCCTAGTTGGAGATTTAGTTGGCTCAATTTTTCATAATTTCAGCCAACACCATAATTTCCACGTTCCTTTTCCTTAATTTTTACCTAGCCATTCAATGCACTCACATTTAGCTTCACCCATACTTCTTAGCAGTCTCAAGAGGGCACGATTTCACCAGACTGTGCAAGAATTTGTTGCTATAGTGAATCAGTTGGGAATATATAGTAATTTTGAACTTCCTTAACATGCCTCTAGTAATCTGCCTCAAATATTATTATGTTAGAATATGTCAATGAATAACTGAGAATACTTATTGTAGCCTAGGATTAGAGTGTAATATTCCCAAATTTTCACATGATATTTGGAATATTAGAGTTCTTAATAAACCTACTTAATTAAGTAAATAAAAGGGTGGAGGGACCCGTAATCATCATGATGAATAAATATCCACTTTTTATGTGTGAATGTGGATTAATTAAGCCTAGATCTATATAATGAGGTAGTGGAGCCACTACTGATGTGAATGGAATTGGAGATCATGTCTCATTAATGAGATAGATCATGGAGGTTGAAGTAGTCAACTAAGATCTTGGAAGTGATCAAATAGAAGATCATGGAGCATTCATGATGAGATGATGGAGGAAGTTGTGCAATTAATGCACACATGATGGGAGAGGGTGTACATTGCACCTAGACATGATGGATGACTTGGAGAGACAACATAGCCAAACGTGGAGGATCATGTCCACGTGCACAGTGCAGTTTAGATGAGGGCCAAGGCATGGGAAAGCCCATAAACTATATAAAGGAGATGAAGACAACAATTAAGGCAGGCTATTGATTATTGATTTTGAGGTCTGTTTAGATCTGGAATTGTCATGTGACATTCCATTGCTTTCTTGGGTAGTTTAGAAAATATTGCAAGTGTTGTTTAGCACAGGGTGTTCCTGGTCGGGAATCCCACCTCTTTCTTTGAGTAGCTCTGGAAAGAGTATTGTACTTCATTCTACATCAGGCATTGGTGCCACTTATATTTTCCTACTTTCTGCAGGACATTCATATTCAAAAATTGCAGATTTCTGAAGATTAGTTTGGAAGGTGGAGGTTGTCTTTAGTATTTCAGTTGGAGAACCGGTGAAGGTTTATTCCTATCACCTTGGGATTGGAGATCATCATTCCCAAAGCTTCATTTCAGATCTGGCATCAGGCCAAAATTTATTGACCTCCTAGCAATAGTAATCCCTTCAGGAATTATACTGTCGATTATTGAAAATTCAAAGGAGGAAGGAAGTTGCTAGCATTTCAGCTAGTAATCCTATGAGGGATCATCCCCTCACCTTTCCATCAGTATTTCCATAAGCTTGGAGTTTATTGCAGCATATTTCAGTAGGCATAGAGCCTCTCTCTCCTTACAGTGTAATTTTTATGAACAGTTGTGTGGCAACAACTATAATCATCATTGGAGGATTGAGAAGCTAGATCTAGAGCTTCTAGCTTGTAGATCTTAAGGAGTGATCAGCCCTTCAAGCTTAGATCTAATATTGTGACATATTTCAGCCATCTATTTGTCAGATCTAGCTTCAGATTTTTAATCCCAACAGATTAAGGATCAAATCCTAGGAGGGTGATTTTCCAAAGTTGTAGATATGGAAAATCATTTCTAGGTTATCTTGGGAACCCCTCACATTAGCCAGATCTTGAATCTTGGCATAATCAGAGCTCATAAGCTCCCTAGATCTAAATTTCCTTTTTCAGTAGTTCATGTACATCTTCAGCGGAAGGGACAATGCAGTATTGCTTCTTGTAAGCTCACCAATTACGTAGTGCTAGTTGCAGCACCATTGTAGGGTGATTCTAGGCCTTCTCTTGGGCTAGATTCACTCATTTTCTGAACATTGTGTAACTGATTCATCTCCACATAATAAAATGGCTAATATTCTCTGTAATTTACGATGTTGTCTTTAGATCTATTGTTTAATTAGTTGCAGTTCTGGATCAACGACCTAGGGATTAGCTCAAAATTCAAAGTTACAAGATTGGGTTGAAACTAAGATGGTTGCATAGGTCTCGTCTTCTTGATTCCGACACCACAAACGGTTTGAAAAATGGACTCCATATGAAGAAGTTATTTCACTTTGAATGCTGAGTGGGTTTGATGGAGCACGGAGGGGCCAACCCTCCTCCCATGGAACCTCATCATATGACCAGTGTGGGAGCTTAATTTTAAGAGTGCTTAAGAAGCCTAATCTCAGGTTTATTATTTAATTAAGCTTCAGTTAAGTGGAGTTTAATATGGCGGAGATTCTGGAGGCGCTCCAAAATTTAGGCGGACTTCCACTTTTAGTGGAGTTAACTGGCAGTTGCTCCACATTTAGTGGAGGAAATTGGGGCAAAGTTGTTTTGGTCATAAATCTCTCATTATTGAACCAAATTGGACAAAATTTTCATCAATTTTGGGTCTCTTCGACCTTAGGAGAACTTTGGGATAGGTTTCAAGTCGAATGGAGGTGTTCTTTAGCATATTTTTCTTTAGGGAAGATGAAGGAGCCATCAGGGCCACCATGAGACAAATTCAGTTTGAGGCCTAACCAGGGGAGTTAGAGTCCTTTTCCAGAGTTCCAATAGTATAAATTGGATAATTAAGATGTTCTAAATATGATGAAATTGTTTTTAGAGCCTGTAGAGAACGTTTGAAGGCCAAAAAGCTTCAGTAAAGTTCCAATGGTCATTAGTGCCAGCAGCAGTGTAGGGCTTAGAAAGAGCTATTTGAGACCATTTGCAGTGAAACAGTGGTCATTATTCTGAAAAAATAATTATAAATCTATTTAAAGAGTTTTAAGCAAGTTTTAAATACTTTTAGAGGTTGAAAACTCAGCAGAGAATTTTTCCTTAACCCAAGTGCCAGGGCGTGCTGATAGGTGATTGAGGCAAAACCGGAGTAGTCGGAGGCTATTTTTGATGAACCAAAACTCTATCTTGACTATTTCAGTCATTTTGGAACCAATGGAAGTGATTTTAGAACATTTTTATAATTTTAGAGCTCGAAAATCATATGTGAAGTTCTGGGCAGCCCTGGGCAAACCGTGGAGGCTAGCCTATTTTGGGAATGCAATGCTTGATTTGAGAAATTTATCAGTTGGTATTTGGTGTTTGATGTGTATTGGATACATAATTAGTGGTTTCAATGACAGAAACAAAATTCTGAGGGAGTTTGTGCCATTTGGAAGCTTAGAGTAGCTTAGTGCATCGACAGAAGGAATCGTGTCAACAAGAGCCTAAAGCTGTTTGCAGAACTTGGACAGCCAATTGAGGGATATTTATGGTATTTTAAGTCCTTTGGATCATTTTTTTATTCATTGTAATTAAGTATTTACTTTGTAAAAAAAACTTACCATAATCCCAAAGAGCTTAGTCATGATGACAAAGCTCAAAGGAGATGTAGCCCACGAGATTTCAGGTGAACTCCTAGATTAAAATTTTTGTTGTATTTGAAGGATTATTTTCTGAATTGTGTTGCTATCATACATGTTAAATTACAGTAAGAACAAATGAATTTAAGACACATAAACAATGAAACTTCATACACCACTTTCAAGTAAATAATTCCGCAAAATTGTCAAGTAAAAGCTAGATCATTTTAATTTAAACTGAGTGGTAGGTTCTTGAAATACATATAAGTTATCCAGATAATTTTCAGATCAGGCTTGAAGATTAGCATTCCCAGAGCTTCATTTCAGATCTGGAATCAGGGAAAAATTTATTGACCTCCTAGCAGTAGTAATCCCTTTAGGAATTAAACTGTCCATTATTGTAGATCCAAAGGAGGAAGGAAGTTGCTAGCATTTCAGCTAGTAATCATGTGAGGGATCATCCCCTCACCTTTCCATCAGTATTTCCATCAGCCTGGAGTTTATTGCAGCATATTTTAGTAGGCATAGAGCATCTCTCTCCTTTACAGCGCAATTTTTATGAGAAGTTGTGTAGCAACAACTGTAATCATCATTGGAGGATTGAGAAGGTAGATCTAGAGCTTCTAGCTTGTAGATCTGAAGGAGGGATCAACCCTTAAAGCTTACATCTAATATTGTGACATATTTCAACCATCTATTTTCCAGATCTAGCTTTAGATTTGTAATCCTAGCAGATTAAGGATCAAACCCTAGGAGGGTGATTTTCCAAAGTTGTAGATCTAGAAAATCCTTTCTGGATTATCTTGGGAACCCATCACATTGGCCAGATATTGAATCTTGGCATCATCAGAGCTCATAAGCTCCCTAGTTATGCATTTCCTTTTGCAGGAGTTCATGTACATCTTCAGCAGAAGGGACATCGCAGTATTGCTTCCTGTAAGCTCACCAGTTACGTAGTGCTAGTTGCAGCACCATTGTAGGGTGAATCTAGGCCTTCTCTTGGGCTAGATTCACTCATTTTCTAAACATTGTGTAACTAATTCATATCCATGTAATAAAATGGCTTAGCTTATCTATAAATTCTAATTTTGTATTTAGATCTATTTTTTACTTAGTTGCAGTTATTATATTGTGTTTAAGTATTACTGCATTCTCCCTTTTGGGATATTACATAGTGACATGGTGATTCGCTTATTTCTCAATCTGATGGAGTTATATGTACATGAAGTACTTTATGTCATAGAGGATACTTGATCATAAAAAAATATTCAAAGGTCTATAGTTTTATACACCTTCAGGACATCTTCTTTCAATGATCCTACTACAGGGCTTCAAGGTTAAATAATGTATGAGACAAATTCTTCTCAAAACTGAAGAAGAGGATCAACACCTTATGCCCTTTTACTTAGCAAGAACATTCTTATCCAAGAAACTTTTCTCTACCTATTCTTGATGAAGATATCCTATAATAATGATATAAGCCTAACTTTTGATATCCTTATTATTGTTCGCTCCTCTTTAATTTCAAATATCTCGTGGACATATACTATGTACCTAAACATAAAATTAATTTTTCAGAGTAATAATGAGTGTCATATCTCATAGCATGTTAATTTACTGATCCCAAACTATAAAGGTTGTGTGACACCTTTTATCAATGAAGTACCTGCCTTATCTGTCAAGAGAAGCAGAAGAATTTGGTAGTTAGGTTCAATGTTGATTCTTTCGGAATGGGTGCAATTTTAATTTTCTATAGCGTTCATACATGGGCTGAGAATGTATCTAACAGTTATCACTATTTAAAAAGGTCACTAATCTTAGCTGAAATGAGGTGTCCAAATTTTCAGATTGTACTGTCATTTGGGGTAAATCATCAAGCATTCTGATGATATTTCAAGGCTTGAAAGATTTACTGGCATCCATTCTTACCTCTGTGAAATTATATTCCATATCGTATGAGGATAGGTATTAAGATGTAAAATCAAGGGTTTGAAAAGGATTGATAGGTTTTGATGGCACATCTGGAGAAATTTTCATGTAACAACACTTTTAGTTAAGATCCATGTGCAATCACGACATCCACATTTTTTCATTTATTTTTTAAGACAAGCAGTCAATTCGTGTAACTAAAGTGCCAAATTTAATCCTTTTTTGGGAGGAATGAATACCTTAATTGATACACCATTTTTCATTTAATTCATTTAAATTACATTGAATTCCAAAACTGCCAAAGGTGATATTTCTATGAAATGTGTTTTCTTCAATGTAAACTGGGATGTGGCTCCTACAATGGCAGTTTGATAGTTAACATTTTCAACATTAAGTATATGTCAAGTTGAAATTATATTAAAACACAATATGACAACCAACTAGTAAATTTGATTGCAAAAATTCTTTATAAGATTTGGTACATGTATATTTTCAACAGTGAGCATGTTTTTATGTACAAGTTTCCTGTAAAGGAAATTTTTTCGGATGTTTGACAATTTTCTAGATATTAGATTTACATTGTTTGCCTTGGAGTAGCCCTATTACACAAGGAAAAATGTCATTGGTTAGATTATTGTTGTGGCATTAACCATGACATTTCCAAGGCCAATTTTTAAGCTGGCATGATTGAATTTTATTCTTACTAGTTTGAATCTTAGTTGTATTCTGTAAAGATTGCTTATCAGTGAAGTGGTATACCTAATGATTGTTTTGCACACTGGTGTTTACAATGAAACTTTTGGATTTGTGGTTGACTGCAAGTTTCATGTTACTGAGGTTGATGGTAGATACAATTTTATTCTATAGAATGGGAAGTTTTGTTTTCATTGTAGGCATATTTCTTATATGGTCCTGTCACGTGAAAAAATCTCTCCTGAGCATTTATAGTAGTTTGGCATTGTATTTCTTTTTATGAGAAAATTGTTGCTACTTTCATTGTAGTATCTGACCTCATCAAAATGCTAATCAAAGGTGCTAGTTGTTGTTTTGGAAAATTCTATTCACCAGAATTTTAGTTCGGAGGATGGAAAGGAAATTTCCACTTGTGAAGATGAAACTAGAAATTGTGTTGAGATTGTTTAAAACAATTGCCATTTATTGATTTTTTAAAATGAAACAACATTTAAAGCATATGCTCTGGCTATTGCCTCGGAGACCATTGGAATTGGAAATATAGTGTTGTTTAGATATTTGACGATTTGGACCCATATACGATTAAACTAGGTCAAGTCAAGACCACAATATGGGATTATAAGACCAAAATTGGTCAAAATCATCGAATATTTAGACAATGCCTTGAAAATATTCCATGTTGCTTGTATTTCAAGGATTATCTTGAATCCATTTTGTTTGTTGAGAAAATAATCCATATGTGAGCACAATGTTGGAGATGGTTACGATATTAGGGAAAGGATTCTATTGTGATGTGCTTGAAGGGCATGGCTAAACATAAAAAAATTGAATAAGTAGTTTTGAGCAACCAAAAGAAGACATCATGAATCTAGTGATGATCTGTGCCTGGTGAAGGCACAATGGAAAAGTGAGGAATTTGGAAATCTCAAAGTGTATAATGCTTGTGCATACATAACAAATGGATATTCTAAAGTTGTTGTTACTCTAAATTTTGAAAATAGTTTGTCTCGTTATAATAAAAAATCTATTATATTATAACATAAGCACCACTATACGGTGTCAACAAGTATACATGGACTATGTACTTGAACAGAAAATTCCATTTTTAGAATGATAATAAGGACTCTTATAGCCAAGATGTGTCTAGGAGAGTATAGTAATCTCTCCAATATATGTAGAGTAATTTTAGTTGTCTTTCTAGATTCAGTAATGGCACTTCCAGTTATTGTCAAAGGTATGCATGCTGCCTAAGCTGGAGTTGGATTTTTACAACCAAGGGATTCACATGCCCTCAACATTGGATGTGAAGGACTTGACTTGAAAAAGGAGTTTGCACTAAAATAAGCCCCTTCTATTGATGCAAAAAATCCAGTAGAGAATTTCTATCACTTGCAAACGCTAAGTCATTCGGTCCATTATTGTTTCCTTCCTTTAAAGGTTTTTGATCCTCTTAAATTTCAAATATCTCATGGACAAAGGTTTCCTTTATTTTCTCCTGCATTTCTTTGAGGGTTGCACAATCAACACCCTTTACATCCTAAAAAGCCCTATTGTTAAAATCATGTTCGAACGTGTAATATTCTCCTTTGGTGGCTAGAAGTTGGTCCTATTCTATATTTGAGAGAACCTCTGTCATAGGCTTAGGCCATTGTCTGTAGGAGGACTAGGGCCCTCTTCTCTTCGCCTAAATTTATTTACATCATATTGTATTTCTTGGACCTCAGTCATCTTGAAGTCAATTTTACCGGCAATTGTGGGAGCAAAGGCATACTCATTTTCATTACTCTCTAGGTAAATCCATATAATTGTTTTCATTTATAAGGCTTCCAAAATTACTAGTGGGCCAGTGGCCCAATTTTATTTCTCTTCTTAGTATTTATAAAAATGGCATTTTGAATTTGAGATTGTATGTGGTGTTGTCCAGTGGTTTAGGATTCTATTTTGAGGTGGAAATTTTCATTTTGATTTTGATGTGTTTTGCTAGAAATGCTAGCTTCATCGTGTGTTCCTCGATGAAATATTAGTTGTTTTCATATGTTGTATTTTCAAACTATATTCTATTCATTTAATGGCTTGTAATGAGAAATTGATTCTTAGTAGTGATGTTTTCCTACTTCCTATGTATAGACTGGAATAATAAATGTAGTGCAACTGAATTCAATGGTGACAAATTATGCTCAAATTCTTCGATCATTTTTTTTGTATCTAACTATTAGGATGCTCACTTGTGAAGTGTTTCTTCATATATGGTTCAGTGGAAGTGCTCTCCATTCTACACCTTCATATATTTACTTCATTTTTTGAACCAAGAGACTATATTTTACTGCACATAAGATTTAGGAAGTCTACCATCTTGTAATGATGTTTTTATAGAAGGGACCCATGTATAGTTCCGAATGTAAGAAAAATATGGGCCTTCTAAATTTGTCTGAAGTAGTGTTTCAACGGTGGAATGGATCCATTTGGATATTTTTTTTTATAATTTCATTTGTGACATTATACATCATTTTAATGTTTATATTATTTACCTGGAAGTAAAAATCCTAAAGTACAATATAATAAGGCTAATATAATCTAAATTGTCTGTAGGAGAAACAAACCTCATTCTATTTCTATTGGAATCCTTCAACAAAATTTCATCATTGTTCTACTCAGCTTCAAAAGGCAGATCATGAACACCGAGGATTCCATCACATTGATTTCGTGTGCCCAGGAGGCTATGTTCCAATTCTAAAGTTCCACTATACTTGCTAAGGGGTGGTCCTTGATGATGAGTTATATTTGCAATGGAAAAATCAAAATCTGTGTTTACTGTCATTTTTAGATTTATCACAGTGCTTCGTACATGATTATGATTTCACTATTTTTAGCTCATATCATTAACTGTCAAGACCATTATTGGGATCTGAAAGCAGGGGGTGATACTCTAGCAGGTCTGGAATTTCCTCCACAACATAAAAAAAAATTATTTCCTTATTTGGACTGTATGAAAATGGAATCAGAGGTTGCGTCCCTGCTTTTATTGACTTGAATATTGGAGGTAGAATTCTTCTCAGCATTCTTGTCATACAACTGTTTAGCTACAGCCTCTACATATTTTCTAGCCTGTGAATCAATAAATAGGTTGCTATCGTCTTTAATATGGGTGGAAATGAGGGTCTCTGCATTGTTGGATATTGCCACAAGTTTCTTAGACATCTCCCTATCTACATCTGGGGCTAAAATTTGTCCCTCTGCTTGGACAACTTTCTTCACAAGTTGTATTCCTTTCAAACACGACCAAAGACCTACAAATTTATTCTCCAATGGTTACCCATAAATTGTCTTCAATGGTTTCTCTAATAATTTCAAACTCAGGATTGAAAATATTTTCTTCAAGTTTGTTTTCATTATCTTCAAGAAGAGGACCAGGGCCCTCTACTATGTTGTTCTGGACAACTTACAATTACCTGATTCCTTGAATGATTGGTAACTAGTCATAGACACTGTCCCATTGTGCACAAATGCATTCAGAAAGTTTGGAAAAGAGAAATATTCCTTTGTAATTAATCTTGTAGGGATTTTTTAATGAATAACATGCATTAAATAGGTTTGTTTTTTTTGGAAATTTTTTGATGTTTTTTATGTTTTATGTAAAGTTAGAAGATCTCATTATAATTTTTGTTCATGTTTTTAGGTTTTTTGTGAGAAAACCTGCATTAAATTGGTGACACCATTTACTAAAAGTGGAAAATCATATTTAAATTTATCTATAGATTTAATGAATTTATTTCAATGCTTATATTCCTAAACCTTGAACATATTCCATTAGAGAGAAGCGATGAGGAAGCACTCTTCTTTATTTCCTGAAATTTTCCATGATTTATTTCAGTACTTATATTACTAATCTCCCACGCAGGTGTGTTGGAGAATTTCAAATATGGGAATGGGAAATTCTTTTGCAATTGAAGTGGGGATAAACAAGTGAGAAGCATGTTTTCGTTACTTCAAGCTTAAGAAATTTCATTTCCAGGAGAAAATTGATGGAAGAGGGAAAGGCATTCACAAGAGAATCTCTCAATCAACTTTTAGCGGGACGGGGGGAAGTGACTGGTGTAGATAAAATCCTTTTGGAAAAGGTAAACAATAAACACATTTTGAAGGTATTGTGCCCTTAAACTAAATAATGGATGCTGTCCATGTTTTATAAGGGATTTGAGCCAAGTTCCATGAACCAGTCGCTTGCACACCCCTTCAAGCTTAGGGCCAAAAAACTCATCATAATATCATCGTGAAAAAAACTATTCTCTATTGAATTGAATGAATGAAGATATATTCTCTTTAATTGAATCAAAATATCCATGGAATCTTGGAATTCAATCCAAATCTACATATGAATTCTAACAGGGAAAACTTCAAGTTCTCAAGGAATAGATCAGAGCATAACATTGAGCCATCCATGGAGGAATATCCAGTTTCTCTTCACTTGTAAGCCCATTCTTGTATGCCCCTGGAGTACAAAAAACTCTAGAACCAATATGTAGGGGCTTCATCACATAAATTGCACCATTGACAAGGAGAACACTATTCAGGCTGAGCAAAATTAGGTCTTGTTCAAATCTTGAAGGTAGGAGTTGTAGTAGGCTTAGGATATATTATTAATATATGCTCAAAAGAGATCATTTTTTTGTGCATATCTTGAATCATTTGTAGCATGACAGTCATGTCAATATTGGGACCAAAATTTTCAAATGGTAGAACTGTTATAAGATTCTGCTCTTAAAACTCGCAAAAAGTTTGTAGAACTTAACCAAGAGAGTTTACATTATTTTCTTCCAATCGATGAAAATAAGAAGGGGGTAAGTTATTATCATAATGGACTAAAGCCGCTTGTTGAGTGGGTCATATAAATTCAGGAATCTTGTTAAAGAGATTCATGAGCCAGAGGTTAAAATCTTTGATGATCTCACCATCTTTGAAGGATAGGCTGTGAAAATTTCTTATTTGATCAATAGGGTTTTCCATATTTCCAAGGGTGGACTTCAACCAGTAATTGAACTCAATCCAAGACATTTCAAAGGTTTTATTGGGGATGAAAGGGGACAAGGGAAAATAAAATAATCACTATGAGTCATCAAGAATAGATCGCTCAAGCAGAATACCAAGACTAAAGCGTGGGAGCAAGGAAATGAACTAGCAGTAATGTTATCATCACAAAACCTAAAATTGGTTTACAAATTTTTTTTACATGTGTGTTTATTGCCGTCGGTATTTCGAAGTTTCACTATTGTCGGACTTGAGACACATGTTTGGTCACATCGGTCTTGCGACGTACATATTTTAATGTTGGTCTTGCGATGAAGATATTGTAACGTCGATCTTGCGATGTGATGAGGTAGTCGCAATTTTCCTTTCCAACTTATGAAGAGTCGCACTTGGGTTTCCAATTATGTGATTAATCGCTTTTTTCTTCCTAGTTGGAGATTCATTTGGCTCAGTTTTTCATACTTTTATCCAACACCATAATTTCCACGTTCCTTGTCCTTAATTTTTACCCATCCATTCAATGCACTCACATTTAGCTTCACCCATACTTCCACCTACATTAGCAGTCTTAAGAGGGAACGATTTCACCAGACTGTGCAAGAATTTTTTGTTGTAGTGAATCAGTTGGGAATATATAGTAAGTTCGAACTTCCTTAACATGCCTCTATTAATATGCCTCAAATATTATTATGTTAGAATATGTCAATGAATAACTGTGAATACTTTTTGTAGCCTAGGATTAGTGTGTAATATTTCCAAATTTTCACATGATATTTGGAATATTAGAGTTCTTAATAAACCTACTTAATTAAGTAAATAAAAGGGTTGAGGGACCCGTAATCCTCATGATGAATAAATATCCACTTTTTATGTGTGAATGTGGATTAATTAAGCCTAGATCTACATAATGATGTATTGGAGCCACTACTAATGTGAATGGAATTGGAGATCATGTCTCATTAATGAGATAGATCATGGAGGTTGAAGCAGTCAACTAAGATCTTGGAAGAGATCAAACAGAATATCATGGAGCATTCATGATGAGATGATGGAGGAAGTTGTGCAATTAATGCACACATGATGGAGAGGGTGTACATTGCACCTAGACATGATGGATGACTTGGAGAGACAACGCAGTCAAACATGGAGGATCATGTCCACATGCACAACATTGTTTAGATGAGGGCCAAGGCATGGGAAAGCCCATAAACTATATAAAGGAGATGAAGACAACAATTAAGGCAGGCTATTGATTATTGATTTTGAGGTATGTTTAGATCTGGAATTGTCATGTGACATTCCATTTCTTTCTTGGGTTGTTTATAAAATATTGCAAGTTTTGTTTAGCACAGGATGTTCCTGGTCGGGAATCCCACCTCTTTATTTGAGTAGCTCTGGAAAGAGTATTTTACTTCATTCTACATCAGGCATTGGTGCCACTTATATTTTCCTACTTTTTGCAGGACATTCATATTCAGAAATTGCAGATTTCTGAATATCGGTTTGGAAGGTGGAGGTTGTCTTCAGTATTTCAGCTGGAGAACCAGTGAAGGTTTATTCCTATCACCTTGGGCTTGAAGATCAACATTCCTAGAGATTCATTTTAGATCTAGCATCAGGACATAATTTATTGACCTCCTGGCCGTAGTAATCCCTTTAGGAATTACACTGTCCATTATTGCAGATCCAAAGGAGGAAGGAAGTTGCTATCATTTCAGCTAGTAATCCTATGAGGGATCATCCCATCACCTTTCCATCAGTATTTCCATCATCCTGGAGTTTATTGCAACATATTTCAGTAGGAATAGAGCCTCTCTCTCCTTTACGATGGAGTTTTTATGAGCAGTTGTGTAGCAACAACTGTAATCATCATTGGAGGATTGAGAAGCTAGATCTAGAGCTTCTAGCCTATATATCTAAAGGAGGGATCAGCCCTTCAAGCTTAGATCTGATCTTGTGACATATTTCAGCCATCTATTTGTTAGATCTAGCTTCAGATATGTAATCCCAACATATTAAGGATCAAAACCTAGGAGGGTGATTTTCCAAAGTTGTAGATTTGGAAAATCCTTTTTGCGTTATCTTGGGAACCCATCAAATTGGCCAGATCTTGAATCTTGGCATCATCAGAGCTGATAAGCTCCCTAGATCTACATTTCCTTTTGCAGCAGTTCATGTAAATCTTCAAGAGAAGGGACAATGTGGTATTGCTTCCTGTAAGCTCACCACTTACACAGTGCGAGTTGCAGCACCATTGTAGGGGGATTTTAGGCCTTCTCTTTTGCTAGATTCACTCATTTTCTAAACATTGTGTAACTGATTCATCTCCATGTAATAAAATGGCTCAACTTCTCTGTAAATTATGATGTCATATTTATATCTATTGTTTACTTAGTAGCAGTTCGTATATTGTGTTTACGTATTACTGTATTCTCCTTTTTTGGATCTTACAATGGTATCAAAGCATGATCTTTGGCTCAGCTTGTGGACACTTCATATTTTTCATCAAAAGAAGAAGTAGATAAATGAGATATATCATGAAGGAGGATTATAATATTTCCACTCCTCTCTTTGGATCCATGAAATATCTCTCCAAGGAGGTATATCAAATGAAGAAGGAAAGGCAAAGGAAGGATCCAAGAAGAAGATTTGAAGAGGAAGGTCCAAGCACTTCCTATCAACAGGAAAAAAAACCAGAGAATCATAGATCTCCTCATAGATCTATTATGCCCATTTTCTTTGAAGAATGTGAGAGCTATAGAAATGAATAAAGAAGAGAACCTGAGACTCATGAGACTCTCAGTTTGTATCTTGAAGAGTACAAGGAACAGTCTAGAGCATTCAAAGAGAGTCTAACTTTCCAAGAATTCTTTGAGCTCAAAGAAGAAAGAAGATCCTATAGTAGCAATAGAAGGAAGAGGCACAATAGATTCTATTTTCCTACATTTTATGGGTCTTCCTCAAGAAATTTTAAGGCTTGGAGGCAATATTTAGATGCATTTTTCAAGCTACATCCTTTGGCTGAAAAAGAGGTTGTCCAAATTGCAACACTTCATCTCTTAGGTGAAGCGAAGGATTGGTGGTTTAGTCACATGGAGCATGTAAAGGTGAATAATATTCAAATTTCTTTCACAAGTTGAGGAAGAATTTTGATTTGAAGAAGACAAAGATGTGCCACAAAGAGAGATTTCTTAATGAAATAGAGGGGGATGTCAATCTTGTCACTCTGGACAAGAGGTCACTACATTCACCACCAGCTGCAGAAGTACTTGCATCTAGAGAAGAGGCACTTGCAACCTTGCAAGATAGTCTTGAGCTCTTGACACATAGAGTCCCATACATGATTCAGAAGATGCATGAGGAAGAGGAGGAAGATTCCAACGCTGGTACATTGGTAGAAGAGCATCCATCTCTCTTACTAGTATTTGGAGACACCATTTTCCTGGTTGGAGGAACTCTTGTGTTCTGTCAAGAGGTTCCCACACATCATTTGATCCAAGGTATGCATACAAATTCATCACCTATTGTTTCAGTAGATCTTATTGAAACCTACGGGGACATGTCATCAAGGCCAATGCATAACCAAGGGTTAAAACAAAATGCTGATTTGAAGCAGCAACATATCATAGCTTAGAGGACCCTTGACCTAATCAAGGAGGAGATGAAAAGCTATCCTAGTTTATCATGGATAGACTACATTCAACCTCTTGAGTTGAAGTGTAGAGTTTCAAAAAAGAGGATGAGCATAATTCTATGTACAATGATTGGTTATGAGATCAGTATTGTACCTTGCTTTGAGACAATATATGTATTACCTTGCAAAGCTACAATGTTGTCACTTAGTATTAGTGACAATGAAGAGGCCCCATTATTATTGGAGAATTATGAAGGTAGATTCATTCATGAAGAAATGGAGGGTAAGATGATGAATAGTAGACATCTTGAGATGAGAAATATTTTCTCCTTTGTTGGTGACACTTTCTCAATGAGCATCTCATAGCTCAAAGAGAGACTTCTACCTACAGCAGATTCAGAACCTCATTGGTTTTGGAGGGCCATGGATGAGAAGAAGGTCTCATTAAGAGATTTCATTGGAGGTTCACTTCAACATTTCATGGATTGCAAAGATATTCATCAGTCTGAGGAGGTTGGTGTCCTACAATGAGAGGGTACCAAGTATTTGCAGAATGAGATCCGTCATCCACATTGGGATGAATGGTTGATAGGATGGAGCAAGGGGTTGCCAAGCCACTTGCAGATCTATGATACAGGCCAATAGGAAGCACGAATGCGCTAGTTGCTCTTGGGTGAGTATGGATACCACTCAAAGAGTCATAATTTTATGATTCATGCCTTACACATCACTGGAAGAATGCAGAAGAAAAAGAAATGGTTACTTTGGTTGTTGAGAAGAGAGCTTGGATATCACATATTAAATCTTGTGTCCTTATATTTACTCTTGTTTGGGGTATATCTCATGCCGTTACATGTATTTATGTTTGGGATGTATCTCATGTTCATATATGTACTTGGGTTTGGGAGAAATCATAGCTCTCAGATGATGTGGCATAAGGGAGCTTGTTTGTATTATGTTGATGAGACATTTCACATGTCCATTACTATATTGTTGCTCCATGACTTGCATCATGATAATGCAAGGAGGAAGCAAGAATCCTTGTTGCTTTGGTTACTATTGGGAGAGTATGGGCTGAATTCTTCCCATACATTGCATGACATTGTTGGAGGATATCAACAGGAGGCCTTACATCGTTGGCTTTTGTTGGGGGATTATGGTCATTGTACATGATATGATGATGATGTGATGGGGCATCAAGATGCCTTATTGAGGTGGCTTATCTTGAGAGAATATGGCCACTACATTTGGTACAATGATGATGTGGTATGGCAGCAAGGGGCATTGTTGCGTTGGCTTGTTTTGAGAGAGTATGGCTCTCATATTCTCAATGATGATTTGGCATGGCAACAAGAAGAATTGTTGCGGTGGCTTATTTTGAGACAGTATGGATCTCTTAATTGTTTTCATGATGATCTAGCATGGCAACATGAGTCTTTACTGCATTGGTTGTTATTAGGAGAATATGGTTTGACATTGTTTATGTTTTCCCATATGTCTCTACTTCTTGTTTTTCACTATGATGATGTGATGTTTGATTCCTACATGGCCAACATGGCTAATGATGAGGGCATTGATGTATGTAATCTACTCTATGAATCATGGGTTGGAGAAATAATTCATGAGTTTGGACTTTCCACTCTGGGAATGAACCACTTCATCTTATGTATCTCATGTGTAGAGAAGAACTTTGGTCATCATTTGGTTGCCACTTGGAGATTCATTGATGAATAAGGGTATCTAAATTTTTAGTTGGAGGCCATTCTAGAAATTATAGAGAGGCACCTTTGGAGCTAGACATACATGACACATTGTGACAGATGGGAAGGCCTTCCACATGAGAATGCCAGTTGGAGGGAGGATGTTTGTTGTAGCATCCACTTGTGCAGTTGCTTGAGGACAAGCAAAATTTTTTCGGGGGAGAACTGTAATATTCCGAAATTTTCACATGATATTTGGAATATTAGAGTTCTTAATAAACCTACTTAATTAAGTAAATAAAAGGGTGGAGGGACCCATAATCCTCTGATGAATAAATATCCACTTTTTATGTGTGAATGTGGATTAATTAAGCCTAGATCTACATAATGAGGTAGTGGAGCCACTACTAATGTGAATGGAATTGGATATAATGTCTCATTAATGAGATAGATCATGAAGGCTGAAGCAGTCAACTAAGATCTTGGAAGGGATCAAACAGAAGATCATGGAGCATTCATGATGACATGATGGAGGAAGTTGTGCAATTAATGCACACATGATGGAGAGGGTGTACATTGCACCTAGAAATGATGGATGACTTGGAGAGACAGTGCAGTCAAACATGGAGGATCATTTCCACATGCACAACGTAGTTTAGATGAAGGCCAAGGCATGGGAAGGCTCATAAACTATATAAAGGATATGAAGACAACAATGAAGGCAGGCTATTTATTATTGATTTTGAGGTATGTTTAGATCTGGAATTTTCATGTGACATTCCATTGCTTTCTTGGGAAGTTTAGCAAAGATTTCATGTGATGTTTAGCACAGGGTGTTCCTGGTCGGGAATCCCACCTATTTATTTGAGTAGCTCTGGAAAGAGTATTGTAATTCATTCTACATCAGACATTGGTCCCATTTATATTTTCCTACTTTCTGCAGGACATTTATATTCATAAATTGCAGATTTTTGAAGATCAATTTGGAAGGTGGAGTTTGTCTTCAGTATTTCAGCTAGAGAACTGGTGAAGATTTATTCCTATCAACTTGGGCTTGAAGATCAGCATTCCCAGAGCTTCATTTCAGATTTGGAATCAGGCCAAAAGTTATTGACCTCCTAGCAGTAGTAATCCCTTCAGGAATTACACTGTCCATTATTGCAGATCCAAAGAAGTAATGAAGTTTCTAGCATTTCAGCTTGTAATCATGTGAGGGAT
The DNA here is from genome assembly GCA_034641835.2 of Pinus albicaulis. NCBI lineage: Eukaryota > Viridiplantae > Streptophyta > Pinopsida > Pinales > Pinaceae > Pinus > Pinus albicaulis. The sequence continues at coordinate 421,149,877 of CM076577.1, forward strand.
CATCCCCTCAGCTTTCCATTAGTATTTCCATTAGCCTGGAGTTTATTGCAGCATATTTTAGCAAGCATAGATCCTCTCTCTCCTTTACAACGCAGTTTTTATGAGTAGTTGTGTAGCAACAATTGAATCATCATTGGAGGATTGAGAAGCTATATCTAGAGCTTCTATCTTGTATATCTGAAGGAGGGATCAGCCCTTCAAGCTTACATCTGATCTTGTGACATATTTCAGCCATATATTTATCATATCTAGCTTCATATCTGTAATCCGAGCAGATTAAGGATCAAACCCTAGGAGGATGATTTTCCAAAGTTGTAGATCTTGAAAATCCTTTCTGGGTTATCTTGAGAACCCATCACATTGGCTAGATCTTGAATCTTAGCATCATCTGAGCTCATAAGCTACCTAGATATGCATTTCCTTTTGCAGCAGTTCATGTACATCTTCAACAGAAGGGAAAATGCAGTATTGCTTCCTGTAAGCTCACCAGTTACGCAGTGCTAGTTGCAGCACCATTGTAGGGTGATTCCAGGCCTTCTCTTGGGCAAGATTCACTCATTTTCTAAACATTGTGTAACTGATTCATCTCCATATAATAATATGGCTTAGCTTCTCTATAAATTATGATGTTGTCTTTACATATATTGTTTACTTAGTTGTAGTTCTTATATTGTGTTTAAGTATTACTGCATTCTCCCTTTTGGGATATTACATAGTGACATGGTGATTGGGTTATTTCTCAATATGATGGAGTTATCTATACATGAATTACTTTATGTCATAGAGGAGACTTGATCATAAAATAATATTCAAAGTTATATAGTTTTATACACCTTCAGGACATCTTCCTTCAATGATCCTACTACGGGGCTTCAAGATAAGATAATGTATGAGACAAATTCTTCTCAAAACTAAAGAAGAGGATCAACACCTTATGCCCTTTTACTCAGCAAAAGTATTCTTATCCAAGAAAATTTTCTCTACCTATTCTTGATGAAGATATCCTAGAATAATGATATAAGCCTAACTTTTGATATCCTTATTATTGTTCGCTCCTCTTCAATTTCAAATATCTCATGGACATATACTATGTACCTGAACATAAAATTCATTTTTCAGAGTGATAATAAGTGTCGTATCTCATAGCATGTTCATTTAATGATCCCAAGCTATAAAGGCTGTGCGACACCTTTTATCAATGAAGTACCTGCCTTATCTTTCAGGAGAAGCGGAAGAATTTGGTAATTATGTTCAATGTTGATTCTTTCGGAATTGGTGCAATTTTAATTTTTTGTAGCGTTCATACATGGCTGAGAATGTATCTAACAATTATCACTATTTAAAAATGTCACTAATCTTAGTTGAAACAAGGTGTCTAAATTTTCAGATTCTTCTGTCATTTGGGGTAAATCATCAAGCAATCTGATGATATTTCAAGGCTTGAAAGATTTATTGGCATCCATTCTTACCTCTGTGAAAATATATTCCATATCGTATGAGGATAGGTATTAAGATATAAAATCAAGTGTTTGAAAAGGATTGATAGGTTTTTATGGCACATCTGGAGAAAATTTCATGTAACAACACTTTTAGTTAAGATCCACATGTAATCTCGACATCCACATTTTTTCATTTATTTTTTAAGACAAGCAGTCAATTCGTGTAACTAAAGTGCCAAATTTAATCTTTTTTTGGGAGTGTTGGTGAGGTAAATCCCCTCTGCGGACAGAGGTGACCCCACTAGCCCTAGAGTGGTTCTAGCCACTGATGCAGGAGCATCAATCGACATCAACCAGCATCGCATCTAGAAGCCACATCATTTCTAGATTTAAGGAGAGCGAGCCTTGTGGAAGGTAAAACTGGAGCACAAATATACAAAGACGTGATCATTGCATTGAGATAAGCATGAATCAAGATCCTTACGAGGTATTAGGGATTCATTGAATCAATTCTAGGGAGTCGTTGATTACGTGTAGGAGGAGATTTTGGATCTGTCGTGATCCACGCTATTTTAATTTTTATATATTGTAATCTGCAATTTGAAGAGGGCGGCCATTGGAAATGTGTAGGCCCAATAGGACATCATGGGCGTCATAGTTTGTAGTCAATATAAAATAGCCGCGTATTGATTTGATTGTAGATCTATGTGTATTTGAACATTCACCTATGTGCCATCTACGAAGGAACTGTTTTCTATTGTTGTGTTGTTTGTAGTTGTGCATCACTATTGAAAATCAATGCTATTTTCTGCTCATTTCAAAAGTGTTAAAGCAAGTTGTGTGTGAGTCCAATGAAATAATTTAGAAGTTGAGTGAGTTTTGATCTGCAATAAATCCGAGCAAGAGGAGCCCATGCGTTTAAAAACTTAAAGGAAGATGCTCCTTAAGTCTGGAAAAATTGTGATTGAGAATAATTACTGTTCAATTGTGATCTGTGTTGCACAGACCTCGTATTGATTGGGTTCAGATTCATGCAGACCATACATGGAGGAGTAATGAATCAATTTGCAGAGTTAACGCAGAGTAAATGCAGCGTTTATATGAGGTTGAGTTGTAATGTTAAATGTCAAGTTATGTAATTGCCACAGGAACAGTCGATGTGTGAAAGCGTTAGTCAAACTTGAATAACGTGGAGGAGCATTATGAAATTCCATAAGCGTTCATGGAGTTTGATGGCAATAGGATGTATATCGTTGGATGATAGTGGAAAATCGATGTGTTGGTATTCGATTTCAAATGAAATACTTGCTTTGAATTTCCATATCCGGACGTTGAGGTGTGGAGTATATGGTTTGAACCTATTAAAACAATCTTATTGCTGCGTAGCGAACTTTTTAGTTCAGATCGTGGGCCATAACCCACAGGTCAAGGTTCGAAATTTCTACATGAAAGGGGATTTTGGAAATACCCCAAGATCTCTTTTCATCAGCCACAAATGAGACAAGTTATAACATTGATTCCTAGTTAACGAATGGACGGAGATTCGATAGATGACTTATCGGAGGTCCTACGTTGTTGTCATCGTCGGAAAGAGTGGCTGCCTCTCGCTCCTGGTTTGACAGATCACAATTCACTCGCATTCACGCTCGGATACTTTCACACACACAAGAAACGATGGCGATATACAACATACTATTTCACATTCGTAACTATCAATTAGTCGAAGAAGACTACATCAATTTCATCAATAATCAACATAACACAATGATGGAACCAACACCATAGTCGAGTATATTAATGAAATAAAGGAAGATTACAACCAAGCTTCGACATTGCGGTCTCCTCCAACAGGGTTCCAGTGGAGCATGCCTCACAAAGGCTCGTCGGGAATTCGGATGGGGCTCTCTCTATGGAATTCTACTTGGTTCTACCTTCTCAATAGCGATTACTCAGCTATAGTATCTCTTCTCCAAGTTTAGCTTCTTGGCTATATGTTTAGCTAGCTTTCATAAAGGGAGAAGGCCTATTTATATAGATGGAGAGGGAGAGGTTAGGATCCCTATAATCATGGAAGGGAGACCTATCTTCAAGGAGTGTTCCATGGGATGAGGAAACCACTACCTAAAGAGGGAGATCTATGGCCCATTAACTTAACCACTTTCTGTGACTCATCCCTGAGGTGGTTAGAAGGAAAATTCCACCTATTTTTGTTAAAAAACATTCCTAAAATAGCTGGCATGGGCACAACACTAAGACCGAGTGCCAAATGGTGAGGGCTCTAGTGTAAATCCTCCATATTGGCGTGAGGGGCAAACTGACTACTCGCGCCAAGGCCAAAACATAGGTTTCTGTGTGCTTTTTGAGGAAATGTTCAACAGGATAAATGAAGTTCTTATGTAGAAGGATGCAAAGAAGGTGTTTGCAGAGTATGACACTTCTCATAGGTCACGGGAAATACCCTCCAATATCCAGGGCAAGGGATTGCAGGAACGGTGACAAAATTTTGTGTAACAGATGCCCCCTAAAGCATGAGGTCCGAGAGAGAGGGAGGGGTGAAATGATTTATGAGAACGCGTTCGACCTAAACACTATTGTTAGAAAACCTACAAGTACACATACAACTGATATTTCCGATACATGACATGTGGCATGGGCAGAGCCATCCATAATAGAGTACATAAACAGTAAGATCTGAGGTATGGACACAACCATCCAGCAGTAGGGATCAAAAACAGACTCAGGTATGGTCACATCTATCCAATCAGAAGAGCCATGTAATAAGTCATAGTAATCCACAATGAACCCACAGCCTGGATTTCATCATACAAAATCCAGGGTCTTGTGCTCCATCTCAACCCAAACAAAGTACAAATTCAAGCATGCGAATATGTGAGCTGAAGTCAAACATGCAAGAAAATCGTCTAATTACCAGCCAATGATGAAAGTCGTTAACACACGCGAGAGAAACCGCCAATAATGACAATGGCTCTCAAGGTATGAAAGGTACAATCCACGGAGTGTGAACAGTGATCTGACGTCAAAAACCCGCAGAGTCAGTTGATTGAAGGCCAATGATGTGGACCTTACATCAAATGCGACGAACCTGCCATTGAGGCATGCAGGCTCTAAGGTACCTGAAGGGAGTCTCTAAATCAGCTTCCTTGATAATGAGATGGAGTCGACAGGAAGTGACCTAATCTAAGGTGGGCCATAATGTTTCCCACATCATCGACACGAGACAGAGGAATGTGATGTTTGTGAATCAAGACCAACAGATAATCAGAGGGAGGTTGAAAACTTCAGAGGCAAACTTCTCTTGAAAATATCAGCGGCACGACACTAGATTTGGAAATATTTGACATCAAGGGATCTGAGGTCATGGCAACGTGGCAAAGAGAAGATGAGTGGTCAAAATAGATTACCGAAACCCATGGAGGCAAACAAATAACGAGGTGAGATGTCCCCAACCCAACATGAATGTAGACAAGTGCCATGTTCAAGAGCGACATACTGCCAACACGACTACAATCTGGTTCCATTTTCCCCACCATTTCTGGAGAGCACCCCAATTATATTTGAAAAACAAGCTTGAAGGGGATAGCATATGCTTGTTATGTAAGTTTGTCCTTCGGACAAATCCAACCTAGTACATTTTGCGAGCCCTAGGAAGGAGGAACTCGAGTAACGTCATAACGACAGAGTCCGATGTCATCATTTTTTAATGAGTCTGACAAAGGGATAACTCGACATCTTTTCATGTTTATAGAGTTTGAAAAGAAAGCTAAAAAGAAAACTACAGGAAGGCCCTTTTCATAAATAGTCTCACAGATTCGAAAAGGTAGAAAATTGTGTCTGAGAGAACCTCTTAGTCGCGATAGGCTAAGGTATTCCTTTTTCGTAAACAATCTATCCCAGCCCGAAAAAGGGGTAAACACATACTGGGTAGATATCGTTTCACAGCCATTTAACAAGTTCAAAATGACAAGCGACTCGACAATATTTTTAGTTTTAGAGAGTCATAAAAGATCTGAAATTTGACTCCTCCTAGAGGAACAAGTGGTATAAAGGGTAGCTACTGGTTCTGGTGATGGTGGAACTGCTCAGAAAAAGTAAAGGTCAAGAGGTTGTCTAACAAGACCACTCATTGCAGCGGTTTCTCAAGAATGGGTAAAATAATCAAGTGAAGGCATATGATCGGCCAAGCAGATAGTGACGATGGAGTGAGAAAACCAAGGCTCATCTGGAAAAATAGGCTGATAAAATGGCAATCACGAGAGGTAAAATGGGAATAGTTTCATTTTTACACAAGCTTGAAATTAGGAAACTCTACTTGAAGTTGGTTTCATTTTTACACAAGCTTGAAACAAAGATAAACTATGATTGAAACTGGTTTCATTTTTACACAAGCTTGAAAAGGAAACAAACTATGCTTGAAAAGTAAGCATGCCACCAGCATGGTGACTCAATTCAAGGTACATTCCCCCAAGCTTCAGTCCATATGAAAGGAAGATGGAGTGAAGGTTCAGATCATGAGATATGAGAAAGACTCAACTGGGATTTTATGAGATCTTATCAAAGATTCGAAGTGAACAGGAAAGTGTTTCATTGTTTTAACGAGGTTGACACATTAAAAGAACTATCCTCAGAGGCTAATTCATTTTTTAAAGGAGGTTGACATAGAAGACGAACTATCCTCGGGACACCTTGTTTCATTGTTTAAGGAGCTTGACACAAGACAAGGAACTCTGCTCCGACAACCTTTTATCATGTCGAATAAAAAGTCATAGACTCCAAGAGGTTTGCATCTGATGGGAGAACATCATCTTGGAAATCAGAACCCAATGCTCCCAACACAGGATGCACAAAGGCACTATCACTGAACGTAGGCATGGGACAGGGAGCCACATAATTAACCTGCACCGGGGAAGATACAAACGGCAGTTAAAAACCAAAAAGGGATGATGGTGGACCAAATTTCATGCTAGGACCGAAGAATGAAAGTTGATCAATGGTCACAATTCGACCTTTGTGTGGAAAATAAATCACACAAAAAAGGGAAGAGACAACTGCCCCCATGACATAAGTATAGTCGCGCCCCAAGAGAAAATTGAAATCCAAGGGTCCTGGAACAACCATCATGTCTATATGGATGGTTTTACTTCCCAAAGTAACTAGAAATTTGGGAAGGATCTCTAATGGTTGACTTGTTCCTCTGTTAAAAGCCAACAGATTCTGCGTAATAGGCATAAGCAGTGGAGAACCAAAAGCTTTCCAAGTATTGCAAGAAAAAATACTGACATATGCACCTTCATCTATAACAGTGCTAGGTATGACCAGATCAAAGGTTTGTACCATTATCTCGAAAGGCACATAAGACAGAAGGCGGCATACCACAAATTGACTCCAATCAAAGGAAGTGACCAAACTACTTGGAGGAGGTACCATCGAACTGAGATGGTTTTCCCTTGGTGGTTAGAAGGAAACTTCTGCCCTTTTTTGTTAAAAAAAATTCCTAAAATAGCTGGCGCGGGCACAAAATTGAGACAGTGCACCAGGTGGCGTGGGCTCTAGTGTAAATCCTCCATATTGGTGTGAGGGGTGAACTGACTACCCGCGCCAAGGCCAAAACATAGGTTTTTGTGTGCTTTTCGAGGAAATGTTCAATAGGAGAAATGATGTCCTTATGAAGAAGGATGTAAAGAAGGTGTTTGAAGAGTATGACACTGCTCAAAGGTCACGGGAAAGACCCTCCAATATGCAGGGCGAGGGATTGCAGGGACGGTGACAAAATGTTGTGTAACAGGGAGGAATGCATACCTTATTTGATACACCATTTTTCATTTAATTCATTTAAATTACATTGAATTCCAAAACTGCCAGAGGTGATCTTTCTATGAAATGTGTTTCCTTCAATGTAAACTAGGATGTGGCTCCTATAATGGTAGTTTGATAGTTAACATTTTCAATATTAAGCATATGTCAAGTTGCAATTATATTAAAACACAGTATGAAAACCAACTAGTAAATTTGATTGCCAAAATTCCTTATAAGATTTGGTACATGTATATTCTCAGCAGTGAGCATGTTTTGATGTGAAATTTTCCTGTAAAGGAAATTTTGTCAGATGTTTGACAATTTCTGGATATTTGACTTATATTGTTTGCCTCGGAGTAGCCCTATTACACAAGGAAAAATGTTATTGGTTACATTATTGTTGTGGCATTAACCATGTCACTTCCAAGGCCAATTTTTAAGCTGGCATAATTGAATTGTATTCTTACTGGTTTGAATCTTAGTTGTATCCTGTAAATATTTCTTATCAGTGAAGTGGTATACCTAATGATTGTTTTGCACACTGGTGTATACAATGAAACTTTTGGATTTGTGGTTGACTACAAGTTTCATGTTACTAACATTGATGGTAGATACAATTTTATTCTATAGAATGGGAAGTTTTTTTTCATTGTAGGCATATTTCTTGTATGGTCCCGTCACATGAAAAATTATCTCCTGATCATTTATAGTAGTTTAGCATTGTCTTTCCTTTTATGAGAAAATTGTTGATACTTTCATTGTAGTATCTGACCTCATCAAAATGCTAATCAAAGGTACTGGTTGTTGTTTTGGAAAAGTCTATTCACCAGAATTTCAGTTGGGAGGATGGAAAGGAAATTTCCACTTGTGAAGATGCAACTAGAAATTGTGTTTAGATTTTTTAAAACAATTTCCATTTATTGATTTTTAAAAATGAAACAAGATTTAAAGCCTATGCTCTCGCAATTGCCTCGGAGACCGTTGGAATTGGAAATATAGCATTGTTTAGATATTTCACAATTTGGACCCATATACGATTAAACTGGGTCAAGTCAGGACCACAATATGGGATTATAAGACCAAAATTGGTCAAAATCATCGAATATTTAAACAATTCCTTGAAAATATTCCATGCTGCCTATATTTAAAGGATTATCCTGAATCCATTTTTTTTGTTGATAAAATAAGCCATATGTGAGCACAATGTTGGAGGTGGTTACAATATTAGGGAAAGGATTCTATTTTGATGTGCTTGAAGGGCATGGATAAACATAAAAAAAGTGAATAAGTAGTTCTTAGCAACCAAAAGAAGACATCATGAATCTAGTGATGATCTGTGCTTGGTGAAGGTACAATGGAAAAATGAGGAATTTGGAAATCTCAAAGGGTATAATGATTTTGCATACATAACAAATGGATATTCTAAAGTTGTTGCTACTCTAAATTTTGAGAATAGTTTGTCTCGTTATAATAAAAAATCTATTATATTTTAACATAAGCACCACTATACGGTGTCAACGAGTATACATGGACTATGTACCTGAACATAAAATTTCATTTTCAGAATGATAATAAGGACTCTTATAGCCGAGATGTGTCTAGGAGAGTATAGTAATCTCTCCAATATAGGTAGAGTAATTGCAATTGTCTTTCTAGATTCAGTAATGGCACTTCCAGTTAATGTAAAAGGTATGCATGCTACATGAGTTGGAGTTGGATTTTTAAAACCAATGGATTCACATGCCCTCAACATTGGATGTGAAGGATTTAACTTGAAAAAGGATTTTTCTCTAAAAGAAGCCCCTTCTGTTGATGCAAAAAATCTAGTAAAAAATTTCTTATCACTTGCAAACTCTATGTCATTCGGTCCATTATTGTTCCCTTCCTTTAAAGGATTTTGATCCTCTTAAATCTCAAATATCTCATGGACAGAGGTTTCCTTTATTTTCTCCTGCATTTCTTTGAGGGTTGCATAATCAACACCCTTAACATCTTGTTATCACCTGTTTTGACCTCATACTAAAGGAAGGCAAACTAGGATAACTACAAACCATGCTTAACCTTGTACCTAGCCGTACAAGGCAGGGAGAGGGCTCTCTTCGTAAAGAATCTAGATGAAGTATGACTGCAAAAATGATTTTAGGCTAGTTATAGTAGCTCGAAATGTTTTTTTTTATAGATCTTCTGGTTTTTTTTGGATCATATGGAGCTGGGAAGTTTAAATCTGGGGAATTAAATAAAAAATACAGAGTATTCTATGGGGAAAGGTAGGCAGGGATTTTAGCAACTTTGTTTTAATGATTGTGAAGTGTTTAAGATTGGTGAAGAGCTGAGGAGGGCATGTGAGATGGATCCTTCTCAAACAGCAGAAAACATAAAATATTGAATGATTTTCCCAAGGCAGAGCAGTGTAAACAATGGATTATACCTATCTAACTTGAAAACATTCAACAGAAATAATGGAATGAATGAATGGCATACATAAAATTTAACAAATGATTACAAAAGAAGAGACTTTATTAAAATTCCATACCACAGGGATCCCATAAAAAATTGCTGCAAGTCTTTATTAATTCCCTGCCAAACTGGTTACAAATATGTACTATGAAGCTCAGAGCATCCCACTAATTTCCAACTTTTTCCACCCTTACAAATGACTCAAAAATTACATTAAATAGACAAGCTTTCAAAGGGCGAATCCGCAAAAGGAGGAGTTGTTTCACCTGCCCCGAAACCAAAATCTTAAGATAAAAAAGAAACCAACAGTATGCCTCTGAAAGAGAGGAAATGATATATTTTGACCATCTGGAAGATTTTTTGTTACATTTACTCCAACAGATGGGAAGAAAGAAAAATCTAGAACCAACCCCCTCATTTATCGTTGTTGTCGTTCCATGGTCAATGTTGTAATGATCCCTGCTTTACAATTTAGCTCACGGCCCTAACAAAATGTCTTTTTCCTTTAACTTGAAGAAAAACCCCTTTAAACCAATAAAAATTGAATTTTCCTCTCATAATGGAGAAAAACCCCTTTAAACCAATAAAAATTGAATTTTCCTCTTATAATGGAGAAAAACCCCTTTTTATTGAAAAGAGAAAAAGGGAAGCGGTGCACCCAGAAATCGCAATAGCAAATCGGAAGGGGAGCAGGTGTAATGCATGGCGGAGAAAATTGTGATAATGCGATGGCGGAATGGTCACATAGGGGAAGTCAGGAGTGCGGGGTTAAACACTGGCAGGAGAAATCGTGTGATGCGATGGTGCGACAATATCACATCGGCGGAAGGCGAGATGGCAGGTTCGGAATTTAAGTGTTGCGGGAATGGCGATCGCGCGATGCGATGAAAGGCTTATCGCATCGGCGAAAAGGGAGATGGAAGAGTTAAGTGTTGCGGGAGATCGCAAAGTTGCGATGCGATGGTGCGATGGCATTGCATCGGTGATGGACCATCACATCAGGGTTTTGTAGGATGCGAAAAATTCAAAAAGAGAAAAGGAATTTTGCGATAAAGGAAAAAAATCATATAAAAAGGAAAAAATGTAAAGTTAAAGGGCCAAATGAAAAAGGGGCAGACTTATGCTTTTGGGGCCTTTTATTCACTTAGGCATATTTTGCAATCCAGAAAGTTTTTTTGGGAGTTTGATATACCATTGGAAATATCTTTCCGAGCTCCTTCTGATGGACACATTTGCAACATGTTTTGTAGTAAATATCATGTGAAGAAAACCTTTGAAAACCAGGTAGAGAAAAATCCCCTCTGACCCTTGGTGATGGGCTGCAAAGGACTAACAGTGACTTTATGGAGATAGCAGCTTCTGAAGCTCAACTTATTACATATGGAGACATAAAATTACATAAAAGATGATAATCAAAACAAAGTATTCTCAAAACATGTTTTGAGATGAAAATTACATTAAGCTGAAAGAATAACTCTTTGACTTTTCTAGATAATGTGTTTTGAGTTTATTTGGCATCCCCATGTCCTTGCTTATACTTATTGACACTTTTCCCATCAATTTGACTATGGTGGAAGCCTAAAACCTAATGAGACCAACCCTATGACCTAATAAAATGAACTTCAGAGTGAAAGTGAATCATGACTGAAGACCATACAGAGGAGAATCAACAAGTATTTTCATGAGGGAAAATGATGAAGTGACCACTACCATCAGTGAATCCAAGACCTAATGGAGTGATAATAAGTAATATTATGAGACTCCTAATATGCAAATGCAAAAGATCAGAATTGATCACTGATGGCAGTATGACAAGACTGACACTAACATTGGCTCCAATGGGGATGGTAGCTCCTTGGAGGTGCCAAGAACACCGTAGACCTAGTAGCCTTATCCATTGGGCAATACGGTCAAAATAATTCAAAGACTGAAAGATGCAGACTGACTCTGACTCAAACCATGACTAAAAACTAAATTAAAACCAACAAACCTTACACATATGATTCAAGTTTTACAGCCTTCACTTCGGGCCCCAAGCTTCAATGACTATGTACTTGAAATCTCACCAACAATGAATATGGTATGTACAATGACTGTGACATAATTTTCAATCCATCATCTCAAAAGTAGTAGTGCTTCAATTTCCTACCATTCACTGGCCCTCCTGGGCAATCTTGACCATCCATCTCCGTGAGAAAAAAATAATTATGTCCCCTGTACGCTGAAATCTTATATGGTCCTTTCCATAGGTTATCAAACTTACCATGCTTTCCTTTGTGCTCATTTCATGCATCCCATCTCAACACCACATCTTCTAACTGAAATTTTTCTGCTTTGGTTTTACAGTCATAGATTTTCTTTATTTTTTCCTGCAACTGAATAGTGTTCTGAGAAACTTCCTCCCTTGTTTTTTGAAGGTGGATCATTTGATTGATCCTTTGCTGATTATCATCCTCTTCGCTGCCAGATTCTTGTAGTAACCTCATGACCGGAACTATAAGTGATGTAGGAAACACAGAATCAACGCCATAAACTAATTCAAATGGTGACATACCTATGGATTTCTTGTTGCTAACTCTGTCGGCCCATAATGCGTTGACAAGCTTTCGATGCCAATTCCTCTTATTTGCTTCCAACATTTTCTTGATTATGTTCACCAAAGTCTTATTCAATGATTCTGCTAAGCCGTTGCCCTGTGGGTAGTATGTTGTCGAATGACCCAGTATAATATTGTATTTATTGTAGAACTCCACCATCTTCTTGGATTTAAATGCCGCTGCGTTATCTGTTATGATATTGTGAGGGCAACCAAAACGAGACAAGATATTTGATTCTAAAAATTGAATAATTACCGTATCTGTGGCCTTCCTTGCTAGAATGGCCTCAATCCATTTGGTGAAATAATCAGTAGCTATCAGGATCCATCGATGTTGTGATGATGATGTGGGATGGATTTCCCCTATTAAATCAAGTCCCCACTACTGGAAAGGTGCATTTACTTGAACTGGTTTCAAAGGAAGAGGAAGAAGTTTTCTTTTTCCTTGAAAAACTTGACACTCATGGCAGCTCATCACTGTTTTATACAAATCTGAAAATAAAGTGGGCCAATAATATCCTGCTCTCAACACTTTGTTAGACGTTGTTTTCCAAAACAAATGACCACCAAAATCACCTTTGTTAAATTCACACATCACCTGCTGAGCCTCATCTTCAACCAAACAATTAAGTAGAATACCTTCTGGATCTTTCCAATAAAGAGCACTGTTTAAAATACAGAATTTAGCAGACTTAAGTTTTATTGATCTACCTTTTCTTCTAGACATCCCTGGAGGTGGCGAAAGATGTTGAAGAACATATACTATGTCTAAATACCATGGTGATTGTAGAAAAATTTCTGAAACTGGAGCAAGCGAACCATCATCCTCATCCTCCGACATTGCTGCTATGAGATTTATGTCCAGGGCACACAGGTTTGATTGTGCCATTAGTTTTGCCAAGCCTTGTCCCTTGATTAACTTTGTGGGTTTAATCTCCAAATCGTATTCCAACATTGATGTTATCCACTTACCTCTTCTTCCCTCTGGATCAGTTTGCACCAGAACATCTTTTACTGCTGCTTTAGGAACATATGCTATGGTATGTGAATGCAAAATGTATACTCTAAAATCCTTCAATGCTTTTATAAGAGCCAATTCTTGTTTCTCAATGATATTATACCGCAAGGTAGCATCTCGAATGGTCCTACTAAAAAAGGCAATGGACTGTTCAATATGATCTCTCTTTTGCATCAATATCGTAGCCATGGTATGCTACTATGCAAATGAAAATATAATGAGATATTGAGTGTGATCAAGACTAATCAAGACTGGGGCATTCGGAAGAGAAAAATTTACCAGATTAAATGACTTGATAGCATCCTTGCTCCATTTGACATTGTTGTCCTTTTTCAACATATTAGTCATTTCTCGTAAATGTTCAGCCAAATTGGGTATAAATCTACGCAAGAATTTCATCTTACCATTGAATTCCTGAATCTCCTTTTTGTTACATGGGAATTCTATGTGCTGAATTGCCTCCACTCTTGAAGGATCAATGCGGATACCATCTTTAGAAATGATATTACCCAGTAGCTTACCCTCATCCATAGCAAAAAGACTCTTCTTCGGATAGAGAGAAATCCCAAAATTTATGCATCTCTAAAATACAATCCTCAAGTGGTGTAGGTGTTCATCATCAGAACCAGAAAACATTGTCAGATCATCTAAATAAATAACCAGAAAAACATCCTTCTCATTAGCAAAAGCATCCATTGCTCGATGGAAAGTGGCTCCAGCATTATTCAATCCAAATGGAATTTTGGCATACTGGAAAGTTCCCCAAGGTGTCGTAAAAGTAGTTTTGTCTTGGTCTTTTTCATGCACCAAGATCTAATTATAGCCTGAGTACCCATCGAGTAGTGACATACGTGATGCTCAAACTACTCTTTACAGAATATGATCCATCTTCGGAAGTGGATAGTTATCCTTTAAGGATATTTTATTGAGATTCTAGAAATCTATACACAACCTTATTTCTCCTTTATTTTTGCGTACAGGGACTAAATTCGAAATCCAATCGAAAAATCTAATTGGAACAATGATACCAGCTTTATAAAATCTATTTAACTCTTTTTCAATGGATGGAAGCAGCTATGGGTTAATCCTTCTCAGCTTCTGTCTAAATGGTTTTTGATTCGGCTTGATATGAATAGTATGTTGAATTATATTTTTTAATACACCTTCAAATCTGAATAATCCCACGCAAACACATCAGAAAATTCAAAAAGTAATTTAACATACTATGCCTTTACCTTAGGAGAAAATGCTTTTGATAACTTCACAAGCTTAGGCTTGTCAGCTGCTCCAAGATTGACATCCTCAACTCCTTTATCAGTAGGCACTAAGCTTGGCTTCCTTGCAACATCATCTTGATCAAAAAGCTCTTCTAAAGGTATGAGACCTCTAGGAATTACATTATGTTTCAGCTGCAACACGTCCATCTAATTTTCTTCGATTTCTTACTCATCGGTATCATAATCACCCTCTATGGAAGTATCCTTGAATTTTCCTTCACTCTACAAAAAATCATTGATCTCATTGTCATCCCAAAACACTTGCCAATACCTTAAATTATCCAGAACAGCAGGACGATGTTTGACATAAATTTTAAATTTGTTGTTGGAGTTCATTGGAATCTTCAAATTGCTTCCAGTAGTGGCAAGAGAATCTGCAATAAGATTCTGCATTCGGGGTACTGCTGTCAAAGTGTATTCAGAAAACATTCTCAGGATGTCTAGGACTGCATTTCTATAGGCTCTCAATCACGAATGTTTTTCTTGATGCTCTCCCTTTACCTGTTTGATTATCAACTCTAAATATGCATAGACAGAAATCCTCTTTGCATTTAACTTCTTCAAAATTTTCAGACCTGCAATCAAAGCTTCATACTCTACTTCATTGTTAGAGCAGTCAAAGGCCAACTTGTAAGCACATACTCTAACATTACTAGGAAATTTTTCAGGTTGGAAAATAGGGCTCTGAATCCAAATTCCTATACCAGCACCATCCTTACCAACAGCTCCGTCAAAATCCATGCTCCAAAGGCCTTCTTCCTCTTTTTCTAGATGCTATAAATTTTTTTCTTTCTCTACCTTATCTTGACTGATTTCTTCATTTTTCTGCTGTTCACTGTCCCTTTGCTGCTGGTAGGTGGAAAGCTCAGAAAGGCTTGTTGTTTTTTCTTTTTCTTGTTTAAGAACTTCCATAAAATTCTCTGAAATTTCAGGTACCTCATCTACTTCTACCAATTGAACATCTTCATCATTCAAACCAATATCTGAATATAATACAAATGACTCTAAATCTATGTGGACATCATTAATTAGATGATTAACTGGCTTCTCTTTGCTAGTGATCATATATTTCATTTTCTTCTCCCTGTATAGCTTTCTCAATTGACCGAACATGGGAATGGTAGCATAAGAGAAATCAAGTTGTATGGTTCCATTCAGTTTTTCACCCCACGATCTGGAAAAAAGCATTCTAAACCGTGGTGGAATGTCGACAACAATCACATCCATCAAAACATTTTTGGCTGGGATTTGATCTAAATATACTACCAAGTCTTTGATAAGACCAATACAACAAACCCTACTAGAGTCAAAGGAATAAAAATCATGGTATTTGCGGGCAATATGGAGACCCAACTTCTCCACAATGGCTTTAGGCATCAAATTGTGAGAAGCCCTGAAATCCAACATAGCATTGTGTAAAATGTATTCATGCAATCTAAGATTCAGGTAAAAGGGAGGAACTTCACTGTCTTCAGACTGACCTTCTATGGCTAGACCAAAAATGAGTTCAGGATAATCATCTTCAACATTTACCATATCTGACATAGAGTCTATTTGCAAAATTCTAGACACCTTATGTTTATAAGTGTCGTTCTTCACCAACTTAGCTAAGGGAATGGACACCTTCAGCTTAGCAATTTCATTTTCTAAATTAAAAGATGGAACTTTTTCTACCTCTTTGACGGGAAGATCTTTCTTCTCCACTTGCTCCTTTGTTGCACTTGGCTGATTATTCTTCTCATTTGCAATGTTATTTGTCGAGGATACTTTGCTGGAAGACGGATCAGTAGTTTTTTTCCCTTTCCTCTGAGTATTTGAAGAGTCATTCTTTGATTGCAGCTCTTTCCTTTTCTGAACGGGATTGATTGACACATCTCTGCTCCTCAAAGAATATTGATTTTGTTGTGCTGAAAAAGTGTTCATATTTCCTCATTGATAATCATTGGACTCTTCCTCTAAAGCTACATCATTGGCCAATATGAAATCATCATCTCTTCGAGTGTCTAGAATCACTGCATATGCTTCATCTTCTGTCAGAAAAATGGGCGTACCATCGGCGGTGAAAAAATTATTAGCTTCAACTACCGGATCATCATCATCATCTGTTTCCATCCCCTGAACATAATTTTGCTGCAAAGGAGTTCTGATCTGCTATTTTTGTGTGGTTTGGTCTTGGTCTTTATGTTCCCTCTGCTTGTTTCGAATTGGGGTTGTTGTTGTCCGCTGAAATTTGGATTCCTAATTTGTGCTTCAGGTCTATCTGAAATAGTCATCCAATCAACCATCTTCTCTACTGTTCGGATCAAAGTATCCATCTTAGTATCTGAAGGAGATGCTTCCTCTTTTACAGTCACCCTCTTTTCAACTCTCGTTCGTGCTCTTTTGGCCAGCTGATTTGCTTCTACGCTTACTACAGTTTTCTGCATATCTTCAAGTGTGGTAGGATCTCGTTCTCGTAACTAATATGCCATATCAACATCGAAACCATCTGGAAACTTTGGTAAAGCTAACCCCATGGGGGGTTTGAGGTTGGCTGGAATAGAATTATACACTTCATTAAACCTCACACAATAATCTTGTACACTTTCACCCACATTCCTTTTGATATTTTCATATTCAGACAAGATTTGGAGTGGGTTTTTCTTTACCTCCCACCGGTCAAAGAATTGTCTATGTAGCTCCGAAAAAGTGTGGATAGAGGCTGCTAGTAAGGCTCTAAACCATTTTTGAGCTTCACCTCCAAAGCTTTGGAAAAAAAATCTCATGGTCACATTTTCTGCCTCTACCTCATGAAGGTCAAAGAATTCATTCATCTTATCAATGTGTTGTTGGGCTGTAATGATTTGAGTGGCATCAAAGAAATGAATTTTCCTTTGGTAATCAGTAAGCATATCATTCATATTCTGAGGTAAAACCAGGGGTGCATAGTGGGCAGCCATGACTCGAGGTGGATTTACAACAATATTTGAACTACTAGGATTCAAGGGAGCTGTTGATGGAGGAGTCGGAAGCTGAGAATTGAATTCCGAAATTGATGGGAATACTGATGAATTGAGGGCAGCAGATGTTTTTTCTGATGATTCTAAAGGCTTAGGGATATTGGTAGCAACGATAGATGTTTGGGAAGAATTTAAGATATAATCATCAATTGATCTGTTCGCCCTTCGAACTTCAAGATCTACAAGAAACTCCAGGTCTAGAACTGTGTCATCCAATGCAATTTCAGATTTATTTCTGAACAGAGAAAGCTCAAAACTCTCATCAAAAGGGTGGTCTTCAACGAACAACCACTCACTGGGCCAAGAATGGGATCTGAAAATAGGTCTAGGGCTTACTGAACCTTCTTTTCTTCTTATTATTCGTGGAATAAGGTTAGGATTTTCAAATATAGGAGGAGGATTTGGATCAGGATTGGCCCTCGTGTATTTCCTTGAAGCCAGTGTGGTCGAATTTCTACTTTGCAATGTTTTATTTCAGCCTAGCAAACTCTGAACCTCATCATCCAGAGTTCAAGAATTTATATGGAAGATATTACCAGGGTGATCAGTCTTTCGTTTAGATTTGTTCCCCAGTATGGTCACCACTATGTTATCACCTGTTTTGACCTCAGACTGAAGGAAGGAAAACCAGGGTAACTACAAGCCATGCTTAACCTTGTAGCTATCCCTACAAGACAGGGAGAGGGCTCTCTCCGTAAATAATCTCGATGAAGTATGACTGCAAAAATAATTTTAGGCTAGGTATAACAGCTCGAAATGTTTTTTTTATATATTTTCTGGTTTTTGTTGGATCAGATGGAGCTGGGCAGTTTAAATCTGGGGAATTAAATCAGAAATATAGAGTATTCTATGGGGCAAGGTAGGAAGGGATTTTAACAACTTTGTTTTAATTATTGTGAAGTGTTTAAGACTGGTGAGAAGCTGAGGAGGGCATGTGAGGTGGATCCTTCTCAAACAGAAGAAAACATAAAATATTGAATGATTTTCCCAAGGCAGAGCACTGTAAACAATGGATTCTACCTATCTAACTTGAAAACATTCAACATAAATAATGGAATGAATGAATGGCATACATAACATTTAACAGATGATTACAAAAGAAGAGACTTTATTAAAATTCCATACCACAGGGATCCCATAAAAAATTGTTGCAAGTCTTTATTAATTCCCTGCCAAACTGGTTAAAAATATGTACTATGAAGCTCAGAGCGTCCCAGTGATTTCCAAATTTTCCACCCTTACAAATTACTCAAAAATTACATTAAATAGACAAGCTTTCAAGGGGAAAATCCGCAGAAGGAGGAGTTTTTTCTCCTGCCCCAGAACCAAAATCTGAAGATAGAAAAGAAACCAACAATATGCCTCTGAAAGAGAGGAAACGATATATTTTGACCATCTGGAATATTTTCTATTACATTTACTCCAACAGATGGGAAGAAAGAAAAATCTGGAACCGACCCCCTCATTTATCATTGTTGTCATTCCGTGATCAATGCTGTAATGATCCCTGCTTTACAATTTAGCTCACGGCCCTAACAAAATGTCTTTTTCCTTTAACTTGAAGAAAAACCCCTTTAAACCAATAAAAAATGAATTTGCCTCTTATAATTGAGAAACCCCATTTTTTATTGAAAAGAGCGAAAGGGAAGCAGTGGACCCAGAAATCGCAATTGCAAATTGGAAGGGGAGCGGGTGTAACGCATGGTGGAGAAAATTGCGTTAATGCGATGGCGAAATGGTCGCATCGGGGAAGTTAGGACTGCGGGGTTAAATGATGGCGGGAGCAATCGTGCGACATGATGGTGCGAAAATATCACATCGGCGGAAGGCGAGAGGGCAGGTTCAGAATTTAAGTGTTGCGGGAATGTCGATTGCGCGATGCGATGAAAGGCTCATCACATCGGCGAAAAGAGAGATGGAAGAGTTAAGTGTTGTGAGAGATCGCGAAGTTGCGATGCGATGGTACGATGGCATCGCATTGACGATGGGCCATCGCATTGACAATGGGCCATCGCATCTGGGTTTTGTAGGATGTGGCAATTTTAAAAAAAGAAAAGGATTTTTTCGATAAAGGTAAAAAATCATATAAAAAGGAAAAAATGTAAAGTTAAAGGGCCAAATGAAAAAGGGGCAGAGTTATGCTTTTGGGGCCTTTTATTCACTTAGGCATATTTTGCAATCCATAAAGTTTTTTTGGGAGTGTGATATACCGTTGGAAAGCTCTTTCCGAGCTTCTTCTGATGGAAATATTTACAACATATTTTATAGTAAAGATCATGTGAAGAACACCTTTGAAAACTAGGCAAAGAAAAATCCTCTCTGACCCTTGGTGACGGGCTGCAAAGCACTAATAGTGGCTTTATGGAGATAGCAGCTTCTGAAGCTCAAATTATTACATATGGAGACACAAAATTACACAAAAGATGATAATCAAAACAAAGTATTCTCAAAACATGTTTTGAGATGAAAATTACATTAAGCTGAAAGAATAACTCTTTGACTTTTCCAGATAATGTGTTTTGAGTTTATTTGGAATCCTCATGTCCTTGCTAATACTTATTGACACTTTTCCCATCAATTTGACTATGGTGGAAGCCTAAAACCTAAGGTGACCAACCCTATGACCTAATAAAATGAACTGCAGAGTGAAAGTGAATCATGACTAAAGACCATAGAGAGGATAATCAACAAGTATTTTCATGAGGGAAAATGATGAAGTGACCACTACCATCAGTGAATCCATGACCTAATGGAGAGATAATAAGTAATAGTATGAGAATCCTAATATGCAAATGCAAAAGAGCAGATTTTATCACTGATGGTAGTATGACAAGACTGACACTAACACATACTACAGATCCATTTTGTTAAAATCATGTTCGAACCTGTAATATTCTCCTTTGGTGGCTATAAGTTGGTCCTATTCGATATTTGAGAGAACCTCTGTCATAGGCTCAGGCTATTGTATGTAGGAGGACTAGGGCCCTCTTCTCTTCGACTAAATTTATTTACATCATACTGTATTTCTTGGTCCTCAGTCATCTTGAAGTGGATTGTACCAGCAACCATGGGAGCAAAGGCATACTCATTTTCATTACTCTCCAGGAAAATCCATATAATTTTTTTCATTTATAAGGCTTCCAAAATTACTAGTGGGCCAGTGGCCCGATTTCCTTTCTCTTCTTAGTATTTATAAAAATGACATTTTGAATTTGAGATTGTATGTGGTGTTTTCCAGTGGTTTAGGATTGTGTTTTGAGGTGGAAATTCTTATTTTGATTTTGATGTGTTTTTTTAGAAATGCTAGCTTCATCGTGTGTTCCTTGATGAAAGATTGGTTGTTTTCATTTGTTGTATTTTCAGATTATATTCTAGTATTCATTTAATGGCTTGTAATGAGAAATTGCTTCTTAGTAGTGATGTTGTCCTACTTCCTATGCAGAGACTGGAATAATAAATGTGGTGCAACTGAATTCAATGGTGAAAAATTATGCTCAGATGCTTCGATCATTTTTTGTGTATACAAATATTAGGATGCTCGCTTGTGAAGTGTTTCTTCAGATATGGTTCAGTGGAAGTATTCTCCATTCTACACCTTCATATATTGAATTCATTTTTTGAACCAAGGGACTGTATTGTACTACACATAAGATTTAGGAAGTCTACGATCTTGTAATGATGTTTTTACAGAAGGCACCCATGTATAGTTCCGAATGTAAGAAAAATATGGGGCTTCTAAATTTGTCTGAAGCGGTGTTTCGATAGTGGAATGGATCATTTTTTTTTTTTAATTTCATTTGCGACATTATATATAATTTTAATGTTTATATTATTTACCTGGAAGTAAAAATCCTAAAGTAAAATATAATAAGGCTAATATAATCTGAATTGTCTATAGGAGAAACAAACCTCATTCTATTTCTATTGAAATCCTTCAACAAAATTTCATCATTGTTCTGATTAGCTTCAAAAGGCAAATCATGAACGCCTAGGATTCCATCACATTGATTTCGTGTGCCCAGGAGGCTATGTTCCAATTCTAAAGTTCCAATATACTTGCTAAGGGGTGTTCCTTGATGATGAGTTCTTTTTTCAATGGAAAAATCCAAATCTGTGTTTACTGTCATTTTCGAATTTATCACAATGCCTCACACATCATGATGATTTCACTATTTTGAGTACATACCATTAACTATCAAGACTATTTTTGGGATCTGAAAACACAGGGTGATACTCTAGCAGGTCTGGAATTTCCTCCACAACATAAAAAAAATTATTTCCCTACTTGGACTGTATGAAAAGGGAATCATAGCCCGCGTCCTTGATTTTATTGAATTGAATCTTGGAGGTAGAATTCTTCTCAGTATTCTTGTCATACAACTGTTCAACTGTAGCCTCTACATATTTTCTAGCCTGTGAATCAATAACTAGGTCGCTATCATCTTCAATCTGAATGGAAATGAGGGTCTCTACATTGTTGGATATTGCCACAAGTTTCCTAGACATCTCCCTATCTACATCTGGGGCAAAAAGTTGTCCCTCTGCTTGGACAACTTTCTTCACAAGTTTTATTCCTTTCAAACATGACCAAAGACCACCAAATTTCTTCTCCAATGGTTTCCCATACATTTTCTTCAATGGTTACTCTATTAATTTCATATTTTCTTCAAGTGCATTTTCATTGTCTTCAAGAAGAGGACCAGGGCCCTCTACTATGTTGTTCTGGAAAACATGCAATTTCTTGATTCCTTGAATGATTGGTAACTAGTCAAAGGCACTGTCTTATTGTGCACAAATGCATTTAGAAAGTCTGGAAAAGAGAAATATTCCTTTTTAATTAATCTTGTAGGGATTTTCTAATGAATAACATGCATTAAATAGGTTTGTTTGTTTGGAAATTTTCTGATGTTTTTTCTATTTTGTGTAAAGTTAGAAGATCTCATTATAATTGTTGTTCATGTTTTTAGGTGTTTTGTGAGAAAACCTGTATTAAATTGGTGATACCATTTACTAAAAGTGGAAAAGCATATTTGAATTTATCTATAGATTTACTGATTTTAGTTCAGTGCTTATATTCCTAAACCTTGAACATATTCAATTAGAGAGAAGTGATCAGGAAGCACTCTTCTTTATTTCCTGAAATTTTCCATGATTTATTTCAGTACTTATATTAATAATCTCCCAAGAAGGTGTGTTGGACAATTTCAAATATGGGAACAGGAAATTCTTTTGCAATTTCAGTGGGGATAAACAAGTGAGAAGCATGTTTTCGTTACTTCTAGCTTAAAAAATTTCATTTCCAGGAGAAAAGTGATGGAAGAGGCGAAGGCATTCACAAGAGAATCTCTCAATCAACTTTTAGTGGGACGGGGGGAAGTGACTAGTGTAGATCAAATCCTTTTGGAAAAGGTAAACAATAAACACATTTTGAAGGTCTTGCGCCCTTAAATTAAATAATGGATGGTGTCCATGTTTTATAAGGGATTTGAGCCAAGTCCCATGAACCAGTCACTTGCACACCCCTTCAAGCTTAGGGCCAAAAAACTCATCATAATCTCATCGTGAAAAAAACTATTCTCCTTTGTTGAATTGAATGAATGAAGATATATGCTCTTTAATTGAATCAAAATATCCATGGAATCTTGGAATTCCATCCAAATCTACATATGAATTCTCACAAGGAAAACCTCAAGTTTTCAAGGAATCGATCAGAGCATACCATTGAGTTATCCATGGAGGAATATCCATTTTTTCTTCGCTTGTAAGCCCATTCTTGTATACCCCTGGAGTAAAACAAACTCTAGAACCAATATGTAGGGGCTTCATCACAAAAATTGCACCATTAATGAGGAGAACATTATTCGGGTTGAGCAAAATTAGGTCTTGCTCAAATATTGAAGGTAGGAGTTCTAGCAGGCTTAGGATCTATTATAAAGAGATGCTCAAAAGAGATCATTTTTTTTTGCATATCCTGAATCATTTGTAGCATGAAATTCATGTCAATATTGGGACCAAAATTTTCAAATGGTAGAATTGTTATAAGATTTTGCTCTTAAAACTCGCAAAAAGTTTGTATAACTTAACCAAGAGAGTTTGCATTCTTTTCTTCCAATCAATGACAATAAGAAGGGGGTTAGGTTATTATCATAATGGACTAAATCCACTTGTTGAGTGGGTCATATAACTTCAAGATCTTGTTAAAAAGCTTCATGAACTAGAGGTTAAAAGCTTTGATGGTCTCACCATCTTTGAAGGATAGGCTGTGAAAATTTCTTATTTGATCAATAGGGTTTTCCATATTGCCAAGGGTGGACTTAAACCAGTAAATGAAATCAATCCAGGACATTTCAAAGATTTTATTGGGGATGCAAGGGGATAAGGGCAAATAAAATAATCACTACGGGTCATCAAGAATAGATCGCTCAAGCAGAATACCAAGACCAAAGCGTGGGAGCAAGGCAATGAATGGGTAGGAATGTTATCATCACAAAACCTGAAATTGGTCTACAACATTTTTTTTTACATGTGTGTTTATTTCTATCGTTATTTCGATGTTTCACTACTATCGGACTTGAGACACATGTTTGTTCACGTTGGTCTTGCGACGTACATATTTTAATGTCGGTCTTGTGATGAAGATATTGTAATGTCGATCTTGTGATGAAATGTTTGTAACGTCGATCTTGCAACGTACATATTTTAATGTCAGTCTTGCAACAAAGATATTGTAACGTCGGTCTTGCGACAAAACGTTGTTAACGTTGGTTTTGTGACACACATCTTATAATGTCAGAATTGCGACGAATATATAAACTTCGGTTGTGGTTTTGTTAATCGTCGGAAGAGCGACGATGATGAACATCGATTTGTGGTGTTGTTCGTCGTTGGAAGCGCAACGAAGTTCAAACATCAGAAGAGCGACGTAGTTTCCAACGTTGGAAGAGTGACAAAGTGTGAAACATCGGAAGAGCGATGGCCAATTTGAAACTGTTAGAGTCGGCCCTTGCAGCCCTCCGTCAGTGATCATTTCGTCTTTTGCATATTCATTATTAGGTGTCTCGCTTGTTCCACTTCGTTGCATTATTTTCCCTCTTCAGCTCCTCGTCGGTCTAATCTATCCATAAATCCAATTTAAAGCATCAAGATCATCACCTACCTCGCCCCAGCTTGAACTCTGCAAAGGTCTGACCTTATCCCCGGACCCAAAACTTGTTTTCCCATTACTCCAGCGAAAACTTAAAAAACCAAAAATCAAACATACCTATCTCTTTACTAGCCTAAAATCAGTTCTTATTGTAAGTCATCTCGCATTCCATTGCTTATTTTCTCGAGATTGACGGAGAGAGCCCTCTCCTGTCCTCGTAGGGCTAGCTACGAGGCTGAGCGTGGTTTGATGTAGCCTTGAGTTTTACTTCATTTCAGCCTGAGGTAGATTTGAGTGCTAACAGAAACATCAGAATTATGGCGCTCCCAAAAAATATCGGAAATAGTGTCGCTCTACCGACAGTGTACTCAAGTGTCGAAATTGTGACACGATTACAAACGACATCTTTCCCCACCTCAAAGTGTCACTGTTGGGACTCCTATGTGTCGCAAGAGCAACATTTTGGCTGTTGAAAATTGGGAAAAATGTGCTAGTGTTAAGATATTAATCGTGCTTGTGCCAAATACAAATACCCAACCCATTTTATCGAAAAAATGGTTGATGACTATTCTGGAAGCGATTTTATTTAATTTATGGATTTTTTTTCCAATTAAAATCATATCAACATACTCCCATCGGACCATCATAAGACTACATTTATTTCTCTATGGGGCATGTTTTCCTATTGTAAGCTCCCTTTCATTTTGAATAACATCGGTGCACCTTTACATAGGGCCATGAATTATGCCTTCCATGATAGCAAGCACATTGTAAAACCATATTTGAATGATTTACCTTCCCACTCCAAACATTGTGACATCATTCGATGCATCTCAGGAAACGTTTCCTACTTTTTGACATCAAAATATTAGGTTAAATTTGCACAAATGTGTGTTTTGTGTCCAATCTAGTAGACTTCTTGGCTCGTTGTGTCAAATTAAGTAATTTTTATCGATCCACTCAAAATATAGGCGATCCTCGATTTTCCTGCACCTTCCTCACTTGTTCAGTTACAACGCCTCCAAGAGAAGGTTAACTTTTTATGGATATTTGTGTTGAAATATGTAAAACTTATGAAAGTATTTACATTCCTATTAAAGAAAGGGGTTCCCTTCCATTGGGATGATACAACCCAAAATGATTTTGATGCCTTGAAATATGTCCTAGTTTGAGCATCATCAGTGTATCCCCTTGATTATCAACATGACTACTTCCTATATATCGCTGCAACTTTTACCAATATTGTTATGGTATTGGTCCAATAATATGACATAGGGGACAAAAATCCAATATATTATTTGAGTCATAATTTAAATGACACTGAAGTCAAGAACACTCATGTCGAAAGGTTACCTTTGGCAGTTGTGCAAGCTGTCCAGAAAATTTTCCACTACATTCTACTTCGAAAGACTATGGTAGTTTCTAATTACAACTTGATGACATACATTCTTTCAAGACAATTACTAGGGAAAAATACTCTATATGGATTTGTATTCTTCAGGAGTTTGATTTGGAATTCATCAAATCCAAATATAAGAATTATTTACTCTTTCCTAAACTGGTATGCGACCTTCCCTCATCTGAAACTGAGTTTACGTCCGATGATTCTATTCCCGATGATTCATTTTTGATTGATTCATATAATCCATGGTATGGAGATATCATTATCTATCTCCATACCCAAACTTTCTGGCCTAATACCTCTTGCTATGATTAGAGATATATTCGATACCAGGATCAAAATTACCTTAAAATTGATGACACTCTCTATCATCGTGGTTTTGATACAATCTTTATATGGTGCCTCACTCATGAAGAGGCTAAGAAATATTTGAACGAATTTCATGATGGAGCATGTGGCATACATATGTCTAGCTATGCCACCCCCCAAATATTTTGCAAGCCAGTTACTTTTGGCCAACCATGTTTCTATACTGCATCTTTGCAGTAAAAAAGTGTCACACTTTCTAGATTTATAATCATAAATCTCATTCTCAACCTACTCCTATGCATCATGTTATCGTGGTTGGTCCCTTTGCAAAATGGAGCATTGAATTCATCACATGTAACCCTCTTTCAGTTGGGGGGAATGGCTATATTATTGTGGCTATATATTATTTTACCAAATGGGTCGAAGCGATGCCTACATACAACAAAATTGGCGAAACAACTGCATTATTTATTTTCAATCATGTTATTGTTAGATTTGGTGTGCCATAAGATATCTTTACATACCATGGTAAAAATTTGTAGAATAAAATGATGTCTGAAATTACCACCAAGTTGGGCCTTCAACATGATATCTTGACTCCCTATTACCCATAGGCCAATAGGGAGTATAAGCCATTAATAAGGTTTTGAAAAAAATGTTGCAATGCATATATGGATTCACAAAAATAATTGGCACCTCATTATTTTTTCAGCTGTGTGGGCATACCAAAAATTTGTTTGAACTACAGCTGTATTTACACCCTTTTAATTGGTGTATGGTCTATAGGCACCCCTTCCCATCGAATGTGAGATTCCACCTTTAAATATTGTCATCGAGCTTCTTCCCACTACTTCCACAAAATAAGAGTGTTTTTTTGCATCTAAAAAAATTAGATGAAACATGGTGTGATGTTGCAATGACCAATGAGTCCCACAAGAAACGTATAAAATCACAATATGACAAAAATTCTAAACCTCATGCCTTCTTGGAAGGTGACCTATTTCTTTTGTATGATCACGAAGTTGATAAGTTAGGGGTTGGGAAGCTCGAACCGATGTGGCTAGGCTTGTATATAGTAAAACATGTACTCATGAAAGGGGCTTATATGCTCATTTATTTTGATGGAATCCATTTGGCACGGGCCATAAATGGGTTGTACGTGGAAAAATACTATGCTTAGATTACCTTTGCATAGTCACTCTAGACATATTGTATAGGTGTGTCAGTGTGTTTGCAGTGTATTTTCTTCATAATTTCCTGTTGTCTTTTTTAATCTTGAATTACATTTTATTTGCATATGTTGGCATTCCCTCAACCATATGTTGGTTATGTTGATGGCATTGTCTATAGTACTTGGAACCTTTCCTCCGGATCGTGGGTTATTTATACTCCAAATGGAAAGTTAGTGATTTTACAAGGGATTTGTATCGAACACTCAACTAGTAAAATCATTGAATAAAGCGCGGTGATCGAATTATTTTATGACGCTATTTCACGTGGAATTCACCATTTGATGGTCATAATTGATTCATAACTCGTAGTACTACATCTGAACAACATATATTGAGTATGAAGTCCAACTATGATTTATATGTTTTTAAGGGTTCGCCTTCTAGAACGACCGTTTTGATTACATTCAATATCAAGATATTCCTATAAGTCTAAACACATTAACTGATGCAATATCCAATTATTTTTTAGACATACATTTAAAACACATGTAAATATTTAATCAAAATCACACATGGAACAAGAAAATAAAGAAAATAGGAAACATCGAAAAATAACTGTATATAGAGTTTGGTTTTACAAAAACTGTGTCTACGACACATATGGCCAAATGGCCTATAATATCAAAATACATATAGACAAAATATGTCTATAAGGTCTCCTAGTAGACTAGTCCTGGAAATGATCACGACAACGCATAGTCACGCGGGAAACTTTGCACAACAACCGATTGATGTGATCTAGCACACCAATAGTGTATCATTATAAGCGCGTAGGGATCTCATTGACCTTGGTATCTAGAAAAATATGGGTCAGACACTTAACATGGCAGTCAAACTTTGTAAGTGTCTCAATTATGTTGAGATAATGCATCTCCTCCTACCTCTGCAGCAACTCCAATAGGTTTAAATTGTGGCTCTCCCCATCGTTGAAGATACGACGAGCATATTGGTCATACTAGTCCAATATCTACATGTGAAAACAAATAGGTAGTCTATTATACATTAAAAACATTAAAAAAACTGTAAAATCCAAAAAATAAAAAATAAAACATTCAAAATGACATTGTTTTACATGTACACCCCATTGCTCTCCTTAAGGTAAAACAAGCTTTGGGTCTCCTCATAAATCAGCTCTAACATATCGATGGTCCTCTATCATGATGAGTTTAACCCACAACCATCTGAATAATGTGGAATTCAAACTCATCACAGATGTACCCCCATTACCAAACATGAGATCTACCCATTGCCTCATTTGTTGAACCCTAGGACCTGGAAGCTTGAGCCAAATGAACTAAGGATGAAGTAGTGTTATCCTCTTTAGAGAAAATGATATCATAATAGAACCATATCAAAATTTCCTCAGTCACCCATCCTTTTCTATGTTGATTTTTTCCTTCAAATTGTCAACACCCCATCACTCAAGTTAAACATAGTAGGGTTTATTCATTCTAAAGCATATTACATTTGGGACTTGGTAGCCAAATGAAAAGCAACACTACCATCCAACCAAGTGATGTTGAAAAGGATCATCCTGAGAGGCATTTGAATCACATCCTTAATCCCTATATTTCTACCCTTTGTTGTTTGAGGACGGGGTCTACAGTGTACAACTATGTAGTCCTTGACAGTTTCACCACCCTTTCTAATGTAAAATAATGAGATAGGAGCTCCTCTCCGAGACAACCCTGTCAGAAAATAGATATCTTCTACCTTTGTCGTGATAGTATGTGCTCTGGTCCTAAAGCATTGCCCCTAAATATCCCATGCCCTGACCAGATATTCCAGTAAATCTAACTGATATCTCATGCATGGAATCTAGAAAAACTTATGGAGTCCACAATTCCTTAAGGATTTTATTTTTTTTTGGTCATTGTCAGTATAAAAATATTGAGACCCATATTCTATTTCTCTCTAGATTAGAACCATTTTTGCTCCAGTGAATATCTGCAAAATCACAAAAAAAATACTTGGAATCATCCTTGTGCAAAACTTTGAGAGAAGTCTAGCTAAAAAATATTTATTTTTTTCTCCAATTGTGTCCATCGCACGTTCATTTCAAAGGAAAGAGTGACCCAACACAAATTGTCTTCTTGGAAGGTGTGATGGTCCGATCTTGATCCTAGTATGATATATGGCATGTGATGGATGGTAGTTGTATTCTTCACAATAGCTTAGAGTATATCCTCAACCAATTGATTAACATTCTCCACAAAAATACACTCATTTACCCCACCTACAACTATGTCACAACTATTAGGTGTAGCGCTAACATCTGTAGAATTGATTTCCATTGAATCTAGAATAACAACATCAATCTCATATGATCATGCCATTTTGTTTTGTATGCCATTGGACATCACTCTTCCCTTGATGGTCAGACATCTCATGAGAATGATTCCATGGAATATTAGGAATCAAAGCTTTATTGTAATTTATTACATTAATGCCTTCTCCACATGTCCTAATTGAAGCAAACAAAACCCTTTCATCATCGGAATTGTTGAATTGTTGAAGAATTATTTCCCTAGCTTCTATAGAAGTGTTACCATCAAGCCTTAGTACTTCAACACCTTTAATCAAGTTCCTATTGTTAATAATCATAATTTAAAATAAGGCCAAAGGAGATAGGATTTGACTAAAAACAAAAAAATTCTTCTTATTCAACACACAAAGGGACATGTCAAAGATTCTTCAGTCCACCATTGCAGTTATATCACTAGCGATGCTACTATTAGAATCTAACGAGCGTGAATAAGTACCCCATTTTTCAATACTTATATTTTGTAATGAAGGATGCACGCACATTTAAAAATACTTGATGTCTCTAGCAAATATGACTCTGGGGATAATTTTATAATCTCAAACACTTCCTTTCGAGACTCATTGAGTCTTAAGATAACCGCAAACTTTGTAAGGATGGGTAGTTTTTCATGAATACCACCCCAGTAGTAGTGGAAAAACAATAAAAACTTTTTGAAGATCACCTGCAACAGGGGTTTTCATTCCTTTACTACCATTTTGCAGGAAATAATCCAATTTACTATAGAATATCTTGTCATTTGGGCTTATGTAATGTCTCTTATTTGTTGTTTTAAATATTTTTCACTTAATATGATGCCTTTGAAGATGACTTTGAAATATTTTTCATCTAGAATACCTGGTATTATTAGCTTGAAAAGGTTGAAGAGCTTTGTAATATTATTTTGGAAATGTACCTGAGAATAGAATCACATGTTTTGTATGTATTGTATGAGAGAATTGAGTATATTTGTGCAACTATTTCCGGGAGAGGCTCACATCTAAAATCAACAATTCTAGACACTCTAAAAGGATTTGTTGGCTTTGATGTTGTTATTCTCAAGTTTCTCAAACATTATACTTTAAAAATGAGCATGATTGACAATAAGTGTGCTCTTCTTATCTCTCCACTTCTTGAATATTTCAATTTGGTTGCATCTTAATGGTTATATTTTGTTTCTTAATTCATGGAGATCATATATAGGAATGTCCTCCAATTACCAATCCTTAAATTTCTTCATCCATGAGCACAACATAGTCTTGGCGCTACAATCAACGACTTCTCTTATGGATACTTTTTCAAGAAACTTTGAAAAGAGAGAGTGACAAGGAATTTATTATCAATTCTTAGTGCATGAGTACGAATGCATTCCTAGTTTCTTTTGTCATTAATTGATGCCAATGTATTAATTATTCTAATAAATGATGGAGAACAAGATTCAATGCAGGGGATTTATGTTGTCTTCATTCATATTCCTCTATATTATCAAAACATTGCATATGAAACATTTCCAATCATTCCCAAAAGATGAATAACCACTAACCTATAATGTGATGTGATTGAGGGGAATTAAATCGTAGTTTTCAAATGCAAAGTGCAATTGAAATGAAGGAATAGTTGTGTTTAACGAGAAAAACTCTTATCAGTAGTGGGAAATATAGTACTAGTGAGGTGTAGGCTTACTACTCTATATCTCATCAATGCAATGTGATGAGGTAGTCGTAATTTTCTTTTCCAATTTTGGAAGAGTCGCACTTGTGTTTCCAATTATGTGATTAATCGCTCTTTTTCTTCCTAGTTGGAGATTTAGTTGGCTCAATTTTTCATATTTTCAGCCAACACCATAATTTCCATGTTCCTTTTCCTTAATTTTTACCTAGCCATTCAATTCACTCACATTTAGCTTCACCCATACTTCCACCTACATTAGCAGTCTCAAGAGGGCACAATTTCACTAGATTGTGCAAGAATTTGTTGCTGTAGTGAATCGGTTGGGAATATATAGTAAGTTTGAACTTCCTTAACATACCTCTAGTAATCTGCCTCAAATATTATTATGTTAGAATATGTCAATGAATAACAGAGAATACTTGTTGTAGCCTAGGCTTAATGTGTAATATTCCCAAATTTTCACATGATATTTGGAATATTAGAGTTCTTAATAAACCCACTTAATTAAGTAAATAAAAGGGTGGAGGGACCCGTAATCCTAGATTTTGGGTGAACTCCTAGATTAAAATTGCTATTGTGTTTGAATTATTATTTTCTGCATTATGTTTCTATCATACATGCTAAATTACAGCAAGAACAAAAGAAGTTAAGACACATAAATAGTAAAAATTCATACACCACTTTCAAGTAAATAATTCCGCAAAATTGTTAAGTAAAATCTAGATCATTTTGATTTAAACTGAGTGGTAGGTTCTTGAAATACATATAAGTTATCCAGACCATTTTCATATTAGGTTGGTATCAGAGCATAGTTTCTTGCTTGACAGAGCACTTGGTTGCTTGATTTTATAGCTTGAAAGGTGTTAATCAGTGTAAAACAATGACCTTTTTACTGTTTGCAAACTAATTGTTGTTTGAGTTTGCTTAAGATTTGGGGATAGCTACTGATTAGCTAAGTCCTGGAGAGGAAAAAAAGGAAGAAAGGGCTAAAGGCATCTTCCTTACCCCAAGGGACCTCAAGGTCACTTTTGGAACAAACCCTCTTGACGATTGTTTGTTGAGAAGCTCATGGAGTTTGTTTGTTGTTTGTCTTTACAGCCATTTGGTTTTAAAAAAGCTTGTCACTGGTTTTGAAAGCTTTGAGAACTTTTTTGATGTTAATTTTTTCATTGGCATCATAATGACAACTTCTATAAGTGAAGTTTCCTCCTTCACAAGATGCTTCAATGATGATATGAAGCATGACTTTATTATATTGAAGGACATGGTGTAGATTTTGTTTGAGGATAAACGAGAAAGCACTGAACTTCATGAATAGTTTTTTGCCACGAAGGAAGAGAAGGAATAAATTATTCTAATATTTCATGATATGGAGAGGCAAATCCATCAAGCCCAAGATGCTTTGACCAAGAAAATGCATGAGGAAGAGGTAATCCATTCTAACTTGTCTTCAGTTTCTTCATTAGAAAGATGTGTTGGTTATTTCAAAAAGAATACAAGGGGAATAGGGTCCAAATTAATGACTAAAATGGGCTATGAAGGAAAAGGGTTAGGAAAGCATGCACAAGGCATGGTTGAACCTATTCTTGTTGAGGAATGACCCAAGAATCTTTGTCCTGGTTATGTGCAATTTAATGGCGAAGACTCCAAAGCCATGACGGCATGTGAGGCTATTTCAAAGAGAACTTTTGTTCCAAGTTCTAAGATGCAAATAAGTCAAATTTGTTTCAAAGATGATTGCAATTGCTTTAAGCCTTTGTTTAAGCAAGAAGATGGTAGACATGCAGCTTATGGTGAGCATGCAAGTTTAGACAGTTTTCAAGATAAGAATGATGATGTTAGTCTGCAAATGAAAGTTGTAGCCTCTACTAGTTCATCTCCTCAAGAAGGCCAAAAGGATGAACATTCAGAGCAATATAAGAGGTATAAATCTTCTCATGATCAATTTGATTGTGTTTCTGCAAGGCATGATGATTTTTCATGTTTAAATGGAAGAAATATTTGTTGTACATATTGTGGTCGATTTAACCATAATTTTTCGAGATGCTGGATGAAGAAGAAAGCATACAGGAACCAGATGAGGCAAAGGAAACTTTCAAATAAGGTGCATAATTTTTGCACATTTTTCCAAAATAAGGGACATGATGTCTCTCATTGTTGGACTTTACATCCAACTAGTCATCCAAAGCACATGCAGCAAGAGGACAGAAAGATTGGCACAAGTGGAACCATGGATTCCATTATCGATGTGAAAATGGAAGATTTACATGAATAAGTGTTGCAGCAACAAAATTCGCCATGGAGGTGGCTTGGAAAGAAGTGGATGGACTTCATAACACAGTGATAAATACTCCTTTTTACATATGCACATTTTGGTTGTATGCATGTATTATTGTTGAAAAGTTTGATGCAAGATTGCATATAATTGTGGTTCAGTTGAAGGAATTTCCTTGTTGTTGCAAAATTTCGCCGTGGAGGTGTAAAAGATGAGTATGATACTCACATATATTGTAGCAATATCTTTTAGTTCAGCTCTTTAGTCATCCACATGTTTTTGGGATTATGTACTTGTTGGTACTTGAAGGGAAGAGTTGAAGGTGTACATGTGCATGGAAGTTGTATGTGTAAATAGCGAACTGTAAATAGGTTCATTGTACATTGATACATGCAAATGTGTTTTTCAAGATGTGTCATGTTTTTTATCGACTTGTGTCGATTCTGTCGCACATGTTAGTCGACTTGTGTCAATTGTGTTGCACACTTTTTATATTGATTTTATGTCAATTTTATAGCACATTTTATGACGACTTGTTGTTGATGCCGCATGTTGCACGAATTATGTTTGAGTTGTTATCACCCTAGTAATTCTTAGGTCATGGGATTTTTGTTTATAGTTAAATAAAACCAGGGGTAACTAAGAACCTCTTTTGAAATCTAGGATCTAGCCTTCCTAAATTCCGAAGAGGGATCTCTCCTCAATATTTAGCTTGATTTTTGTTATAAGATTTTAGGCTAGGTATGATTGGACAATTGGTTTTCTTTGAAAGTTTGGTGGGAATAAAAGGTACTTCAAGGTAAACCACAGAGGGATCTACCAGACCATTGGGCTATGAAGTCAACTTCTTGGCATGCAAAGCTAGGAAATAAGGTCAAAAGAGAAAATGTACTAAGGGCAGGGTAGATGAACTTCAAAGGGTTTTGAAATAGGCTTTTTGATGAAATGGGTGAAATCTGAACAAAATGGAAATTAAGAATCCTTAAGTTACAGAAATGAATATGAAATAAAGAGGGTCAAACAGTGACTAAGAGCATTTAAGAATTCTTAAGTCCGGTTATCAGTAGAAAACATATCAATGAATAACTAGTAAAAAACAGGGAGCTTTTTAACACTAATCCTGTTTAAGCATTCCTAGTTAATCATTCAAGAGAGAAAACATATAAATGTATGTATAGAAATTTTAGAAAGATAAACAGTTAAAACAGGAAAATACTTGACTTATCTGATCAGCACAATAATCCTGAGTTATGATATCTTTAATCTTAGTTCTAGTCTGTTTCTTTACAAATCGAATCACACAAACTTCAATATATCTAGCAAAAATGTCTATAGTAGTCTTGACAAATTTTATTCCACACTTAATACTTCAAAAGGATAAGTATTTATGCAAAAATTATTACAAAATATCTGAGAGACATGTAGGAATATCTCTAGGCAAAAATAAATTTTATTACATAGAAAGAGGGACAGCTGCAAAACAAACTGGCAAGCTATCCTCTTATCAATAAACAATAGGACTAATTATCTTAACTTGTTGCTGGGTTGTGGCTGTTGGAAATGCCTGCTGGAATTTTGGAAAAATATATTTTGAAGATAACTTGAAAGACACTCTTCCCATTTCACATCCTTTAATTTGTGCTTTATCACTGATACTCTTTACGTTGTTTCTTTTACTTCTTTATTGTTGTAAAATAAGGAATAATCTACAATAAAAAGGCATTTTGTCTAATACTCTTTGACTCTGCTCCTCACCCTGATACACTTTGACTGCAAACCTTTATATCAAGTCAATGAATTCCTGCCATTGTTCTACACTGGGAATTCTCATATTCTTCAATTTCTTGTAGCTTTCATCTGCCTCTGTATACTTAGAAAAATTGGGCTTAACAATGAAAATATGTTTGATCTCATTTTGTAGAAAGAACAAGTTCTCAAAATATTCCAAAATAACTTTACCAGTTGGAGACCCTTGTGGTAAAGTTTTTTTGACCTAATCTTTGGCATAAGCTTTAATTTTGTTGTCATAATCCTTCTGTGCCATTAAATTTTCATTCAAAGCATGAATGTCTGGAAGGCTTGCTTGTGTTAGTACTGTGTATTCAGCCCAAAATCTTGTGATTTCCAAGTTCATGTCTTTACATTTGTCCTCCAAATTATTCATCATATTTCTCTTATTCGGGACTTTCTTGATTTGTAGTATGCTTTCAGTTCTATCCTGAATTTTTAGCTCTTCAAGCTCCTCTCTATGTTTTCTATTCAGAAATGTAGTAAGCTTCTAAGCTTGAGCAGGTTTGTCAGCCAGTTCTTCTTTTGTCTTCTGAATTTCTATTTGTGCTGCTTTGAGTAACTCCTTCTGTTCATAAATAATTTGGATTGAAGGCCACTGTAAATGTATGCCTTGAATGATGTTGTTCCAAAGATAATTATTGATATAAGATACCTGTTCACTGATATTAACCTGTTGTTGTAGAATCTTTACCTGTTCCTACAATCTGCTGGCTCTCTGCTCATGTCCTTTGGATGTGATTAATGCATCTCTATTTGATGTTTCAACCTTTCAAATTGATTATTTATTTATCCTTTAGGGACATGTCTTCCATAGCCTTGACTATGTCAGCTGTTTGATTTACCTGTGATGTAGATGATGAAGTGGCAGAAATATCTTTAGAAGTAATTGACATTGTGGTTGCCAATACTCCTTTTGGTGCTAAATATTTTGCCAGTGTAGAAGGGACAGCAGTACTGACAGTTGGAATGACTGTTGGAATGGATACTTCATGTGCTTTCCTCAATGTTTCATTTTCCTTCAGTAAAATTTCTATTTGATTTTACATCTCTTTAATATGAGTTGTCATCTTTAAAACTAACTGCATAGTTTCATCCTTTTTTGTCTTTTCTTGAATAATTTCTTTTGCCGTGGGTGCTCACTCTGTGGCAATTCAGTTTCTTTCTCAAGGCATAAATATCCTCATTTTTCTGCCTTATCGATTTCTTATCAACTTCAGTATTGGAGGGATCAACTCCATTTTCTATCACCAAATATTCTAAGGAATTGATCCTCAAATCCTTAGCATGTATAGATGCTTTATCTAATTTCATTTGAGTTTGCAAATTAGATACAGTCTTTTGAAGCATGGTAGCACTCATGGTTTTGCTTACTACCTTTGAATACAACATCTCTGAAGCACTTCTATGAAACTCTATCTGGTCTAGTTCATGTATGGTATTAGCATTCACTTCAAACTCTGTTTTCCTGTAATCTGTGGCTGACTTTGGATCTGTGACTACTAGCTGGTAAAAAGACATGATCATTTTATTTGTTGAGTAATCAAAGGTTGTCACAAGTCTATCTTTATCCCCTAGTTTTTCCTTCAGAAGTTTAGAATAAAATTCATTATTAATTTCCTCATTCTTTTCTCTGATTTGCTTGAACTTTTTCTGGATATCAGAATCAGTTTCTTCTGCTGACTTAGAGGAAGAGGGAGCTTCTATATTTATCTTTGTTTCAATCATTTCTTTTCCTTTTCCCTGTGATAATACCTGCTCATTCTGAATTTTCCTAAGTGTTTCATTAACAATCATTGTGGCCTCATCATCTGTTTGCTGACCATTATTATCATCTACATCTATGACTCCTCCTTCTATAGTAATCATTCTGACCTTCTTGCTGTAGACTGTTTTAAATTTATTCTCAATAATTGTTTCTGCTAAATAGCCTTCTTATTTTCTAGGCATTTTATTAGATACTTCAGTTTGTTGGCCAACTGTAACCACCTGTGTACTGTCCATCTGCTTTTCTTGCAGGCTATCTGTTTGCATCTCCTGAATATCATCAATCAAAGTGTTTGCAACCCATTCCGTTTGATTAGCATATTTTTCAATTAGAGGCTTTGATTCATGGAGGAATGGGGTTAAATTACACTTGACCCTGAGGTTACTTAAAATACCTTTAGGGTCATAGTTCTAGTAAAAGCTTTCTTGGAACTTGAATGCTGATAATTTTCTGATTACCTCTTTCAAACCATCTCTGCAGTTGACTATGAAGGAGCCAATTTGACTTTTTAACTTGAATTGTGCTTTCTTTTTGGAGGCTATGAAGTTCACTGCATCTGCATTCAAAATCTGCCTTAAGTACTCCAAAGCAAAAATCCTGGTAGTTAGAAACTTTGG
The DNA here is from genome assembly GCA_034641835.2 of Pinus albicaulis. Lineage (NCBI taxonomy): Eukaryota > Viridiplantae > Streptophyta > Pinopsida > Pinales > Pinaceae > Pinus > Pinus albicaulis. Next base: position 421,187,985 of record CM076577.1, read on the forward strand.
TAATTTGTAAGGAGCCAGGAGTGCACCATACACTCTGATTTCTATGTGATTTTTATACAAATACCAGTCTCCAACTTTACAGTTTTCAAACAACTGTAAAATTCTATTGATTTCTTCATTGATCCTTGGTGGCTCTACTTTGTTCAACAAACTCATGGCAGGTTTAATAAACAAATCATTGAAGTCCCTATAGCTGTATTCACTGTTGTTTTTCCTGAGTAGAGAAGTCCATAATATTACTGAAAGAGGTTTTCCCTCCACATCCATCTTCTGTAGTGCAATTGGAAATTTATCTGCCTGAGAAAATAGGAAGAGATGTAAGAGATATGATGAATATATGAACACTCCTTCATCAGGTAATTTAATCAATTGATAATGCATATTATCAACAATGAATTTAGAAAAGTTGAAAACCAGTTCTGGCTATTGTTCTTGAGACAAGGTAGAAAGGAAACCTAAGATGGAGGCATCTGTAAACTCATCATTAGCATAGCCTATAATGAATGATAGCATGTAAATTATTTGTCTAGAGCCCTCAGGGAAATCAAAAGTATCATAAGGTGGATTTACCTTAGGAAGGTTAACATGATTAGGCATGAAGTTTTGAAGGATCATAAACTTCCCAGGGAAATCCAGGTCTAAATACATTTGAGTCAAATCTTCAATGGACAATGATACTGCTCGTGGATCATGGATTAATTGGAGCATATCATTGATGGCTTCAGTAGTTATGTAAAATAGGACCTCACTATCTTTGTTTACCATGTATCTCTGGTCAGAAATATAGTGAAACTGACACAACCTAATGAAATCTTGAGTTGGATGGGTAATGGGAACCACAAACTTAGGCAAGTTGGAGTCCCATACATGTATATCATTGGCCACTTTCTTCTCAAATTTTTCCTGACACCAGCTATGTACTTCAAGTAGATCAAATTCTAAGGTAGCATCAGCAATTCTATAGTCTAAGTCAATCAAGGGACTATTCGCTTCAAAGGTTATAGGTGGCCACAATGGTCTGACTACTTCAGTGGAATCTACAGTGAGGACAGGAGTAGGTTTATCAATTTTGAAAGGCTTAAGGTTTGGAAGCTTGTTGGAGGCAGGCTTCTCAGGTTTGGGACCTCTAATCCTAGGGGTGACCTGCTTTTTTGTCATTTTCAATGAAACTAAGCAAGATTAGACTATTTTCTCAGCTCTTTTTGGAAACAGAAGATCAATTAAGCTACTCTTGGGAAAAATTCGGAATCTGGGCGAGGGTTTTATGATGAAAACACAGATTTTGAATATATAGAGGACTGGAAAGGGATTTCAGTGGTTTTTTCGGTAATTCAAATGGATTTCCACCGTGAGAATAGCTTTTGGATGATCAAAAACTCTTTAAAACTTAATTAGGAGGAAGTGGAAAATTTTGGGAAAATTTTGATAGGGTTTCCCCTGTTTCTTCAAGGTTTGAGTACTTTCAAAGGGGTATTTTGGCTTATATATTCAATGGGCTTCAATTTTGTCCTTTGAAATTTGAAATTCTGCAGGTTGGATTATGAGAAATACCTTGAACAGGTATGGTTGCAGTTAAGGAGGGTTTCCAGGTTGTACCAGTCTTCAAACTGGTCGTAGTTGTTTGATAGAAGGCACTAAGGCTATTTGGAGGTGAATTTTCAGAGTGGAAATGGATTTTAAAATGATGAACTTGTTTGAAAGCAGCTCTGAAATAGTTTCTGTGAGTGATTTCTGAGAGGACGTAGGCACAAATGCATGTAAACAATAAGAGCTAAGTTTGAAACCTTAAGTCTTATCAATAAACATAACATTTATTACAGGTCGAAATTAATAGCGAGAGCGGTTTTTTTATTTGAAGGCGAAACCATTAGTGGTTATCGCATTGCTTCTGGGGTAAATGGTTTTTCTCTTTTGCAATGCGATCTAGTAGAAATGATACACATAGCGGGTGGTTGTTTTGTGAAACAACTTTTATCGCAAAAAGAATTTCCAACTTCACCCGATCACTTTTGTAATGCGAAATGGGATCTGCACCGTCGGATTTGAATGAGCGATGCAAACGGATGAGATGCATCGGGACGCTGTGGAGAAAAAAGGTGGGACCGGGTTTTTTGGTATATTCCGTCGATTTGGTAAGTGATGATCAACAGTTTTAAAATCAATGTGATAGGGAATGGTGGGGCATGAGGCCCAATGATCGCGCTAAATGCAGATCGTTGGATTTGAATATAAGAATGATCGGAGGGCTGAGGATGATCGAGAGGGTTTCGGGTTAGTTGATGAAGCTTTATGTATAAATGGGTTTATACATAGAATGGGGCGGGTTTAAATGATTAACCAAGGTTTAATCTCTGGTAAAGGGATATATACCTAGGGAAAGGGGTGAGGTTAAAATGTTAACCTTGGGTGGAGGCAATGTGGGGACGAGAGTAAATAATCTTATTCTGTGCTATTTTAATACAAAGTATGTAAAATGCACTTTTCTGCAAATTTAATTATATTATATAGTTTTAGATTTAGTTAAAGTTCTAAAACTATAGGGGAGCAGGAATATTTTTTTTATGGGTAGTTTTGTGTCAAAGGGGTAATTTCGAGATGTTTTTCAACATGTGTTTAATATCTTTGACACAAAAGCATATAATAAGGGGGTTTTGGGGTTATTAAATAAAATCATTTATATTAATGGGACTAGGATATTTGATAGGAGTTAATAAAATATGTTAAATGTTAATATGAAAAGGGACAATGAATACTCAAAACTCATAAATAAAACCAAGGAAAGTGAGAATTAGAGCAAAGCTTTATTTTCATAACACATTCACTTTTAACTTAGTATATCATGTTTTTGAGGGTTTTATGCCTTGTAAAAATGGAGGAAGTTAATCAAATGGACCTTTATGTGATATTTAAGTAAGAAAATAGTTCTCAATTATGGAGTTAAATGGTGATGAGTGCTTGAAGGGGTAAATGATGAAAATTTCAGGGATTAATATAGAAACTTAACATTTTCAACTAATCAGTCACTGAGCCTTGGGTCTGATCCCAACATAAGTCAAGGAAATTCCTTGAGCCTCTTTAACTAAAAGTCTAGAATATCAAATTTCCATGGGGAGGGGAAATTAGTTATTTGTAGCCCAGTGAAATATATTTACAATGATGTCTCTCACCTTCTTCTACCTACCCAGTCATTATATTCTAACATTTTTTCCTTATATTTTAATCAGGTGCATTTGAACTAGCAACCTTACAACCTTTTATTATTTTGAAAGGAGTAAGCTATCTAATTCTACACTTATTTCAACCAAGAATCCAGATTAAACTGTTGGATCCTTTTATTCTCTACCTAACTAATGAATTGTCATGATTAAACTATATGACAATTGTTTATTCTCTATCTACAACATTTGAAATTGAAAGGTGACAAGTCAAGATTAAATTGTTCAACTCATCACAGACTATGGCATTTATTGACACTCTGCCATAATCAACTGCAAAAGGTAAAGGTAGTGGCATTTATACTTGCACACTTTCATGTTTTATTCATCTTTTTCTTTTGGGGTATATTGTTTTTTCTAAGTCCTTTGATTTCTCTTTTAAGACTTTTTACCCTCTTTTTGATTTTTTGATTTTTTACAAAATATGGGAAAATAACTTGCAGAAAGCAAAGTTTGCACATATTTACAAGATTACCATCAGTCAAGTCAAAATTATGAATCCTATATTTATAGGTTGCTAACATCGGCTTCACTTGGGGATGACATTTCCTGGTGAAATGTCAAGAACTTTGAGATTAGTAGCCTTCATCTTTGACCTTGGTGATCCTATAATTGTCTTCTGGTTTCTGCAACAATTCATACTTATGAGATTTTATACTACAAAGCTTAGGGCCTTCTCTTCAGGCTTCCACTTTGTAGATAAAATCTCCAATCCAATCTACACACTTGCAATGAATATTTACAATGATAAAGTAAATCAATATAACGGTTGAGTGACTCTGAAGAATAGTAGTGTTTCAGCATCTTACCATTCACTGGTCCTTATTGAAGTTTATTTCCATCCAAATTCCTGATGAAAAAAGAATTGTTACCTCTGTAAACATAAATCACATAGGTTCCTTGCCATAGAAAGTCAAACTTTACATGTTTGCCTTTATCCTCTCTCCATGAATCCCATCTCAAAACTTGATCTCCTATGAAAAAATCATCTTCTTTAACCCTTTTTTCAAAAATCTTTTTGATTTTATCATGTAAAACTTGTGATTTTTCATAAACTTCTTCCCTATTTTGTTGAAGATGTATGGTTTCGTTGATTCTTCGTTGAATATCATTTGTTTCCACCTGTGATTCCTGGATAATATTCATGACTGGAAAACCCAAGGAAGAGGGGAAAACTGCATCTATTCCATAGACAATTTGATAAGGTGAAGTTCCAATAGACTTTTTTGTGGCAATTCTATCAACCCATAAGGCATAGACTAGCTTTTTGTTCCATGTCTTTTTATTTTCTTGGAGTAATTTTTTGATGATAATTATCAAGCTCTTGTTTGATGATTTGGCTAAACCATTACCTTGGGGATAATAAGAAGTGGAATGACCTAAGGTAATATGGTATTTATGATAGAAAGAAATCATTTTCTTGGATTTGAATGCAGCTTCATTCTCAGTAATAATTTTATGTGGGCATCCAAATCTTGACAAAATATTACTTTCTATAAATGAGATTATAACTGAATCAGTGGCTTGCCTAGTAGGAATGGCTTCTATCCACTTGATAAAGTAATCTATAGCAGTTAAAATCCATTTATGTTGGCTTGAGGATGGAGGATGAATTTCACCAATGAACTCTAACCCCCATTGTTGAAATGGCTTTTCAGTTGATAAAGGCCTAAGAGGTAAGGGAAATAGTTTATTTTTCCCTTCAAAAATTTGGCATACGTGATAGGAGGTAACAATTTTTTTGACATCAGAAAATAAATTTGGCCAGTAAAAATCAGCTCTTAGTATTTTGTCTACAGTACTCTTCCAGTATAGGTGGCCTCCACAGTCACCTGCATGAAATTCCTCAATAATTTTGTCAGCCTCAGATTTTAATAAACAATTTAGTAAAATCCCACTATTTTCTTTCCAGTAAAGTGCATTATTTAAGATACAAAACCTCATTGCTTTCTGTTTGATGAATCTTGCTTTGGTTTTAGTTAACCCAGGAGGAGCTTGTAAATATGTTAGTACAAAGATAATATCAGAATACCATGGTGAGTCTAGATAGGCCTCACTGATCAATGGAGTTGCCATCTCCTCCTAGTCATCTATTTGTGCAATGAAATTTATATCTAAAGCATTACAATTGGATTCAGCTATCAATCTGGCTAAACCCTGTCCTTTAATGAGCTTTGTTGGTTTGATTTCCAAATCGTATTCAAGGATAGTGGCAATCCAGTTTCCTCTCCTACTATCAGGTCCATCTTGCATCAGAATATCTTTAACTACTGCATTGGGGACATATGCAATGATATGGGAATAGAGTATGTAAACTTTGAAATCCTTTATGGCTTTCACCAGGGCTAAAGCCTATTTTTCCATTATATTGTACTTCAGAGGTGCATCTCTGAGGGCTTTACTAAAAAATGCAATTGGATATTCAAAACCTTGATTATTTTTCTGCAGAAGAACTGCAGCTATGGTGTGTTCAGATGCAAAGGAAAATATTATGAAATATTTTGTATAATCTAGGCGAATGAGGACTGGTGCTTTTGTCAAGGCATATTTCATGGATTTGAAAGATTAGATGGCCTTTATTGTCCACTTTATTGCAGAGTCCTTTTTAATCATATTGTGGAGTTCTTTTATGATTTCAACCAGATTAGAGATAAATCTTCTTAAAAAATTGATTTTACCCAAGAATGCTTGAAGTTATTTTATGTTTCTTGGTGGTTGAATGCTCAAAATAGCTTCAATCTTGCAGGGTCTATTCTAATGCCTTCTTTGGAGATTATGTGCCCTGACAGTTTTCCTTCTTCTAGTCCAAAAAGATTCTTTTTAGGATTTAGGGATATACCATATTTTCTACACTTGATAAAGACTTGTCTCAGGTGATCCAAGTGTTCATCATTTGTTTTTGAAAATACAATAATATCATGAAGATAGATAACTAAAAATTCATGGATCTCCTTAGCAAATACAATATCCATAGCCATCTAAAAAGTAGCTCCTGCATTTTTCAATCCAAAAGCAATTTTCACGTACATGAAAGTGCCCCAAGGGGTAGTAAATGAAGCTTTAGTTTGATCATCTTTATGAACTAGAATTTGATTATAACAAGAGAAACCATCTAGTAAAGAAATTCTTGAAGAACCTGCCACCCTCTGCAAAATATTATCCATTTTAGGCAAGGGGTAATTGTCTTTCAAGGAAGCTTTATTAAGATTTCTAAAGTCTATACACAGTCTAATTTCTCCTGTTTTCTTTCTAGTGGGCACTAGATTAGATACCCAATCAGAATACCTGACTGGTGCAATTATTTGTGCATCAAACATTCTTTTAACTTCTTTTTTGATTAAAGGTAACAAAATTGGATTAATCCTTCTTATCTTTTGTTGAAAAGGTTTTTGATTTTCTTTCAAAGGAATCTTATGTTGAATTATGTCTTTGTTGTAAGTTTTCAGATCTTCGTAACCCCATGCAAAAAAATCCTGATTTTCTTTCAAAAGTTTATAACATTTAATATTTTCTTCGATGATAAGGACTTTGATAGTTCCCAGTCATTTTGATTTCATTTGTTCTAAGATTACTCTTCTATATCAAACCTACTTAAGATTCATTGCAGCCTTTATTGCACATCATTTTAATTTACAATCCTCGGCTGAAATAAGGCGAAAGGACAACACCAAACCACGCTCGACCTGTTAAGCTAGCCTACGAGAACCCAGGAAAAACTCCGGAGTCAATCTCAATGAAAATATTCAAAGAAACTGGAATGACTAAAAAAAAAAAAACTAAATCTTAAGCTAGATAAACTTAAATAAAGAGGTTTGATTTTGATTTTTGGGGTTTTTGTTGAAAAAAGGGGAAAAGACAATTTTGAGGCTTGGGGATGAAGGCCAAATTCTTGGAGAGTTTCAATTTGAGCGGGGGTAGGCAATGAATTTGATGTCTTAGATCAAACAAATGGATTGAAAAGACTGCGAAGGCGAGAAGGCAAGAAAGTGCAAGGATCCTCTTCAATGAGAAAACATAAAAAATAAACAAAAGCAAGGGCGAACACAGAGCAAATCAATGAATTCTACCTCAATTACTCATTTGTTTAATTGAGAAGCATAGAAGGATGGCATACATATAACATTAATGAAACTGACATGGAGAAAAAATAATCAAAACTCGAAGCCACAGGATCCCAGCTTGATCTTAAAACTTTGGTCTTTTCCTTTCTTAAAAACTAAAAAATGGATGTACAATGGGTACCAACATGATATCCAACACGAAAATGTCTCGAAAAGCCACAATATAGACCATCCTAACCATCTCATACTCTGGGGGTCTGATCTCATCCTTTTATGGTACATTTCAGCAATTCTAAACATGGGAGCTAAGATTCCAGGCACCCAAACAACATCTGTATCCACAGAAATGGGAATCCATTAAACACAATTTTCACTTTTGGTGAATGAATCCTCCTAAGAACAAGTAAAACATGCAAATTTATATCATAGTCATCAAATTACATCATGGTGGGAGTCAATCATCACATGAAAAAGTAAAACTAGTCAAGGCGGGTGAATTTCGATGCGAAAATTGAAAATAGGCAAAAATTTCTCTCACGTTACTCAAAAACTCAATGGGTCGTATACACTTTAGACCTGTTTTGGTACTTCAAAGTCCAAATTGAGCTCATGATGGCACAATTTGAAATCACGGATGTCTTCTATTCAACCCAAGTGTAATTTTTCAATTTAGATGTGATTGCCCATAAAAACAATCTCCCAAAATTTGGTTCCTATTAACGTTTAAAAGTGGCAGAAAAGCCATTTCAAAGTGTTTTAGCCTTTAAGCGACCAAAATTTCGATAATGCTTGGCCATTCACAATACATAATATGTCATGGCTTAAAAATGGTACTCCCGAATATGTCCCAATCACAAGCGCGCGTTGGGTGGCCACGACGCGTCGGCGAGCTTTATTTGCAACAAGAATTTTCAAAAAATGACAAATATTCTCCAAATTTACTTGAAATTTGGGTGAAGATCTCCATCATGTCATGCTCAATAAGGAAAACTTCGGCCATGATTCGGTGGATCGGCATCTTTCGACGTTTTAGTTCTTTTCTCGCTTTCTTCGGGATCTTCATTTTTGTTACCAAACGTGTGTGCGAGCCCAATAGTGATTCTTCATGTGTACGTTGTGTATTTTTCTAATGGCCTTTTTCGCAACTATCGGATGAATGTTGACGTCACCGTAAAACAGAGTCTCTCGCTCAAGTAATTGTCGTGTCCTTTGGTCTCTTTCGGGCAATTCACAGTGTTGCGGATGTAGCAACTACATGGTGTTTGCTGATCCTCCCGATTGTTGATAAGTTGCTCCAAGTAATTTATAACCACGAGCTCTCTTGCCAATTTCACGGTCAAGTTTCAATCTCCTTCTTTGGCTGGATTATTTCTTGACTTTGATCTGGAAACTCGAATCAACATCGATGAGTATAAAATCGGTGTCTTGTATCCCCGAAGACTCATCGTGCATGAGATTCTTGCCTACATCACACCGTACTGTCTTGATGTGAAAGCGGGAACCCCCTTCCATGCTGTCGCCAGAATAGTGCTGCGGCAACTGTGACAGGTAACGAAGACCCCTTCCACCACGGGCGGAAGATAGTACTCATCGTCTTCCTTTCACCGGAAGCGAGCTCGCCAGCACTCTCGATGTCTTTGCTTTGGGCAACGATGAGCTCGGTCTGAGGCCTAAAGCTGATGTGAAGGCTGCTGCCCTAATCATGAGTAATCTCGAGAAGGGAGGGTGGGGGCTGCAAAGAAGTCCCGAAGCCAAACATCCATGTGATATCCTGCAAACCAGACGTGTACTGATGATTTTGATGAGCGCATAATGATAAATGTTTGTGTTCTTTTGTACGCAGGTCTGTACACCAAAGGGTGGTCATCTGGCTCTGTGTTTCGGCACATGAATTATGGAATATTCATCATTCTCACTCTCGTGAAAATGCATCAAAAAAGTCATGTGATATGCATAAAGGCGTGAGAATCTGCCTCACGGTGAATTATCTGACAATGAGAGCTTCATTAATGGCGCATAGGACTCCTTCGAAAACCGGGAATGGAAATACTAACAAGCAACCTCAAATATCTGGGCACGATGTAAGGTTCATAATAGTCTATCATTGTATCTTATTCCATCTCACCTAATGTTACGTGTCCTGGTCACAGTAGTTCTGCGGTGTCAGTGAAGTTCACTCATTGAGATTTTCAGCCATCACGCGAATATGTGAGACAAACAGCGGTAATAAGATGGTACTGAATACAGATATCATCTCCACAATCTGAAAACATGAATATTCTTTGAAAGCATGTCATTGCAAGTGGGCAGACACATAATTGAGCCAAAGAAGTAGGCTCCTCACCCAGCGTACTGCCACTTTATGAGACCTCCTGGTACATTTTAGCTCCTAGGTTGAATCAACATCTGCTGCTCATATCTGCTCATATGATGAATTTGTTTCGGCCTTATTGATGCGAAAACGGGTGTTTGATAAATAGGTGGTGATAAATATGGTCAAAACAAGAGTTTGTTTCAATACCAAGTGTGCCATATGAGATGAGAGAGGTACAAAGTTGGTATCACCATGAATGCAATAGATTTTCAAGTGATTAGGAGTGGAAGGACAATCACTCCTTTGTTTGGGGAATTTAAAGGTTAAGGAGCAACACAAGTGATATGGGAATAGGTGATAGTGATGGGGGGTGAACAAAGTCGATAGGAAATAGCAACATATAAGTGAAATCAAGGATATGGAGCGGGTCCTTGAATGTAGAGTAAGTTTTCAATGGAGGAAGTGATGGTAAGTGATAGGGTTAGAGGTTAACACATAGGCAACACAAAGGATATGAGGATATGGGGCAGTGGGAATAGAAGAGAGTGTGTTATAACAATGTAGCTGGGTACTATTTGATGTTAATAATATTAATATGACAAGAGCACAAATGAAAATGGAATAGAGTTTAAACGCAAACACCTCTTCTGAAATGTAGGTGCAGTTACTGATATGGGTATGAGGTTTTATTCTTGCAATTAAACTCTTTAGATATCGCTAAATGACTTTTAACGAGAATTAAACTTCGAGATAGCAACACTATTACTTGATCAAATGAACTGAATTGATTTGAGTTTTAGGTGGATCGATGACGGGTTTAGGCCTTTGGGCTACGTGTAGCGCACAAACGATCGTTAGATTGATCAAATGCTTGTACCAAGAAAATACGGTGTATCTAGGCTCGCGTGCCTTTCAATGGATGCGGCAGCGCTCAAACTAACACGATTGACCTTTTTCACTTCAGCTTCATTCCTCCAATTCTTATTCGACATCACCAGTTTGAATATTCTTGATACTAAATGAAATGAATGGCTTTGAGAAATATCTCATATAGACATGGTTTTAATTTTGCTTCTTCAAAACCCATTTTGTAATGTTTTGACTTTGGCACTTTTCATTTAATACAACTTGTCTTTTTGTTTCCTCTTGTTTCACGGAGCTTGAATGATGAAATTGGTTGATTTCACGAGGATGGTAGCATAGAAACTTAACGAGATGACGAGTTTACGTAGCGAAGTCTGACACTTAATTTGAAAGACATTTTATTTAAGTAAATTTTGACAATTTCTTCTTCAACGAGTTTGAAGAAGAAAGCGATCACCGAAAACATATTCGATGATGAAAATTTTAGTGAAAACATTGAAAACATCCTCATGGCACAGAGCATTATTGTATTCGAAGACCAAACCTAGACCACAAAACTAAAATGACTCTTTTTACCAATGACATCTATGTTGTGGAATGACATAAACTGAACTTTGATGAATTTTGAGAAATTTGACCAACCGATGAAATGCAAGCATGAGGATAATGAGAACAAAACCCTTCCATCGAAAGTAGAATGCCCTAATGGAATGCGGATAGATAGTAGGAATGAGACACCTAAAAATGAAATGCAATAAGAAAATGATCTGCGACGAGGATGTAAGACCGACTCTAACGATGGCTCCAATGGGGATGGTAGCTCATGAAGGTGCCAGAAGCAATGAATATTTGGAGAAGTAGACGATTGTCGTCCATTGGGCTATGGAGTCCATTATTTTGACAAAACAACTCAAGACTTTTGACTGAAACTTCAACAAAATGACTCAACTTTTAAGCATTAAACCAAGGCATTAAACGGACTCAAACAAGCGAAATCCTTCTTCGAATTATAGCCAACCATCGGGCCCCATTTGAAGAAAATATACGATTTTACACTTACAATGAAGTTAGTTATGATATGTACAATGACAGTGATCGGCGGAAAACATCTTAGAAATAGATGCAACGAAGCGGTAAGAACCAACGTCGGCCCTCACAGACGATCTTCCGTTCATCTCCTTCAAAGGCATTCGACCTGCGATATGCGCAATCTTGAATGGACCTTTCGAGAGATTTTCCAAACTTACCGTGTTTACCTTTGTCCTCATTCCTAGCATCCCATGGATGCCAGTTCCTCAGAATTTATCCTATACTTTCATCTTGGTCTTTTTTGATTTCTCTCCTGCAACTTAAATGTGTTCTAGAAGACCTCTTTCGTTTTAACACCAAATGAATCATACGATTTATCCTTCTCTGCATATGGCTTTCTTCACTGTGACAAGAAGCTTGACCATAGGAACAACAATTGAAGTAGAAAAAGGCATGTCTGCTCATAAACTAACTTGAGGGGGACATGCCAATGGACTTATTTTGACTTACATAGATCAAAGCCCATGGCCTTTACCCGACACTTATGCCAACTCTTCTTAGTGATATTGACACATCTTAATAAGTATTGACTAGAGACTTATTGAAGATTCCGCCAAACCATTGCCTTGCGAATGATGGGGATTGAATGCCCAAAAATGATTTTATACTTATGCAAAAAACTCAATCATCTTTTTTGATTTAGCGATTACATTATACGCCAGTCAATTTATAAGACAGCAAAAACGAGACAAAATATTTGTTCTCAAGGAAAAAATAATTACGAAATCGATTGGCTTGTCTTGTGAAGACTGTGATCCATTTAAATAAGTATTGATTGTTTGTTAGAATCCATCTATGTTGTCTGTGAGAAGGAGGATGGATCTCCCCCAATGAAATCCAAACCCAACTAACGGAAAGTGACACCTCAATAAACCTTGGTGGCAATGGTTGTAATTCTGTCTTCAACTTCCAAAAAATGCGCACTCATAGCGACCTTTAGTGACTGCTATACATCAGCAAAACAATATGAAGCGATAGTACCACGCTCTCAAAATCTTATTGGCGGTTGTCTTAATGTTAGCAGTCGCCTTTGTTGAAGATCTTCCCATTACCTTCTTCGCTTCTTCCTCACCAAACAATATTCAATAACCTACACGGTCTTTTAAATAGTCTTGAAATTCCAAAATACAAAAATTTTTGACCTTCGATTTCAAAGTTCTACCTTTGTTTTCTAGTCATGCGGGCGGTGATGACAAATTTTTGAAGAACATACACGATGTCCCGAATACCGTAGGAAAACAACAAAAATTTCGATACACAGTAGCGAAATTCTCCTCATCCTCATCGGACATAGTAGCAACTCGGTTATGTCTAAGCATGCAAATTGGACTCAGCCGCAAAGCTTCGCCATTGTCCCTTGATGACTTTGTGGGCCTTGTTCCACATCGCCTTCCGGCAAAGCTGATCCCTTTACGTCTTCCTTAGGACAAATTAAGCACTAAAACATCTTTCACGGCGTTAGGAACATAAGCTAAAGTATGGGAATGCAAATGTATACCCAATCCTTCAATGCCTTTACCAGTGCCAAAGCTTGTTTCTCAATGATGTTGTATTTCAAGGCTAACGTCTCTAATAGTTCGACTAAAAAACTCTATGGGCTTCTCATGTCCATCTCTTTCTTTTCTTGATATATGCATTTGTATGGTATGTTAAATAAGGAAAGCAAAAATAGGTCTTGGGTGTAAATGCGGGTACAGTTAACACCGAAGCTAAAGATAGTGCCTTCACTAAATTAAAGGACTTTACCCATCTTGGGTCCACTTCACTTGGTGTCCTTTTCGACATATTTGTTATTTCTCTTAGAAAGGGTATTGACAGGTTTGAGACAAAAACAGCGCCAAAAGTTCATCTTACCATTAAAGGCGAATCTATTTATTCCTAGGAGGGTCAATTTGCTGGTGCTTCAACACGTCTTTGAATCCATTATGAATACCATCTTTGGAAATAATGTGACCAAGTAATTTACCTTCATCATAGCGAACAAAGCTCTTTGGGATTAGCGAGACACCACTTTTCTGCTTTTGAAAAACAAGTACAAGTGATACCTTAACCTTCACTCACGAATTGAAAAAGCCCCATCGATCATCAGGTATATAACGAGCATCTTTTCATTACGCCATCCATGTCCATACGCTTGACGGAAAGTTGCTGACATTCTTCAATTAAAATAGCATCTTGTGGCATAGTGGAATGTCCCCAATTAATAGAAACGTTGTTTTGTGCGGTCGTCCTCATGAACCAAAATTTGAACATAACCGAATAACCATCAAGTAGTGACTCGATATTTTTTACTAAGCTGCAATATGTGATCCATCATGAGCAATGGATAATTGTCCTTCAATGATGCCTTGATGCGATTTAAATCGATACCTGGCAGAATCTCCTATTTGTCTTTTTCCATGGCACTAAATTGAAGTGTCGAGAAAATCTAATAGGAACAATGATTCTGCTTTGTACCTTTGTTTACCTCCTTCTCAATCGATGGCAGCAATTTAGGATTGATTCTTCTTAGCTTTTTAGAGGGCTTGATTAGGCTTAATTTAGATAGTATCTTTGGATTATATTGGTGTCATACGATCTTCGTCGGTAATCCCAATGACATCGACAAATAGAACAAACTCACATGTTGTTTACCTCTGGTAGCAATGATTTGGATAACTTCACCATTTTGGGGTCTTAATTTGTCTATTTACATCTCGACTCCTTTTTTCCGTCGGTCATAAATTTGGTTTCTTGCTTCATCATCACGATGAAAAGCTCTTCTAAAGTGTATCAAACTAACACAAGAATAATTTTATCTTTCGGTTGTAACACTTCAATTTGATTAACGAACATCATCTGCAATCATATTCCATCGATTGGGGTATCTTTGAACTTACCTTTACTTTGCGAGAAAATCATTAATCTCATCATCATCTTGGAAAACACCTTGTCTTTGATTATCACGTTGATGAGACGGTGCTTCACATAGTTTCGAACTTAGCAGGTCATTGGGATCTTCAAGTTACTTGCTGCCTTAGCAAGTGCATCTGCAATTCCATTTTGAATGCGAGGCTAGGTAGTATAGTAAGCGCTTCCAAAATATCAAGGACGACGGCGTTAGGTAAGCACTTGTCAGGATGTTTACGTTTGATATTCTGTTACTGCTTAATCACCAATTCGAGGTCGCCATGGTAAAAATTCTCTTAGCATTTAGCTTTCTAGAGAAATCTTCAGACGACCAATCGGAAGCTTCATACTCGACCTCATTGTTTGATAAATGCTAATTGTAAGAACATACCCGTACATTGCTCGGTACCTTGTTGGGAGCGGAAAAAATATGTGATGCCCAAATGCAAGTCGGCTACATCATTTCCATTTTCATAATCCATGGTCCATGAACCCTCTTCATCATCCTCTAAGTGCTGAAATTGTGCTAGCTCTATTTTTTCTGCTTGTGTTCCTATCTTTAGGCGATTTCTCTCCAGCGTACTTTACGGTACGTTGCCTTTCATACTGTAAAAATTCTCACAAGTGTCGGTAATCTCTGGAATATCTTGGCAAGAACTAACTAACTATATACATCGTTTAAACTGTCGGCAAACAAAAACAAAATACTCTGAATACGTATGTACATAATTAATCGGATGATTGACAGTTTTCTCCTTAGTTGTAATCATATACTTCATTTTTTGTTCCGGTCCCAATTTCTCCATACGGCCAAGCTTACGAATGCGTGCATAGAGAAATCTGGTGTGTCCTTTCAATTTTCTCCCAAAGATATGGAAAGCAACATACCAAATAGGAGGAATGTCTACTACCAACAACGTCCATCAAGCTTGTTCTTTGTAGAATACGATCCAAACTGCAACCAAGTCTTTAATGAGCCCAATACATCTCCCTGCTGCTAAGAACCAAATGAATAAAGATCATGGTGCTTCACGGTAATGTCTGGCTTAACTGCTCCCATGATTTCTTTAAGCATAGGAGTTGTAGAAGCAGGAGCGAACATGGCATTATGGCAAGTTCATGCGGTCGGCGATATAAAAAGAGGTACTTCGATGTCAGGAGACTCTGTCTAAAGTTGGTCCAAATATCAATAGGTTGATCATCTTTAATATTCACCATGTCGGACATGGGATCAAAATTAGGTTAGAAACTTGGCCTTTATAGGTACTTTATTCTTCATTAGTTCGATTAGGATGGATACCTTTAATTTGAAATCTCATTCTCCAAACTAAGAGCTAAATTCTTTTCAATCTCTTTGGTGGGTTGTCTTGCTTTTCAACCTTCTCCTCAATGTAATTGTATGGAAAGTTTGATTTTTTTCTTGATGATGACTTGGTATTGTTGGGATCAACTATCTCTTTTACTTTCTTTTGTTAACAGGTGGAATCATTTAGTCTGTTTCTTTCTCTTTTGAATTAAGTTGGTAGCAGTACATCTCTGTTTCTAAAGAATATTGTACTGTACAGGTACGACAAATAACTCATATCTCTCTGATGTAATAAACTCTTCCTCGAAGCGCATCATTAATAAAGATAAATCCTCATCTCTTTGTCTGCTTCTTGAACTTTACATATTCTTCATCAAAATTGATATAAATGAACAATCATCGGTGAGCGTTCCTCCCCACTACATCATCTTCATCATCGAATCTGACCAACAAAATTCTGTTGAAAAGTGTCTTTACTTCTGTTCGAATTTCTTCCAGTTCTTAGTAGCAAATTCAACCTGTTTGTAGAAAATACAGATTATTGTTCTTTCGACCACGGAAGTTAGGTTCGACGAGTTTGGAAGCATCGAGAGTGAACCTTTCGAACATTTTTCCACTAGAAATGTACGGTTGTAGATGTAAAGCTTCTTCTTTATCACAACTTTCTTCTACGCATGGCTTTAGCTCTCTTGTCGTTTCAAATTTGCCTGTACTCCCCAATCTTCTGTGTCCTCCCGTGGTAGGATCTCTCGTAATGAATAGGCCATCTCGGGATCAAAGCCATTTGGGAATTTATGGTGACTTCTTCCAAAGGCCTCAAATCATCAGTGCATTATAAACCGCATTAATCTGATAATATAGTCTTGAATAGAGACTCACCAGTTAAGCAGTCTTAGTACACTCAAAGTGATTTGATGGATCTTTCTTCATTTCCTGCAAGTCTAGCGTACGAAAGGTCTAATGTATTAATATGGTACACCAAAAGCTAGAACCATTCGTATCTCACACCAAAAGTTTACTGAAAACAATCTCGCGGAACATTCTCTTCATGATTTCTGGAGGTCAAAAATGCTGTCATTATATCAATATCTTTAACGTGAGCTTTTGAAATGCTACATCAAACAAAAATTTTACTACGATGTCCCGATTGAAACGGGATCTAAGTTTAACGGCAAAACAAGGTCATAATCGTGACCATTGCTCTTAGGATTTATGATCTGTCTTGAAACGAATTGAGTAGGGCGATGAAGTATTTGGTGTGTATGTGGTCAGAGATGGAGGAAGAAACTGCACGATTCCGATCAGATGCTCGATGGTTGCGAAATGGTAGGAATAAAGGCACAAGGTGAACATGAATAGAAGTAACTATTTGATGGACCAAGAAGTTTGACGAAGATTAAATGGCTTCGAAATATTCGTTGCCTGATAAGTTACGGGGGTTCGAATGTAATTATCAATAGTCTATTAGCTTTTCAACATAAGATAGCAATAAACTCGGGATTTATGACGGTGGGAACTAGTAGCACTTTCAAATTTAGTTTCGAATATTGACAACTAAGATTGATCAACGAACTCAATATCTTCGAGGAACTCAAATACGGTCGGGCATGAATGAGATTTAAACAAGGGGATCAAGGAACTTTCTAAATGACGGAGATTCTTGAAATCAATTTGGTTCATACCTTTGGAGGTGGATCGGGAGATCTAATTTGATCTAGTATGTCTTAAAACGGTGTTTGATGCAATCGAAAATCGAAGGACAAAACAATCTATTGACTGTCGGATTCTAGACTCAATCACCAAAAGTCTAAAAAACGATGTAATATCTTGGGGTAATTCACAAGTCAAATGTCACGTTCACAATCTAAGCACGATTGTTGAAGCGAGCGTTTATATACTTACGCGATACTGAGGCAAAGCGTTTGGCTACTTGGCATGACTTGACTCTGATGCAGCAACTTGTGTTCAAATAACACCAACAAACAAGCATTTTTCTCCCCAGTGTGGTCACCATATATTAGTTTCCCAAATCCCACCTTAGGCTTAAATAAAGTGAGAAGGACAACACCAAACCACGCTCGGCCCGTGGCCCCAGCCCTACGAGGACGGAAAGGGCTCTCCTAGGGTCAATCTCAATGAAAATATTCAAGGGGATTGAGATGGCCAAAAACAACAATGATATTAGGCTAGATAAACAAATAGGAGGGTTTCATTTTGATTTTTAGGGTTTGTTGGAAAAAGGGGAAAGACAATTTTGGGCTTGGGGACAGGGCCCAATTCTTCACAGTTTCAGTTGGGGCCAGAGGGTGACATTGAATTTGATGTCTTGAATAAAATGAATGGATTGAAAAGGAAATGAGGGAGCTGAAGAGGAAAGAGAATTGAGATCCTCTTGGCTTGATGAAGAACATAAAGCTAAACAAAAGCTTAGGCGAGCACCAACAAATCATTAGAATTCTACCTCAATTACTCATTTGTTCCCAATTAGGAAGCATAGAGAATGATGTCATGCCCATATAAAATTAATGAAACTTACAATGACATGAGAAGAAAAACATCATAAAAACAAAATCCACAAGGATCCCAGCATAAGTCTTTGCCAAAACTGGTCATGCTGTTGCAAAAACCCCAAAATGGATGTACCATGAGGTACCAAGCACTACAAGTATCAACCACTGAAAATGTCTCGAGAAAATACAATATATAGTCTCCTAACCCCATCATACCTTTATGGGTCAAAATAATCCTTTTAGGAGTTGTTTCAGCAATTCTAAACATGGAGCTAAAATACGTGACAAGTAACATGTCTATATGTGGAAATACAGTCCATTCATAATTTTTACTTTTAGTGAATGAATCCTATAGAAAAAGTAAATGCCAAATGTACATCATAGTCATCAAATTACATCATAGTAGGTCAATCATCACATGAAAAAATTAAAACTAGTCGAAAATACAGAAACAGATTCTGAAAATTTGGAAAATCAAAATGAGGCCAAAATTTCTCTGTCTTGTTGTGACTCCAAAAACTCAATGTGTCGCCACTTTGAGCCTATTTACAAGACACTTCCTGAAATTGAAATTAGACTCATGATAGCTCGTTGAAAATCCCTGGATGTGTTATCAGCAAGTGGAATTTTCAATTTGGATGTGATTTCCTTCAAAGCGCAATCTCCCAATACCAGTTCTATTTGGTGCCAAAAGGTAAGCGAAAAAGCCATTTTCAAGGTGTTTTTAAGCCTGGCCATTGAAATTTGATGAAAATGCTTTGACATTCACGAGGAACATAAATAATATATCATAAAAAACCAAAAAGGAAAAGTTTTCCTCGATGTCCCAATCATAGCTGACACGATAAGATTAGCTGACAATCATGACGAGAAAAACATTTTACAGCAAGTACAAAAAATGACAAAAATATTCTCCAAATTGCTGAAATTTAAGTGAAGGTCTCCCATCATGTCTCATGCTACGACGAGCTTAAGCCAAGATTGAGAATTAGATCCGTATATTTCGGCGTTTGATGCTTTTCTCCTTCGCCTTCGGGATCTTCATTTTGCTACGCAAAAAGCATTATTAATGCGAACCCAATAATGATTCTTCATGTGTACACGAGCATGTCTTTCTAATGGCCTTTCAGCTTCTCCAGATGGTGCAGCGTCGTGAAATAAGTCTCTACTTTCGGAAATGGTGTCATGTCACACGGTCTCTTTAAGAGAAAATTCTGGGTGTACGGATCTGCTGCCCAACTCTATGAGTGTCACGGCAGTCCTCCAGTTGTTTATTCACTTTGCTCAAGTAATTTATAACCCAACGACTCTCTTGCAATTTCGGTGAAAGTGTGATCTCGACCTTTTGTTCTGGATGATTTCTTTCAACTTTGGCCCCAGGAAACTCGAATCGCACTTGTCCCCGATGAGTATAAAATCGGTGTCTTGGCCTCCAGGGAAACCTCATCGTGCATAGGCTTCTTGCCTCTTGTCCTATACATGCTGATGTAGAAGTTGAGACCCCTTCACCATGCAGAATAGTACTCACGCTTCTTGGAAATGAAGGTAACGAGACCCCTTCCACCTTGGGGAGAATGATGCTCGTTGTCTTTGCTGAATAAAGAGCTGCAATGGCCTCTGCGATATGTATCACACACCTTTGGAGCACTAATGGGCTCGGTCTAAGAACCTCAAAATGATCAGAAAATGCCTCTCATGAAAAAAATCGCTTGAGAGTTTGAGGGGCTGAAAGAGATACGAGAAGCTGAACTCATCCCATGTGATGTACAAAACCAAGGGCGATGTACTACGATGATTTTGATGAGCGCATAGTGATAAATATTTGTTTATGTTCTTTCTGCAGAGTCTTCTTCGCACAAGGGGTCATCCGCTCTATGTTTCGGCTTGTAGTATAGAATATTCATCATTCGCACTCTTGACGAAATACCAAGTCTTGTATGATATACCGCAAGCGCGAGAATCTACCCTCACAGTAGTATCTAATGATGGCTTCATTATTGATGCATAGGACTCCTTGACAGGAATAAATGCAGCAAATGCCTCAAGTATCCGAACTTTGATGTAAAGTTCATAATATGCTCTGTTAATTATTTGTCTCTTAATACACTCCTCCCCATAATGTTATTATCTAGTGCTTGAGAAATAGTCTCTGGTGTCAAAGTGAAGTTCCTCGTAAAGATTACGCAACCATCACACAAATGTAGGAAAAAATAGCGAACTAACTGCGGATAGTGCGTCCAGATATCATCTCCTGATACGAAAGAAAACATGAATATTCGTAAAAACATGTCATTATTGAAGCGTTTGCACAATTGAGCCAAAGAAGTGGGCTCCTCACAGCGTGCGCCACTTTTATGAGACCTACTCGGTACATTTATTTCGTGGTTGAATCGCAATCACCGCTCCTTATCTGCTCATATGATGAATTTATTTTACGACATGATGCGAAAAGCAGGTGTTTGACAAATAGGTGGTGATAAATATGGTCAAAACGAGTTTGTTTTATTACAAATGTGCTACATATGAGATGAGAGGCTATGAAGATATCACCATGAATGCAATAGGCTACGTAGTGATTAGGAAGTGGAGCAGGTCACTCATTGTTTAGGAATTTAAAGTTAAGAACCTTTAAATGATATGGGAATAGGTGATAGTGATGGAAATTAGTTTTAGGAACGAAATCGATGAAATGGCAACATATAAGTAGAAATCAAAGGATATAGGCCAGGTCATGAATGTAAAATTAAGTTTTCAATGGAGGAAGTGATGGTAAGTGATAAGGTTAAGAGGTTAACATGGAGCATAAAAAGGATATAAGGGATATAGGACGATGGGGAATAGAAGAGGACGTGTTATAACAATGTGGTATAGCGGTGATAATAATGATAACAATGACAGAAGCACAAATAAAGAAAATGGAATGAGTTTGTACCAAACACCTCTTTGCAAACCCTTGGAGGAAATATTGCAATATGGGTATATGGTTTATTATTGCACCAATTAAACTTTCTTTGAATACCTCCCTTCAATGACACCCAAGCGAGAATTAAACTAGAGATAGCAACTTTTAACACTTGGAGGGCAAATAGGCGAATTGATTTGAGTTTTGATGGATGGTAAGTTTTGACCTTTAGGCCTGCATGTGCGCGCTTTAAACCCAATGCGCCAGCGTTCAATAGGTGCAGCAGCATATGGAAAAGCTGCGATGTATCTAAACTCCTTGTAATCGTGCTCTTTAGATGCTGTGCCAATATCCCAATCACGCCTTTCATTCTTACCGGTGTTTCTTTTACAAACAGGTTTCATTTATCGAATTCTTCAGCACAAACATCGCCGTTTACGAATACTCTTGATGAAAATAGAAATAAATAGCTTTGATAAATATCTCATATAGACGTGGTTTTAATTTTTCTTTTTTAAAACCCATTTGTAATGTTTTTGAATTTGGCACTTTTTCATTGAATACAAATTTTGTCTTTTTGTTTCCTACTTGACTTTGAGCGAATGATGAAATTGGTTGATTTTACAAGGATGGTGGCATCGAAACTTGGCAAAAAAGGATGACCAGATTTTGCATGGTGGTCTGATATGGTGGAAAGATACATTTATTACAAAACAAATTTTGACAATTTCTTCTTAGTGATTTTTGAAGAAGAAAGCGATCCTCGACATGTTAAGTGAAAATTTTGTTGAAAACTTGTTGAAAACATCCTCATGGCACTGCGGGCATTGAAACCAACATTCCGAAGGGCCAAACCTAGACCTAGAAACTAAAATGAATCTTTTTTGACCATGACATCCTATGGTATAGATGACATGCTAAACTGAACTTCCAATGAATTTTGAAAGTTGTCAACCGGTAATTTCGACATGAGGAAAAATGAGAAAAAACCTTGATCGAGACAATAGCGTACCCTAACGAATCGCAGAGATGGATGAGTGTATTGAGACACCTACTTGATACAAGTGAAATAAGAGAAATGATCTCGTGAGAGGATGTAAAGACCGACTCTAACACATTGGAATCAAACAATTCTTCTAAGGAGTTAAACCTCTAGGTGAATGTTATGTTTTAAATCAATCAAATAAAGTGCATCTTCCATCATTTCCTCTGCTATCGCTTTTTCCAAGTCATCATGTCACTATGAGTGAATAAAATGAGTCTATAAAGTGTTTACATCTAAATCATCTGGTGACAAAAGTACAAGATAAACCATTACAAGGTGAATCTATATTACAATCGTGTCAATTTGGAAATTTTGAAACTCTCTCATTGTTCCAAAGAGTGATAGATTTGTTTATCTTATACGAGAAAATTTTCGGTATTTTACCTTCTCTTTGAGACAATAGGTCTATGTTTAATTTCAGCAGTGTATTTTGTATTGGTGAAAAATAGGTACGATGTTGGAAAAAGTTTGCTAAACAATGAGCTCATGATTTTCTGCTTTTTCTAAGGACAGGTAGCCTTTCTAACAAAATCATACTTAAATCATGTGTTGTCCTATGTCGGCAATGCGGGATTGTGAGCAGTATTACTGCGATTTATTTTCTTGATAAATAACTACGAATCTCCCATAGTATATTGCACTACCTCCCAATTTTTTGATGGTTGAAGACCTAATATTGAAGCCTCATATTGACCATGTTATTAGTACGTTTGAAGTTCATCTGAGCATGTCCTTGGGAATACAGCTGGTTGATGATGATCCATGTACACGACTCCAACTCTGATTTATTCATTGACCTACCATCCAAATGCCATAAGCTTCATGACTAATATAATCATCAAATGACACGACTTCTTATGATGAGTTAGTTTGGATGTTATTATGATCAAATTCTGAGAGAATAAAGGAATCACGATCGATGAGTTGAATAGATTGGGTAATTGGTAGGTCTTTTAGAAACGCTGATGATCATAAACTTCATTAGTTTCTGCAGCAAAACTTTGCGTTTAAATACCCAATATGTTGGCATAACTCATGTCAAGTTGTAGAATCCTACGACATACATATTAAGCATGCCATACTTTATGACGGGATGTTAACTACTACAACATCCATGATCATGATTTACCAGGATATTGGACCATTTTACAAAAATCTTTGTCGATCCTATATGATGGACTGTAGATGAATCAAATGAACAAATCTTTATATGACAGATTGTGTCGAATTAAAGGTTCCATTGTTGGCATTAGGTTATGGGAAGCTGCGATGTCTAACATAGAGGTGTGTAATATATGATCATGTACATTAAGACTTAAATAAAATGGAGAGTGCCTGCTTGTCGAATGCTTACCATCTACATTTTGGGCCAGGAATTAATTCGGGTCTATCATCACTCATATTAATTGTATCCCACTCATTTTTGTTTACATTCAATGTTTCAGTAATAATAGGTCTGCTAGAGTCATTTTTATACAATTCAACCCAAAGACAATATCTTTAACTTGGATATTTCGAATTGAATGTTAAATGTTGGCCTTGAGATTTGATAGCTTGAATTATTTCATCTTTTGGAAGCATTGTTTGGGATGATTTTCTTTTGTGTTTCTGTAGTTTTACCTTCTTGAGATTTCCTTTGTCTTCTGTTTAGGTTTCTGATTTCGCTGTCTTTGATTGTTTTTTGAGGACTAGTTTAGCAGAGTATTGAATGATTTTAGTTTTGAGTTCTCGATGAAGATTTAGGATTGATGATTTTAGTCGGTAGATTCTTTGGATCGATGCTTGTTACTGAATTGGTGGCCTTTATTGCTATTAGCATTTGAGCATCTACGGAGGATTGAACCGCCTCACCATTGATATCTACAACCTTTGGGCTAGAGAACACTTTGGGGCTTGGGTGGGTTTGAATTTGTTTAACACCTAATCTGCCCAAAAGTTTCGTTTTAGAACCTCATATTCATTTGTTTTGACTTTGTTGAGTTAAACATTGTTTTTTAGTAAGGCTCATTTGTTTTCTTGCTCTAAGGATTTATGTTAACAGCAATTTCATTGATTGCAGTAATAACCTTGCTTATAGTAATTCTGATTCCCCACTTTGTTATTGTGGCCTCAAAAAGTACATGATCCTCTGGTGAGAAAATTTGTGTACTTTCATATATCCCATAACTATCAGTGTCTTCTCATCTCAGAAATTGTTTTTGAACTCTCTGACAAGTTCTCTTGGAATAGGGTCTAATGTTTTGATGCAGGAGGGTTCTTCCCTTTCCCGAGTTGTTGTTTTCTATAGTTGGGATTCTGATTTGGGATTGATTGTCCCTTTGCATTTCCTTTCAATGTGGTCTAATCTCAACTACTTTCTAATGTTTTGTTAATAAATCAATTTCCCATCTAGCTGAAGCTTCTTCTTTGATGGTGACCTCCTCTCATTTCTAAGTACGGATTTTTTGGCAAGGATATTTGTTCCACACCATGATGATTTGACATTCTGGTGCTCTTGCATCCCTTTCTCTAAGTTGATAGGTCTGTCTACATCAAAACAATCGAAATTTAGTGACGGAATATGGGTGGGTTTAAGATGCTAGCATTGAGAATTGTAAATACGTGTATCTAGTCTGAAAATTCATGATAATTTCATTGGGGAGCCTCATATGACATCAGAAGCTGGATAATATTTGTGAGGATTTTCTTCTTTTTCCCATTTGTTAGGAAAATATGGAATCTGTTCGTTGCTATATTTGATCCTTTCTAAATTTCTAAACTTCATGTTTTTATCTAGTTAAACTTTGAAAAATAGCCTCATTTAGACATCAGACTCATCTATCTCCTCAATTTACAAAAACCATTCATTCTAGTGATATGTTGTTGTGCGATAATTTGTGAACAATTATCAAGCAGTAGGATATCCTTTTTGGTAATTTTGAGGCATGTCATGGAGGTTTGAGGGTAAGACTTGAGAGGAGCATATATGACTTCCATGGCTTGGACTTTTGCTAAGCGATGCAGTGGTGGCGAGGATAGTTACAGGTTTATATGGTGGATATGTTGAAGGTTGTACTTGAAGGCTTGGAAAAGGAGATAGAAAAATAAGTGGGATAGCTAGTGTATAAAGCAGTGGTTGTGTGGTAGCGAATGTAGTGGATTTATTAAATGATGGAAATACTACTTTAGGTTGTAAGGAAGCTAGGGATAGATAGATGCTTGTTGATGAGATGGCTACGGATGGTCTGATGAATATATGATCTAAGTTTTATACAAGTGACAGGATAACGAACTCGGGGGTGGCAATGAAAGTGAGAATCTATAAATGACGTGGCGGCATACAAAGCTGAAGATAACTGTAAAATATGGTGGTGGATAATTGAAAAACTAGAGGTTTAAATTGAGACAAAAAATTGGATAACTTAATAGCTTCATCAATGTATTTAATTCATTAACAACACTTACCTCTCTACCGGACTTTGAATTTCGATTTGTCTAATTTAATAAGTGATGAAATAACTTTCGGTTTCTCATTCACAAAGGAAAGTAAGCAGGGATCTATAACATTTTCCTTTAAATCGATTTGGACTTGGTTCCTAAATATTGATCTTTTAGCTTCAAATCAATTAAATATCAGAGTAAACTTACTAATTCTTTAGGTGTGATATAGCCCTTCTCGAGAAATTACTTCGATTTACGGAAGCTAATAATTTTTTTCTTTTTTTCCTGTCTGGTCTAGATTGTCTGCCTATATGTCATGATTTGGAATCATGATTGGATCTAGTATAATAGACTTTCTTTGGAGAGTTTGGAATGAATATTGTTATAAAAACCACCAACCTTTAAACTTATGTGTGTTGAAAAAATGTTTTAAAAATCTTCCTACAGGTCAACTTAAAAGCTGAGTGGATTAGTTCATTACTTATTACTAATATGTTATCACTAGTATTCTTAGAGTGGTGGAATTTTGGTTTATAGTTAAAAGCAAGAGATATTGAGAACCTTTTTTAAAAAATCTGGGATCTAGCCTTCTAGAAGATGCAGAGAGGATCTCTCCTCAAGATTTAGCTTGATTTTGTTATAATATTATAGGCTAGGTATGATTGGACAATTGGTTTGTTTTGAAAGTTTGGTGGGAATAAAGGTACTTGAGTAAACAAGAGGATCCTGAAACCATTGAGCTATAGTCAACTTCTTGGCAAGCAGAGCTAGAAATAAGGTCAAAGAGCAAATGTACTGCCCCAAGGGTAGGGTAGATGACCTTCAAAGGGTTTCCAAATAGGCTTTTGATAAATGGGTGAAAGCTCTGAACAAAAAGAAATTAAGAATCCTTAAGTTAGAAATGAATATGAAGAAGAAAATTAAACAGGGGACCAAACATTTAGAATTCTTAGAATCCCGATTGTCATCAGAAAACATATCAATGAATAACTAGTAAAAAATAGGGAACTTTTAACATAATCTTATTTAAAACTCCTAATTAATCATTCAAGAGAAAAACATATAAATGTATGTGTGGAACTGCAGAAAGAATATTGATTAAAATAGGGAAAAATACCCGACTTGCTCCGGTCTGACACAAAATCACGAGTTATGATGTCTTTAATTTAGTTCCAGGTCACTTTAAATACGACTCACACAAACTTCAATATATCTAGCAAAAATGTCTATAGTAGTCTTAATAAATTTTATTCCACACTTAATACTTCAAAAAGTATTTATACAAAAATTATTACAAAATATACGAGAGACATGCAAGATATCTCTGAGCAAAAATAAATTTTATTACATAGAAGAAGACGTTTGCAAAATAGGTGTGGTGTCCTCTTATCAATAAAAATAGGATAGTATCTTAACTTTTCTTGAGTTGTAGGCTATTGAAGTAACGCGGCATTTTGGAAAAAGCTATTTTGAAGATAACTTGAGAACACTCTTCCCATTTCACATCCTTTAATTTGTGCTATCTTTGATACTCTTGCTATTTCTTTTATGCTACTGTTAATAAAATGAGAATAATTTGCGATAAAAAGGCATTTTGTTGATACTCTTTTGACTGTATACTTCTTACGATGCAGCACATTTTATGACCTTTTATGTCAGTCGTTGAATTCACGCCATTTTTTCTACCTTTAAGGAATTCTCATATTCTTCAATTTGCAGCAGCTTTCATCGCACTCTATATATAGCAAGGTGGAAACTATGATGAAAAATATGTTTGATCTCATTTTGTAGAAAGAACAAGTTCTCAAAATATTCCAAAATAACTTTTACCATTTGGAACCCTTGTGGTAAAGGTTTGATGATTGCTCTTTGGCATAAGCCCTAATTTTGTTGTCATAATCCTTCTATGCCATTAACTTTTCATTCAAAGAATGAATATGCGGAAAACTTTGCTTGTGTTAGTACTATATTATTTGGCCCCAAAAATCTTGTGATTACCCAAGGATTCATGTCTTTACATTTTCCTCCAAATTATTCATGCAGTATTTCTCTTATTCAGAATTTCTTGATTTGGTAACTTTCAGTTTATCCTAGATTTTTAGCTCTTCAAACTCCTCTCTTGTGTTTGCTATTAAGAGAGAAATGTAATAACTAGAAAGCTTAGAAAGTTTTTTGACCAGGATCTTCTTTTGTCTTGAATTTCTATTTGTGTTGCTTTGGAAGTAACTCCTTATGTTCATATATAATTTGGAGTGAAGGCCACTGCTACTCGTCTTATTCTTGTGAATGATGTTCAAAATAATTCTTGATATAAGATACACAGTTTCGTTGAGATTAACTTTGTTGTTGTATAATCTTTACCTATTCACCCTTGTCTGTTGATGTGTCCTTTGGATGTAATTAATGCATCCTCATTTTGATGTTTCAATATTTAGGATAGTACCTTTCAAATTGATTGTTGTATCCTTTAGGAACATGTCTTCCATAGCCTTGACTATGTCGGTTGTTCTTTGATTTGTGATGTAGATGATGAAGTGGCAGAAATATCTTTAGAAGTAGTGTACTGCGGTTACCAATGCCTCCTTTTGGTGCTAAATGTTTTGTCGGTGTGAAAGGGACAACGATGCGTAGGTTGGAATGATTGTTAGATGGAGACTTCATGCTTTCTTCAATGTTGATTTTCCTTCATTAAATTTTCTGTTGATTTTCCATCTCTCTTTAATCTAAAATTTGTCATCTTTTAAAACAGTACATAGTTTCATCATTTTGTCTTTTCTTGAACAATTTCTTTTCACAGCAGGTTATACTTTCTTGTAGAAATTTGAGTTGCTTTCTCGAGCAATTTCCTCATTCTTATGCTGTCAATTTCTTAGCAACCACGGTATTGGAGGGATCCCTCCCAATTTCTATCATCGTCTTCTAAGGACTTGATCCTCAAATCCTTAGCATGTAGAGATGCTTTATCTAATTTCATTTGAGTTTGAAAATTATATACAATCTTTTGAAGCATGGTAGCACTCATGGTTTTCTTACTACCTTTAGATATATATATCTCCCAGAAGCACTTCTATGAAACTCTATCTGGTCTAGTTCATGTATGGGTATCAACATTCTTCAAACTCTGTTTTCCTGTCGTTGTGGCTGACTTTGGATACGTGACTCTTTTGGTGGAGAAAAACATGATCATTTTTGTTAATTAATCGAGCTATCACAAATCTTGTCCTTATCCCTTGGTTTTTCTTCATAATTTTTAGAATAAACTTCATTCTTAATTTCTTCATTCTTTTCTCTGATTTCTTGAACTTTTTCTAGATATCGGGGAATCGGTTTCCTATTCTTTGACCCAGAGGAGGGGCTACCGTATTTGTCTATGTTTCAATCGTTCTTTGCCTTTCCTACATTGATAATACATAACTCGTTAAGATTTCCTAAGTGTTTCGTGCCCAGTCATGTGTTCTCATCATGTTTAAACCACCATTCTCAGCCTTGCCATGTCTTATACTTCTGTGGTGTTTCTGGCCTACTTGGTGAAGGCTGTTTTAATTTTCTCAATAACTGTGCCCAAATCGCCTTGCTGCTTCTGGGCCACTCCTTCAAACCTTGATTTATTATCCATGCAACCCTTTATTACTTTCCATCTTCTTTCTACGAGGGCCATCTATTTGCATCTCTTGAATATCATCGATCAAAGTGTGTAGCCATTCCATTTGATTAGCATATTTTTCAATTAGAGGCTTTGAAGCATGGAGGAATGGGGTCAACTTACACTTGACCACAGGGTTACTTAAAATACCTTGAGGTCGCGTTCAATGTAAAAATCTTTCTTGGAACTTGAATCTTTGATAATTTGTTGATTACCTCTTTCAAAGCATCTCTTGTTGTTGACTAAGAAGGAGCCAATTTGAATTTTTAGCAGATTGTGCTTTCTTTTTGGAAGCTAGAGTTCTTGTCACACATTTCAAATCTGCCTTAAGTACTCAAAGTAAATCCTGGTAGTTAGAAACTTTGGTAATTTGTAAGGAGCAGAGTGCACCATACCTCTTATTTACATTGATTTTTATACAAATACGATCTCCAACTTCGGTTCGGTTCTTTGTAAATTTTTTATGATTTAAATCATTGATCCTTGGTAATACCTTTTACATTCCCAACAAACTCACGTGAGTTCAATGGAAAATCATTGAAGTCCTTGTCGTTGTATTCACTATTTTTTTCACGGGTAGAAAGTCAGGAAAGTAATACTGAAAGTTTCCTCTGCATCTTTTGTAATACAATTGGAAAATTATACTGCTGAAAAATAGAAGAGATGCTGAGATATGATGAATATCTGAACACTCCTTCATCCAGGTAATTCATCAATGATAATGCATATTATCAACAATGAATTTAGCAAAGTTGAAAACCGGTTTGGTTGTTGTCAGAACAAGGTAGAAAACCTAGGATGGAGGCATTTGTAAACTCATCATTAGCATAGCCTAGAATGAATAACTGACATGAAATGATTTTCTAGAGCCCTCGGGGAAATCAAAAGCATCATAGTGCTTACCTTAGGAAGTTTAACATGATTAGGCATGAAGTTTTGAAGAATCGTAAACTTCCCAGTGAGGTCTAAATATGGAGCAATCTTTCAATGGAAAATAATCTTTAGCTCATGGATCATGGCTTGGTTAGAGCATATCATTAATGGCTTCAGCGGTTATGTAAACAAAGACCTCACTATCTTTGTTTGTGCATATCTAGTTAGAAATAACGTAAGCCCCGACACAACCTAATGAAATCTTGGGTTGGATGGGTGATGGGAACCACATACTTAGGCAAGTTGAAGTCCCATACGGGTATATCATTATTAATTTCTTCTCAATTTTCGACTTTTGACTATAGCATGAGTAGATCAAATTCTAAGGTAACATCAACAATTCTATAGTCTCTAAATCCAATCAAGGGACTATTCTCTTCGGAAGGTTACAATTGGGCGCAATGGTCGGCTAACGGTGGAATCTACAACTAGGAAGAATATGTTTATCAATTTTGGAAGGTTTAGGGTTGGAAGCTTGCTAGGCGAGGCTTCGGGTTTGGGACCTCGATCCTAGGGGTAACCTTCTTTTTTGTCATTTTAAATGGCGAAAGATAAGGCTTGTTTTCTAATTCTTTGGAAAGCGAAGGTCGAATTAAGCTACTCTTGGGAAAAATTAGGAATGCGAGGCGAGGTTTTATGATGAAAACACAGTTTTGAATATACGAGAATTTGAAAGGGATTTGATGGTTTTTCATTAATTAAAATGGATTTCCTGTGAGAATAGCTTTTGGATGATAAAAAACTCTTTAAAGAGCTTAATTAGGAAAGTGGCAAATCTTTGAGAAGAATTTTGTGAAGGTTTGTTTCTTCGTTGAAGTACTGCTCGAGGTATTTTTGCTTATATATTCAATAGGTTCAATTTTTCCTTTGTTGAAATTCTATAGGTTGGATTATGATAAATACCTTGAACAAATATGGTTGCAATCGAAGGTTTCGAGTTGTAGGTTTTCAAGCGGTCATAGCTGTTGATAGAAGGCGAGGGTATTGAGAGGTGAATTTTGACGGCACAAATGATGGCCGGTTTGAAAGCAACGAAATGATTTGCAATGGTGTTCACAATGAGCTAAGTAAGTAGCAAATGCATGTAAACAATAAGAGCTAATTTTGAAACATTAGTCTTATCAATAAACATAACATTTATTATGATTAAAATTAATGGTGGGAAGCGGTTTTTGTGTTTCAAGGAAAAACATTCGCATTGCTTAGTGACAAATGGTTTTTCACTTTTGCGATCTTGATCCGATGCGAAATGAGACAATGGCAGTGGTAGTTTGAAACAAATTTTATCCACAAAATTTTGCATAACTTTACCGATCACTTTTAGCAATACAATATGGGATCCTTGCCAATCCCAGTTGAATGAGCGATGCGAATGCATTTGAGATACATCTGAAATTTGTGGGGGAAAAAAGGTGGGGTGGGTTTTTGGTATACGCCATCGTCACAGTAAGTGTTGATCTTGGTTTTAAATCAATGTGATAGGGAATGGTGGGGCATGAGGGCCCAGTAGTCGCCTCCAATGCGGATGCGTTGGATTTGAATATAAGAATGATCGGAGGGGCGGGGATGATCGAAGGCGTCGGGTTAGTTGATAAATCTTTATTTATAAAGGGGTTTATACATAGGGTAGAGAGCGGGTTTAAATGATTAACCAGAGTTTAATCTATGAGTAAGGAAATATACACAGGGGGAAAGGGGTGAGGTTAAAATGTTAACCTTGGGTAGGAAATGTGGGGACGGGGTAAATAATCTTCTTATGCGCTATTTTAATACGAGTATGTAAGATAAACTTTTATACAAATTTAATTATATTATATAGTTTTAGATTTAGTTAAAGTTCTAAAACTATAGGGAGCGAATATTTTTTATGGGTAGTTTGTGTCAAAGGGTAATTTGAGTTTTTCAGCATGTGTTTATTATATTTGACACAAAAGCATATAATAAGGGGGTTTTGGGTTATTAAATAAAAGTTATATTAATAGGACTAGGATATTTGATAGGGAGTTAATAAAATATGTTAAATGTTAATATGAAAAGGGACAATAGATACTCAAAACTCATAAATAAAACTAAAGGAAAGTGAGAATTAGAGCAAAGCTTTATTTTCTGCTACATTCGCACAACTTAGTATATCATGTTTTTGAGGGTTTTGTCTGTGTAAAAATGGAGGAAGTTAATCAAATGGACCTTTATGTGATGTTTAAGTAAGAAAGAGTTCTCACTTATGGAGTTAAATGGTGATGAAGTGCATGAAGGGGTAAATGATGAAAATTTCAGGGATTAATATAGAAACTGCATTTTCAACTAATCGATCATTGAACCTTGGGTGCGAGTCCATGAGAATTCGAAATACCCGAGCCTCTTTGGACCGTTACCAAGAATATCAAATTCTTGTGGGAGGAAATTAGTTATTTGTAGCCAGGTGAAATATATTTACAGTAGTGTCTCCACCTTCTTATACCTACCCGGTCATTATCTTCTAATATTTTTTCCTTCTATTTTAATCGGTGCATTTGAACTAGCAACCTTACAACCTTTATTCTTTTGAAAGCGATAAAAGCTATACAATTCTACTTATTCCAACAAAGAATCTGATTAAACTAATGGATCCTTTTATTCTCTACCTAACTAATGAATTGTCGTGATTAAAACTGTATGACCAATTGTTTATACTATCTACAACATTTGAAATTGAAGGTGACAAGTCAAGATTAAATTGTTCAACTCATCACATGAGACTGGCGTTATTGACCTTTCTGCCATAATCAGCTGCAAAAGGTAAAGGTAGTACAACATTTGTCTTGCACACTTTCATGTTTTATTCATATTTTTATTTTGGGGTATATTTTTTTTCTAAGTCCTTTGATTTTTCTTTTAAGACTTTTTACCCTCTTTTTTATTTTTTTATTTTTTACAAAATATGGGAAAATAACTTGCAGAAAGCAAAGTTTGTACATATTTACAAGATTACCATCAGTCAAGTCAAAATTATGAATCCTATATTTATAGGTTGCTAACATGAGCAACCTTGGATCATTGATCAAGGAAGCGATGTTCAGTCTCATACAAATTTCTACTTGGTACATGAGTGAAGTGCAAGAAAGCAACTCTTGTGAGAGGATCGACGCATCAAGGAAGGGAAGTGTGAATTTCTTTCTAGTTGTGGTTAAAAGTCACTAGCCCCATACAAGGCAAGTGTTTGAAATTTGAAGAAGAAATTGAAATACTCTCATTTTAGCAGATCAATTTCGGTATTCAGAGAGATTTTTGGGGTCCAAAGCTTCTAATTTGGAGTGTGATCGGAAGCTGGATCAAGGACCTAAGGATTAGATCAAAATTCAAAGTTACAAGATTGGGTTTAAACCAAGATGGACACATATAAGTCTCATCTTCGATTATGGTGCCACAAATGGTTCATGGAACTTCATATGAAGAAGTTATTGCACTTTGAATCTTGGAAGTGGGTCCGACGAGCATGGAAGAGAGGCCAACCCTCCTCCCATGGAACCTCATCTATGACCGGTGTAGAACTTAATGTTAGGCAGCTTAAAGTCTAATATTAGGGTTAATATTTAATTAATTCATTTAAGTGGAGTTTAATATGGCGTGTAGATTCTGAAGAAATGACTCTAAATTTAGTAGGACTTCCACTTTTAGTGGAGTTAACGCGCGGGATTACTTGTTTAGTGGAGGAAATTGGGGCAAAGTTGTTTTGGTCATAACTCTCTCATTATTGAACCAAATTGGACGAAATTTTGGTAAATTTTGGGTCTCTTAGACCTTATGAGCACTTTGGGATAGGGTTCAAGTCGAATGGAGGTGTTATTCAACATCCTTTGCTTCAGGGAAGATGAAGGAGCCATTAGGGCCACCATGAGACAAATTCAGTTTGAGGCCTAACCAGGAGAGTTAGAGTCATTTTCTAGAGTTAAAATCGTCTAAATTAGATAATTCAAAATGTTATGAATCTGATGAAATATTTTCAGAGCACGTAGAGAAATTTTGAAGAAGTAGAAAATATTTAGTAAAAAAGTTCGGTCATTAGTGCCGACTTTCGGTCTTGGGGGCTTGAAAAAGTTGTTTGAGACCATTTCGTTAAACTGATGGTCATTATTGACTAAAAATCATTACGAATCTATTTAGAAGGTTTATTAGTGTTAAAGAATTTATGGGTGAAAACTTATGAAATTTTCCTTGACCCTAGTAGGTGATTAGTAGCTTGAGCTGACTGAAGCTGCTGATGAAAAAAACTATGTCTTGACTATTTCGATCCTTTGGAACCAA
The DNA here is from genome assembly GCA_034641835.2 of Pinus albicaulis. NCBI lineage: Eukaryota > Viridiplantae > Streptophyta > Pinopsida > Pinales > Pinaceae > Pinus > Pinus albicaulis. The sequence continues at coordinate 421,222,460 of CM076577.1, forward strand.
TGGAAGTGGTTTAAGAAAATTTGAAAACTTCTAGGCAGAAAAATTTGATTTGAAATTTAGGCAATAATGGCCTTGGAGGATAGCCTATTTTGGGAATGTAGTGTTGAAAATACGACAAGATAGTGGAGCTGGTAAAATGAAAGTAACCTTCACTAAGTGGGCCGCAGAAGCGATTTTAGCGCAAAGGCTGTTTTGAACTATGTCTATTTTTAGACATATGGAGCATAGTCCGGGGGTTTGGGTATGTTATTGTGGGTAACCATTCATGTTGGTGAAAATAGATGGACCTCTATTTTTAGACATATGGGTGAGAGTCTATTTTAGGCGCTATCCTAAAAATAGAAAAGTGAAATATTATTCCCCTTAATAATATTTGGACTCTAAACTTGATTTACTCTCTTGGAAGCACTTCGATTCTGAGCTACGAAGTGGCTCTCATGCATGGAAATAGAGAATTCGCTATTCCTAGGGGTTTGGTGAGCTCATGCATGGTTGACAGGTTAGGACTTCGATGGCGAGAAGTTTAATTGAAGTTGATAGAGCAGTTAATTGAGTTGTGTTCGGTTTAACTTGGTGAACTGATTGAGATTGATATAACTAGCTAATCAACCCAAGTAATAGGTGGAGTGAATTAAATATTATTTAATTCACTGTTATAACTCATTATTCAACTCAAGAACACATCAGTTCTGCAAATTGCATGGACGATTCGGTGGGGCTTGATGAAAGAAGGTGAATGAAAAGGTTGGGAAAGTAACTATAAGTTTGTGACATCGAGTTGGCCATGGAATTTGCACCACTTGGAGAATTTCCAATGATGATTGCGCTGTCCAAAGAAAAGAGATTTGAACCTTGGATCTCTCATTATGGCCATGATTTGTATTAGAAGCGGAAAAATAGTGGATGTGTTTGAACTTTGTGTTGTTCAAAAAATAGCTGGTTGTGTGTAGAGACGATCTTGAGTACTTGTGAGGTATTGTACGTAGGTTTTATTTATAAGCTGTCATTATAATACACAATAGTGAGGGTTTTCAGCTATAGCTTTCCCCCATACCTCTTTTTGTGTATTAACAGCTTGATGTTTTGATGATCTTTTTGATCGCATACCGCTTGTTTTATTTCCCGCATGTGATGCTACGGTGGAAAGATTGTGTGTTTGCATATGAATTCCAATTTATATGTGATCGGGATAATCTCGGTGGATAAATATCATTATTCGAAAATTTCTACATGGTATAGGAGCTATTGAAAGCGAGAGGGTCGGTCATCACGATGATTACAAACTTATTTCGGTGAACGGTACGCATGCGGGCCAAGTAACCTGCGGATCCATCCTTTCCTTTGAAGGTGATATATCCGATAAATACCCACACGGTCGATCTCTTGTGCTATAAATAATTTTGTTCTCACTAGAATCAAGTGGTTGAGCTTTGAGCTTGGAATTCGAATTTTTCTTGTCGATTTTGTTTTCTTGGTGCCGGGTGAAAATATTTCGACGGTTTGAAACTCGAATATGCTCTTGAAGAGCGAGTTCGGTATGTTGCATGGAAGGATACCGCATGAAGCACTATTAGAAAATAATGGACGAAAAGGTTCATAGATACGGATGTCCAAAGCACGATCTGTATGATAGAGGGCTTGTAAAGAAAGATGGCGAAATGTCGAGATTTTGTTGGGCGTCGAGATCATATTGTATCCATTGCATGGGAAAATTCTCCATATTTAATGTGGAAAACTTTGACGGATCTATTCCGGAAGTAGGCGACAGGCAGCGCTCAAGGCAACTCGAAACATCAAGATGAAGCGTGATGTCGCAAATACTGCTCACGAAGTTCACTGTTACGGTGGGGAAGTACACATGAGGAAGTGTGGGGGTATTTGTGGTGAGGACATGGTGGACCTGGCTTTCTCCATGGTCTTCCGAAGGCTTAGCATTCATATCAAGATAGTGTGATGGTCGGGAGGGTTGTCGGGATGGGAGCGCCTTTGGGTGGATCTCATACGAGGAGTAGATGGGAGGACTACACGAGGATAAGATCTTCATCGAGTATACGATGAAGAAAATTGTGCTTTAGCTGCGAAGAAAAGAAGGAGAAGAGCAAAGGCTTCTCGACACAGTGCGAAGACGAAAGCAAAGACATGTCGAGGTGAAGTGTTTTCATCACCATGCAGGCACTATGCCACAAATTGTCGCGAGAAGAAGAAAAATAAGAAAGGTTGCCGGATACTATGGTAAGGAGGGGAATACTGGCTTCTCTAAATTCAAAATGGTTTTCTTGATCGCATGTGGTTTCAAGTGTGGCGAGATCGGTTTAGTTCTTGAGTGTAGTGCGTCATTTCACATATTAGGAGATGAAGATACGTTTTGATGCGGAGAAAAGATGTGGAGTGCATCGGGAATGAGCGATGATGGTAGATAGGGTGCGACTAGTATCGGTACCATTTTCCTTTGAAGGTACGTGCTTCTTTCGTATTGAAGGAAGTTTTGCATGTTCCGAAGTTGATGAAGAACTTGATACGCGCGTGTTGGAAAACAAGGGGTATGATGTCGGTGCCAGCGAAGGAAAAGCCTTCTGCTTGATAAAGACTATTTGGTGTGAGACCGGAAGAATAGGGGTTCGAGTCAGAACACTATCGATTGCAAGTAGATAGCTGTGACGACGGCATCTGGCCAGGGGAGAAGTGGTAGGCAGAGATGATGAGGGCGGCTGGCACGAGAGATTGGGCCACCTTCACCACAGAAACTTTGAAGATACGCAAGTTTCTATTACTTCTAAGGAGCACCCCTTGCGCGATGGAATCGATGCAAGGGGTGTGCTGAGAAGTATGTGAAAGCCACCTTTCACGAGAAGGATAATCGCGCCACGACGGTCCTTGAAAATTCCACACGAACGTGTGTGGTCGCTTTCTCTATAGCTTCGGCAATAGCTTGCAAGTACTATGTGATCTTTGTTGATCGTTCTCTCTCGAGAAGTGTTGGATCTTCTTCATGCGGAAAGAAGAAGCAGAGACATTTTTCTAAGTTACGTGAATTCCAAGGCGCTAATAGAGAAGGAATAGGAAGCTATGTGAAGGCTCTTAGGAGCGACAATAGTGGTGAATTCATCTAAATTTTGAATTTAAAGAACTTAGCAGTAACGAAGGAGTTGGAGAACTCATACACTTTTACAACAATGAAACAGGTGTTGAGCGAAGAAACGAATGATCGTGGTCTTGTAAAATATTGCATGATGGGAACTGCTTCACTTGTGGGCTGAGCATAGCTCTGACTTGATGTGAGCATTGTCTCTGAGGTTCTTGGCATGAAGTATCTAGGAGGAGGCTTATTATTGAAGACACGACATTTCTCATTTGAGAATTTTTGGTTCACACAATCTCGCCATGTGACGAAGGATACTGAGAAAAAAGCTGGATCCCGACATAGAAAGGATGGAATATTTGTGGTGTGATACCTCTGACTATCGGGGTGTATTTTTAGGCAGTGTGAGCGTTGTGCCTTGTTGTGTCAAGTTTCGGAGGAAAAGCCATGCGGTGTTCGCTTCGAAGGAGCTACTTGCATGCAGATGAGAGCTATTGGTTCTAAGGAGCTTCGGTGTGGGATTGTCGAGAGGAAGTTTGGGAAAGTGGAAGAAACCACCCATGCGGCGCCGACCATCGAGCGCAAGCGCACCTCGAGCGAGCGGTAACAAGATGAGAAAGGTTGTGGGACCACCTACGACATGACGCAGGATAGGGTCCTTTCAGACTCAGTACAACATGAATACACATGGCTCTTTTGATTCAGCTGTGTGTGTGTGGAGACATCTCTTTTGAGGAAGTTGTGGAAGGGAACACGCATGGGTGAATGCCATGATGAAAATATGATTCGGTTAGCAAAACAGCCATGAAGTTGTCCCCAAGGCAGGATCGATGGTAGGTTCGCGTGGATCTACAAAGGTAGTGGCGGTGGCAGGGGTGTGAAGAAATGCAAGGGTGGGGCACATGCACAACAACTTCTCACGAATCGGTGGTGGAAACCTTTGCACAATAACGAGGTATATTCATACGGATAAATCATGCTCTCTCGATGCGAATGGGATGGCACATCCATGGGATAGATGTGGTACAGATTCCTCAATGAGTCATTGAGAGAAAATTATTTTATAAAAAACGACACGGTTTCTGAATCTTCGGTGGTATGTGTGCCGACTCAAGAAACACTTGTACGAACTGAGAAACAACACCTGGTAACAGTACCCCTGCAGTTAACGATTATTTCACCAGACTTAGTTTTCAAGTGAAAGGCGGTCCTAACAACAGTTGTTGTGGAGAGAAGAAGCTGTGATCATTGTGTGATCAGTGCGATTTATTGAGTGATAGTGATACTTTCATGTGAGAAGAGCCTTGCCTGGGGTTAAGATAAAGGACTGGGCACTCCTTCATATTTCACAGGATTGATTGCTTGTTGTGATGGGCTTGTTGTTTCTTGGGGTAAATATGCCGAGAAGATGCAGAGGGTTCATGTGCATGGCTATAGCTGTTAATACTCCTCTTCACAGTAGTTGGAAGAAGAGATACTACTTAGTGAGTAGTGAATGCTGTCTGTCGACGATTGGTGAAATCACTTATGTCTGGTGATACATAGCCGATATATGTTATCTTTGTTAATAACTTTAAATTCATGGAATTCGCCTGCCAAGCTCTTCGAGCCGACAACGCCTGTTGTCTTATCTTGGTAGCACGGGATATGGTCTATGAGTACGACCGAGATGGAGCGAAAGCTTTACGCTTCAACCGTGCGGTTAGTGGAAACCAACAGACCGAAGCACATCGGAAGGTTCAACGATGGTCGACGGCGACGAATATCATGCTTTCACGATTCGTGAAGGCGGTACATAGCGACTAACTTGTTTGCATGCGAAACTGTTGAATAAAGAGAAGATCCTCGTTCGATTGTTCGAGTTGCATTTGAACCTACGATGATTTATTGTGATAACGGTACATTAAACTCGGCTAATCCGGTATTTCATGATAGATCCGACACCGCCGACACTCGGTACCATCATGTCGGTGTATTCGATGGAGAATCATGATGCTTTCATATGTTCCAGGATTCGGAGATGCGACATCTTCAGCGAAGGCGCTCACAAAGAGCAAGTTCGAATTCCCAGAGAAGCGAGGATAAAGTTTGCAGATAATCCATATCTTCTTTGAAGAGGGTAAAGAAGGTGTGAATGATGAAGCTTAGTGAGTAAATGCATACACTAAGTGGGCTTGTGACCGATTTTTAGCGCAAAGTCTATTTTAGACTATGTTTATTTTTAGACATGGAGCATGGTCCAGGGGTTCTGATATGTTATTCTTGGAGTATTGGTAATGTTGGTAAAAATAGATGGACCTCTGTTTTTAGACATATGGGTCAATGTTTTAATTTGCTACCCTAAAAATAGAAAAATTAATATTGTTACCATTAATAATATTTGGACTTTAAACTTCGATTTACTCTTGGAGCACTTGGTTGAAACTCACAGAAGTGGCTCATGTGCATACAACGGAAAGATACATGACTACAAGGGTTTGGTAGCTCGTACATGGTTACGACTTGATTAGGACTTGATGCAATGATTTGGTGGAGTTAAGTAAAACGATTGGTGGAGTTGTGTTGGTTTAACAATTGAACTAGTTGAAGATGGTTCTTAGCTAATCAACTAATGATGAGTGGGTAAATATTATTTAATTCACTGGTATTAACTCATTATTCAGCATAAAACACATCATTACCTGGTGCATGGACGATTCATTAGAACCCGATGAAAGGTAGATGAAAGGGTTGGAATAGCTTCTCGATTTGACATCGATTGTACATGATTTGCACCACACTTGGAGAAATTGTTGATGATTCTTGTTGTCAAACGAAATTCGAACACTTAGATATATTGATCCTTCTTGATTGGACAATGAAGGCGAGCAAAAGGTGGTGAATGTGTTTTGAACACAGCAGCTTGTTCAAAGCCAAGCTGGTTATTATTAACGAGAAGCAGTCTTGGTATGAGGTATTATTATTGATTTTGATACATGTTTTCTCAATTACTGTACACAATAGTTGAGGGTTTCATTATAAAATTTCCCCATACATATTGTATATTAATAATAAATATTTTGATGATCTTTAGTATGCCGCTTGTTTATTTCATGTGTGATGATCTGGTGAAGGGTGTGTGTTACATGTAATTGAATTGATATAGCCGATCGAGATAATCTCGGTGGATAAATATGGCTGTACATCAGAATTTCCATGTAGTGCTCTATTTGAGCAATTTATCAGTTGGTATTTGGTGTTTGATGTGTATTAGATATATAAGTAGTGGTTTTAGTGATAGAAATAGAATTCTAAGGGATTTTGTGCCATTTGGAAGCTCGATGACTTAGGTGCGAAGCGGAGAAGGAATCTTTATCCAACAAGAGCCTAAAGGCATTTGAGAACTGGTGACCAATTGAGGGATATTTATGGTATTTTAAGTCCTTTGGATCATTGTTTTTATTCATTGGAATTAAGTGTTTACTTTGTAAAAAAACTTACCATAATCCTAAAGAGCAGAGTCGTATTAAAGCTGAGGAGGCGTATTATGATTCCGGGTGAACTCCTAGATTAAAATTGTTGTTGTGTTTGAATGATTATTTTCTGCGTTATATTTGTTGTCATACATTAAATTGCAACAGAAAAAATATAAATTAAGACACGCAAATAAGTAAAAATTGACAAGCCTTTCAAGTAAATAATTTAGCAAAATTACAGCCAGTAAAAAAGCTAAGAATCATTTTAATTTAAGTAAGGTGGTAGGTTCTTGAAATATATGGGGTTATCGAACATTTTCAGATTAGGCTTGAAGATCAACATTACAATTCATTTTCATATAGAATCAATAAAGTTATTGACCTCCTAGCAGCCATTAATCCCTTAAGATACGTTGTCCATTAATGCAGATCCAGCGGAGGAAGGAAAGTTGCTAGCATTTTCAACTAGTAATCATGTGAGGGATCATCCCCTCACATTGCCTCTGATATTCCATCAGCACAGTTTGTTGGAGCATATTTCAGTGAGCATAGAGCATCTCTCTCATTTACTGACAGGTTTTTGGCCCGATTGTGTAGCAACCATGTGTCATCCTAGGCAGAGGATTGAGAAGCTAGATCTAGAGACTTCTGGCTTGTGAATGCGAAGGAGGATCATCATAAAGCTTACGTCTAATCTTGTCATATATTTTAGCCATATATTTTTTAGATCTAGCTTCGGATCTGTAATCATGAGATTAAGGATCAAACCACAGGGAGGGTGATTTTCCAAAGTTGTGAATCTGGAAAATCCTTTGCAGGTACTTGGGAACCCACCACATTGGCCGGATGTTGAGATCTTAGCATCATCGAATCTGTAATCTCCCTATATCTACATTTTCCTTTTGTGAAGTTCATGTACTGTCTTTATGACGAAGGAACATGATGTTGGTTCCTATCGCTCACAGTTACACGGTCTGGTTGCGGCACCATTGTGGAGTGATTGTAGGCCTTCTCTTAGGCTAGATTCACTGGAGGTTTATGAACATTGTTTCAGCGATTCATCTCCATATAACCAAAATGGATTAGCTTCTCTGGCAAATTACAGTTTTTTCTTTAGATCTATTGTTGCTGAATTTGCATTTCTTGCTGTTTGTTTAAGTATTACTACATTCTCCCTTTTGGGATATTACATAGTGACATGGTATTCGGCTTGTTCTCAAATAAGCAGATTCTCTTGCATATAGTACTTTGTGTCATGGGGCGGTCATAACAATATTGCTAAAAATCTATATTTTTATACATAGACATCACTTTCAATAATCCTCTCTGAGCTTGGTAAGATAATGTTGAGACAAATTCTTCTCGAAAGCGAAGAAAGTCTTTATATACACTAAAGCGAGACATTCTTATCTGAAAATTTTTTCTACTATTCTTGATGAAGATGTCTAGAAATAATGATATAAGCCTAACTTTTGATATGTATTATTGTCGTATTGTTACGGCTCTATTCTGTTTCGTATCTCGCCCAGACTATACTATGTACACAAACATAAATTCCTTTTTAGGAGTGATAATGGTCATATCTCATAGCATGTTCATTCTTTAATCATACTATAAAGGCTGCGAAAACCTTTTATCAATGATACTGTATCTGTCGAGCTTGAGAAAAATTTGGTAATGGGGTTCAATGTTGATTCTTTAGAATGGGTGCAATTTTAATTTTATGTGGCGATTAGGACATGAAGGCACGAGAATATGTCTAACGATTATCACTATTTAAAAATTTCACTATTAGCTGGCTTCAAGGTGTCCAAATTTACCAATTGTCTTGTCATTGGGGTAAATACATCAAACAATCTGATGATGTTCAAGGCTTGAAAGATTTCTTTGGCATCATTCTTACTACTGTTGAAAATATATTCCATATGTTGAGGATGGGTATTAAGATATAAAAATCAGGGTTTGAAAAGGATTGATGAAGTTTTGCGATCATCTAGAGAAAATTTTTATGTGACGCTTTTGGTTAAGATCACATGAATCGACATCCACATTTTAGATTGATTTTTAAGACAAGCGGGTCAATTCGTGTATGGTGTAAAGTCAATCCCTTTTGGAGGAATGCCACCTTGTTGATACCCCACCATTTTTAATTTAATTCATTTAAATTACATTGAATTACAGCGCAGAAGGTGATCTTTCTGAAATGTGTTCCTTGATATGGTAGGGATCATAGCTCCTATAATGGCGGGTTTGATAGTTAACCTTTCAACATTAAGCATATGTCAAGTTAAATTATGTTAAAACACAATATGACAACCAAATAGTAATTTGATTGTAAAATTCTTTATAATATTTTAGGTATGTATATTTTAAGTGATGGCTTGTGTTTTGATGTCTGAGTTTCCTATAAAGAAATTTAGGTCGGATGTTTAAACAATTTTAGATATTAGTTACATTGTTTGCTGTAGGTGTCTATACACAAGGAAAAATGTTATTAGTTGGAATTATTGTTGTGGCATTAACCATGACATTTACGAGTCCAATTTTAAAATTTGGTAGTAATTGAATTGTGTTCTTACTAGTTTTGAATCTTAATTTATTATTTGTAAAGATTGCTTGTCCCGATTAGTGGTATACCTATTGTTGTTTTGCACCTTGGTGTATACAATGAAACTTTTGGATTTGTGATTGTTTAAGTTTCATGTTCTTGATTTGATCAAATGAATGCAATTTTATTCTATAAAGAATACGGAAGTTTGTTTTTTCATTGTAGGCATATTTCTTGTATGGTCTCAAATCATGAAAAATTCTCTCGACGTTTATAGTAGTTTGGCATTGTCTTTCATTTTATGAGAAAATTGTTGGTACTTTCGACGTAGTATCACGGCCCTCAGCCAAATGCTAATCAAAGTCTTGGTTATTGTTTTGGAAAAGTCTATTCACGAGAATTTGAGTTGGGAGGATGGAAAAGAAAGTTCCACTTGTGAAGATGCAACTAGAAATGGTGTTGATGAATATTGTTTAAAACAATTGCCATTTATTGATTTTAAAAAATGACAAGATTAAAGCATAGCTATTACCTCAGAACTAGAATTGGAAATATAGCGTTGTTTCAATAATTGATTATTTGGACCCATATACGATTAAAATGGGTCAAGTCAGGACCACAATATGAGATTATAAGACCAAAATTGGTCGAAATCATAAAATATTTAGACAATGCCTTGAAAACATTCCATGCTGCCTATATTTCAAGGATTATCCTGAATCCATTTTGTTTGTTGAGAAAATAAGCCATATGTGAGCACAATTTTGGAGGTGGTTACGATATTAGGGAAATGATTCTATTGTGATGTGCTTAAAGGGCATGGCTAAACATAAAAAAGCGAATAAAGTAGTTCTTAGAAACAAAGAAACATCACAGATTAAGTGATGATACGTAGCAGGTGAAGCACAATGGAAAAACGAAATTGGAAATCTCAAAAGGTATAATGGCAATAATTATAACAAATGGATATTATAAAGTTATTTGTTACTCTAAATTTTGAGAATAGTTTGTCTCGTTATAATAAAAAATCTATTATGTTATAAGCACTATACGGTGTCAACGAGTATACATGGACTATGTACACAGACAACAAATTCATTTTCAAAATGATATGGAACTCACATAAAATGAAGTGTATACAGAGCATAAGTAATCTCAATATCGGTATAGTAATTTTAGTTGTCTTTCTAGATTAGGTAATAGCACTCGGTTAATGTAGTATGCCATGGCAAGCTGGGTGATTTTTTTACAACCAAAGAGTTACATGCCTTCAACATTGAATGAAAATTTAACGAAAAAGTTTTGTGAAATAAGCCCCTTCTTTTAGTGTAAAAATCTAGGTTGAAAATTTATTATCTTAAACTCTGTCATTCGGTCCATTATTGTTTCTCTTCCTTTAAGAGTTTTAGTCCTCTTAAATTTCCAAATATCTCATGGACATATGTTTCGCTTTATTTTCTCATTTCTTTGAGGTTGCCGTCAACCTTTTATCTCTAGCTTCTGTTGTTAAAAAATCATGTTCGGGCACATGTGCTCCTTTGGTGGCTGAAATTGGGTCTATTCGTGTTGAGAGAACTATACGTAATGGCTCAAGCCATTGTCTATGGGAGGACTAGGGCCCTCTTCTCTTCGCCTAAATCTATTTACATCATCTTGTGCATAGTTGATCTCTGTCTTGAAGTGGATTGTACCCATGTTGTGAGAACAAAAGCATACTCATTTGATTCACTCTCCCGAGTAAATCATATTATTGTTTTCATTATGGGCTTCCAATTATAGTGGGCTTGGGTGTTTAATTTCTTTCTCTTGGTATTTATAAAAAGTAAATTTTGAATTTGATATTATATGTGGTGTTTTCCGGTGGTTCTGATTGTGTTTTGGTGGAAATTCGATTTTGATTTTTATGTGTGTTTTATTAGAAATACTGCTTCGTAGGTGTGTTCCTCAATGAAAGATTAGTTTATTTTTCATATGTTGTATTTTGATTATGTTATATTCATTTAATGGCTTGTAATGAGCAATTGCTTCTTAGTAGTGATGTTTTTCTACTTCCATATGTTATGGTAAGAATAAAAATGTGTTCATTAATTCAATGGTGACAAATTATGCTCAAATTGTTAAGTCATTTTGTGTATCTGAATTATTAGGATACTGCAACTTGTGATGTTTCTTCAAATGGTTCGGTGGAAGTGTTCTCATTTATACCTTCATATATTAACCATTTTCAAGACAGAGGCGTATTGTATTGCCCATAAAGATTTGATCTACTGCATCTTGTAATGATGTTTTTGAAGGGACCCATGTACGTTCAGATGTAAGGGAAAATATAGAGGCTTCTAAATTTTTCTGAAGCGTTGGTGGTGGATACATTTGGATCTTCTTCTTTTAATTTCATTTTTGACGATATACATCATTTTAATATTTATATTATTTACTGAGTAAAAATCATAAAGTACAATATAATAAAGCTAATATAATACGAATTGTGCAGCAGGAGAAACAAACCTCATTCTATTTCTATTGGGATCCTTCAACAAAATTTCATCATTGTTGCTAAAACTTCAAAATGAGATCATGGTGACTAAGTTCCATCACATTGATTTCGATATTGCACAGAATATAACAATTCTAAAAAGTTCAGTGTCTGCTTGGGGTGGTCCTTGATGATGAGTTACATTTGCAATGGACAAATCCAAATACCGTATTTTACCCTATCATTTTTGATTTATCAAGTGCCTCGCATGATGATGATTTCACTATTTTGACTCCTTACCATTGCTTTGAGACAATTGTTAGGATTTGAAAACGGGGTGATACTCTGGCAATTAAATTTCCTCACAACAGTAAAAAAAAAAAAAAAAAAAAAAATAAAATCCCTTTGGTACATGAAAGGAATCATAACAAATCATGATTTTATTGACTTGAATCTCGGAGGTAATTCTTCTCGAATTCTTGTCATGGTGTTCGGTTACCCAACTTCTCTACATTTTTGCCTTTGTGAATCAATAACTAGAGTGCCATCATCTTCATCCGGGTGGAAATGAGGGTCTCTACATTGTTGGATATTGTCATTTTTCTAGACATCTCCACCTTCTAATTAAAGACTAAAATTTGTCCTCTACTTGGAAAAATTTCTTCTGAGATTGTATTCTTTCAAACATGACCAAAAATTTTATAAATTTCTTTGCCATTTTTACCCATACATGTCTTCAATGGTTTCCTCTATTAATTTCAAACTTAGGACTACAAATATTTTCTTCAAAAACGTGTTCTTCTTCAAAGAAGAGGACGGGGCCCTCTCTTGTGTTGTTATGTTGCATTTCTTGATTCCTTGAATGGTTGGTAAACTAGTCGAGAGACACTATCCTTTGTGCCTGATGCATTCAAAAATTACGGAAAATATATTCCTTTGTAATTAATCTTGTATGGATTTTGTTAATGAATAACATACATTAAAATAGGTTTTTGTTTGTTTGAAATTTTACGATGTTTTTTTCTATTTTGTGTAGAATTTAAGTCTCATTATAATTGTTGTTCATGTTTTTAGGTGTTTGTGAGAAAACACATTAAGTGGTAATATTATTTACTAAAAGTGGAAAAGCATATTTGGAATTTATCTATAGTTTTAAAGATTTAGTTGACTTATATTCCTAAACTAACGAACACCTTCGTAGAAAGCGATCGAGGCACTGCTGACTGCGAAATTTTCCATGATTTATTTACGGTACTTATATTACTAATCTCCCAGTGTGTTGGAGAGAATTTCCAAATATGGGAACGGGAAATTATTTTGCAATTTGATGGGGATAAACAAGTGACTGTGTTGTCATTACTTCCAAACTTTATTTCATTTCTAAGAAAGGAAGTGATGGAAAGAGCAAAGGAAGCATTCTGAGAATCTGCAGATGCTTTTAGAAAGGGATGAGGAAATGGTGGTGTAGATCAAATCATTTTTGAAAGATGAAGCAATAAACACATTTTCAAGGTCTTGTGCCCTTAAATTAAATAATGGACCAATTATCCCATGTTTTATGAGGATTTGACAAGTCCCATGAACCGGTCACCCACCCCTTCAAAGCTGGGCCAAAAAACCATCATAATCTCGTAAATGTGAAAAAACTATTCTCCTTTATTGAATTAGTTGAATGAAGATATATATCTTTAATTGAATCAAAATATCCATGGAATCTGGAATTCCATCACATGTCTATATGAATTCTTTCCTATGATAAAACCTCAGAACTGAGAATCGACAGAGCATACCCATTGAAGTATCCATGGAGAAATATCCATTTCTCTTCCGTATGGCCATTCTTGTACTTGCAGTGCAAGAATCTAGAACCAATCTTGTAGAGCTTCATCTATAAATTGCACCATTTCCAAGAGAACACTATTTGTCTTTGGCGAGCTTAGGATCTATTATCAAGGTATGCTAAAAAAATCATTTTTTTCATATCAAGTCATTGTAGCAGCAAACATCATATACGATATTGGAACCAAAAAATTGTCAAGTAGTACAGAAGCGCTATATTCTACTCTTAAAACTAGCAAAAAAGTTTGTGAGCAACCAAAGAAGTTGCATTCTTTTCTTCAATGATGACAATAAGAAGGGGTAAGTTATTATCATAATGGACTAGAGCTACTTGTTTGGTGGGTCATATAAATTCAGGAATCTTGTTAGCTTCATGACTTGAGAGGTTAAAATATTTGATGATCTCATCTTTGAAGGAGCCCAGGTTGTGAAAATTTCTTATTTGATCAATAGGGTTTTCCATATTGCCAAGGAAGTAAGGACTTCAAGCAGGTAAACAAACTCAATCGGGGACATTTCTAAGGTTTTATTGGGGATGAAGGGGAAAAGAGCTCTCACGGCCAGGTTAACTCAAGTGTAAATTGCATTACGATTACAAGCGATGTTTTCCCACCTCGAAGTGTCACTCTTAGAGGATGCATAATATGCATAAGAGCAACATTTTGGCGGAATTGAAGTGGGAAAATGTGCTAGTGTCGAAGATAATTGTGTAGCCAAATACAAATACAACCCATTTGTGAAAAAATTGTTAATAGCTATTAAGTGATTTTATTTAATTTGTGGATAGTTTTCGATTAAATCATATCAACATGTACTCCCATAGGACCAACATGAACTACATTTATTTCTCCATGAGGCATGTTTTCCTATTGTAAGCTCCCTTTCATTTTGAATAACGTTGGTAGAAGGCTTTCCATAGGCCACTTGAATTTTTGCCTTCCATGATATCAAGCATTTGTTACAACCATATTTGCAGTTGCCTTCCTCCAAAACGTGGCAGAATCGTTGATGCATCTTTAGAAAACATTTCCTACTTTTGACATCAAAATATCGAGTTAAATGCTAAAATGTGTGTTCTATGTCCAATTTAGTGAACTTCTTATTTTCGTTGTGTCAAGTGAGAATTTTTTTATCCGATCCACTCAAAGTATAGGCAATCCTTGATTTTCACGCACCTTTATACTTGTTAGGTTAAGCGCCTCAAGAAAATTAACTACATGGATATTTGTATTTAAATATGAAAAACTTAGGAAGGATTTGTTATATTAAAAAGCAGGGTTCCCTTCCATTGGTATGATACAAACCAAGTATTTTGATGCCTTTAAATATGTCCTGGTTGAGCATCATTAATTATTATCCTTTATTATCAACGCGACTGCTTTAAACAACAAAGCTATGATTTTACCAATATTGCTATGGTATTGGTCAAGAATATGACATAGGGGACAAAAATCCTATTTATTATTTGAGTCGGAATTTAAATATGCCCAATCAAGTACACTCAGCCGAAAAGGTTATCTTTGCTTGATTGTCTGGTGTACATCGAGAAATTTTCCACTACATTACCTTTGAGAGAAGACTATGGTAGTTTCAGTTATGACTTTGATAGCTTATACGATACATCACCCAATGATTACTAGGGAAAAATACCTATGTGGATTTGTATTCTTGATGGTTGATTTGGAATTCATTAAATGAAAATCAGAATTATTTTCTCTTTCCCTAAATTGGTATGTAAGCCTTCCTCATTTGAGAAGCTGAGTTTACGTACATTGATTCTATTCAGAGTAGATTCATTTATGATTTGATTCATCTAATCCATGGTATGGAGATATCATTATCTCTCATACCCAAACTCTGACCTAATACCTCTTTCTATGATTAGAGATATATTCGATACCGAGGAATCCAAAAATTACCTTAAAGTGATGACACTCTCTATCATCTTGGTTTAATCTGATCTTTAGATGGTGCCTCCACTCATGAAGAGGTTAGAGAAGATTTGAATGAATTTCATGTTGGAGCATGTGGCATACATATGTCTAGCTATGCCATACACTTAAAAATTTTGCAAGCTAGTTAGTTTTGGCCAACCATGTTTCTATGTACATCTTTGCGTTAGCTGACCACACTTTCTGGGCACATAATCATAAAATCTCATTCTCCTTCTCCTATGCATCATTTATCGTGGTTGGTTCCTTTTGAAAAATGGAAATTGAATTCATCACATGTAACCCTCTTTCGTTTGGGGGGAATAGTACTGGGTGTTATTGACTATGAATTATTTTTGCAAATGGGTGAGAAGTGATTCACTACATACAACAAAATTGTGAGAAACAAGCTGCATTATTTATTTTCAATCATGTTATTGTTAGATTTGGTGTGCTACAAAGATACCTTTACATGTAGTAAACATTTGTAGAATCGGATGATGTCTAAATTACACCACCAAAGTTGGGCTTTCAACATGATATCTTGACTCCCTATTACCCGCGGAGGGCCAATAGGAAAGTAGAAGCCATTAATAAGGGTTTTTGAAAAAAATATTTTAAGTATGATATGGATTCACAAAAAATAATTGGCACCTCATTATTTTTACTGCTGACTTTGTAGGCTTTCTGAAACATTTGTACGAATTTCTATAGCTATATTTTACACCTTTGATTGGTGTATGGTAGAATCACTCCTTCCCATCGAATGTGAATTCACACCTTTAATATTGTCATCGGAAGCTTCTTCTTTTACTCCACAAAGAAGAGTGTTTTTTCATCTAAAAAATTATATGAAACATGGTGTGATATCGCAATGACCAATGAGTCCCACGAAATGTATCAAATGCAATATGACTAAAAAAATACTAAACCTCGTGCCTTCATGGAAAGGTAGCCTAAGATCACTTCATTATGATCAAGAAGATGATAAGTTAGGGTTAGGAAGCTTGAACCGATGGCTAAAACTTAAGTATATAGTCAAACATGTACTCATGAAAGGACTTATATACTCATTGATTTTGATGGAATCCATTGTACGGAAAAATAAATGGGTTGTACGTGGAAAAAATACTATACTAGATTACCTTTGCATAGTCACTCTAGACATATTGTATAGGTGTGTTGGTGTATTTCGATGTGTTTCTTCATAATTTCATACTGTCTCTGTTAATCTTGGATGCATTTGATTTGCATATTTGGAATTCCCTCGGCCATATGTTGGTTATGTTGATGGCGTTGTCTATATTACTTGGAACCTTTCCTCCTCATCGTGGGTTATTTATGCTCCAAATGGAAAGTTGAAGTGATTTTACAAAGGTTTGTATACGATCACTCGCTTGATAAAATCATTGAATATAAGCCTTGATGATCAAGATTATTTATGGCGTTATTTCACATGAAATTCACCATTTTGATGGTCATAATTGATTCATAACTAAAGTATTTTCTATGCGAACAACATATATGTTAATTATGAAGTCCAACTATGATTTGCATGTTTTTAGGGGTTAAGCAACTAGAGCAATAGTTTTGATTACATTCAATATCAACATATTCCTACAAAGTCTAAACACACCATTGCTGATGTATCCAATTATTTTTGAGCAGAACATTTACAACGATGTAAATATTTTCAATCAAAATCACACATGGAACAAGAAAATAAAGAAAATGAAGGCTTATCGAAAAATAATTGTATATAGAGGTTGGTTTTACAAAAAGCTGTCTGACACATGTATGACACAATATAAATACATATAGTAAATATCTATAAAACTGTTATCTAATGAACTATTCATAAATGATAACATAATGACCTGGCTTTACGATGGCCAATTGATGTGATCACTTGCAACAATGCTTAATATTATAAATATGAGGATCTCATTGTGCTGTTGTCTTGAAAAATATGGGTCAGAGGAAACTTCAACATAGTCTGACTTTGAAGGTGTCTCGGTTATGTTGATTAGTAGCTCCTCCTATAAACGCTCAATGAGGTTGGAAATTAACTCCCCATCGTTGAAGATCATTAGATGACGCCTTTAGTTGACATATCTTAGTAATGAGTGGTCATGATACATTAAAAAAACATAAAAAATTGTAAATCAAAAATAAAGCCCATTCAAAATGACATTGTTTTACTGTATCTTGTTATATCACCTTAGGTAGAAAAACTGGGTCCTCACCAATCCAACTACGACATATGGATACTCTATCTTGTTGATGAGTTTTTTTTCTAACCATCTTAAGAAAATCAAATCAAACTCATCATAGATGTGCCCTATTGAGTTCATGAATCCATTGCCCCTCATTGTTGAACCCTGGACACAGATCTTGATTGTCTGCATGTAAAGGGTAAATGTTATCCTCTCTAAATGTCAAAAAATGAGGCAAATAAATTTATTGATCATATCTTTTCTATGTTCTTTTTCCTTCAAATTCTCAACACCTCACTCAAGTTAAACATAAGTGAGTTTTATTCATTCTAGGCATATTACATTTCAGGACTTGGTAGACAAATATGCCTGCATCCAACAAGTGATGTTGAAAAGGGTCATCTAAGAGGCACATTTGAATCATGTAATCTCTGTCTACCTTTTTTTTTTTTTTTTTTTGGTTGAGGCGGTCTCTGACCCTTGCAACTATGTAGTCATTGTGATTTCACCCTCTTTCTATTAAAAAATGAGATAAGACTCCTCTCGAGACAATACAATAATGGAGTATCTTCACACTCTATCGCGATAGTGTGTCTGCATTCTAATACATCCCCTATTATCCTTCTTGATATTCTATTAAATCAACGATATCTCATGCACCAGAATCCAAAAAAACTTATAGAGTCCACAATTCATAAGTTATTATTTTTGGGTCATTGTTGGTATAGTATTGAGACATGTCTTTCTCTTTAACCAGAGCCATTTTTTCTCCAGGTAGATATTTAATCACAAAAAAACTTGGAATCTGGCTGGCTTTGAAAATCTAGCTAAAGCCCATTAATTTTTTTTTTTTCTCCATTGTATCCATTGCACATTCATTTCAAAGGAAAAGCTGATCTGACACATTGTCTTCTTGGAAACGTGTCTACTCTTAATCCTAGCATGATATATGGCATGTGATGGATGGTAGTCGTATTCTCCTGATGGCAAGTATCTCAATTGATTAAATTCTCCACAAAAATACACTCATTACCCCACCCTCTTGTTGTGTCACAACTATTAGGTGTGGCGCTAACATCTATGGAATTGATTTCCATTGAATCTGAAATATGTATCCAATCTCATATGATCATGTAGTTTGTTTATGCCATTGGACATGCTCTTTCCTTGTTGGTCATACATCTCATGAGAAGTTCCATGAATATTAGGCATAAGCTTTATTGGAATTTTTAACATTAATGCCCTCTCCATGCAGGAATTGAGCAAAACAAAACCCCTTTCATCATAGGAATTGTTGAATTGTTGAACAATTATTTTACTAGCTTCTATAGAAGTGTTACCATCGAAAACCTTAATTACTTCAACACCTTTAAATTGAGTTCCTATTGTTAATAATCACCAATTTCAAATAAGGCCAAAGGAATGAGGTTGACTAAAAACAATAGTGCTATTAAACACACAAAGGGACAACATGTCGGTTAACTTCAGTCCACCATTACTTGATTCATATCATAAGCGATGCTACTATAGAAATCTAACTAGCTTTGAAAAATTAGCCCATTTTTTATTCTTATTTTTTGTAATGAGGGATGCATGCACATTTAAAAATATAATGTCTAAATATAGACTCTAGGATAATTTTATAATCTCAAACACTTCCTTTTGAGATTGAATTTGATTCTTAATGTGACCATAAACCTACCTTGGAGATGAGCAGTTTTTCATAAATACATCTGAAGTAGTGGAAAAACAATAAAAAACTTTTGAAGATCTGTAACCAAAGGTTTTCATTACTTTCTGCCATTTTTACGGAAATTATCAATTATTATAGAATATCTTGTCATTGGGCTTATGTAATGTCTCTTATTTGTTGTTTTAAATATTTTCATAATATGATACCTTTGAATGACTTTGAAATATTTTCACCAGAATACCTGGTATTAGCTTGAAAAATTTTGAAGAGCTTTTGTAATATTATTTTGGAAATGTACTTTGAAATAGAATCACATGTTTGTATGTACTTGTATAGAGAATTGAGTATCTTGTGTATTATTTTTGGGAAGGCTCACATCTAAAATCAATTTTAGACACTCTAAAAGGATTTTTGGCTTTGATATTTATTATTCTCAATTTTCTCAAACATTATGCTACTTTAAAGCGGAAGCATGACGTGATAAGTGTGCACTTCTTATCTCTCCTTGAATATTTCAAGTTGGTTGCATCTTAATGGTTATGTTTTTGTTTCTTAAATGATGGAGATCATATAGAGGAATGTCCTCCAATTAGAATCCTTAAATTTCTTCATCCATGGGCTTCATGATCTTGGCTACCGTCAACAACCTCTCTTATGGATACTTTTCAAGAAACTTTGAAAAAGTGACGAATGTCTTATCAATTCCTGGTTCATAGTGAAATAGGTAGGAAAGCCAAAAAGTTGGTGGTTTAATCATGGAACATGCTAGGTAAACTAAATATTTAGATTTCTTTCTGGATTGAGGAAGAAGTTTTGATGTGAAGAAGATAAAAGTTGTGCACCACAAAGAGACATTTCTAAGGAAGCAGAGGAGGATGTCAATTTTCACTACGGACGAAGATGCTACATTCACCACCCGGTACAGTACTTGCATCTGAAAGAAACATTGCAACTGCAAAGGTAGTCTTGAGCTCTTGATACATAGAGTCACATGCATGATTCGAGTAGATGCATGGGAAGAGGAGGAAGCCTACCGGCACTGGTACATTGTTGAAAAACATCGATCACTCTTACACGATGATTGGAGATACCATTTTCCAGGTTGGAGGAACTCTTGTGTTCTATCGAAGGTTCCCACACATCATTTGATCGAGGGCCCAATACTTGTTCATCACCTATTTTTTCATTAGATCTTATTGAAACCTAAGGACATGTATCAAGGCCAATGCATAACAAAGGTTAAACAAAATACTGATTTGAAACATCAACATATCCGACGTGAAAGGGACCCTGCGACCTATTGAGAAGAATGAAAATTTGTCCCATTTTATCCTTGGATGAACTACATTCGCCTCTTGAGTTGAAGTGTGAAAGGATTCTTGAAAAAGGGGATGAGAATAATCCTATGTACAATGATTGGTTGTAGAATCGGTGTTGTACCTTTCTTTGGGGCTTGATATATGTCTGTTATGCACCCAGGATCTACGGTATTTGTCATAGTATCGATGATAATGAATATGCCCCATTATTCTTGAAGAGAATTAGAAGGTAGCTTCACTCGCCAAACAACGAAAGGTTAATATGATGAATGGTAGACATCTTGAGACAGTACTATTTTTCTTGGTGAGCATAACCCAGCCAGAGCATATCACCGGCTCAAAGAATACTTCTGCATGACGGATGCGGAACCTCATTGGTTTTGGAGGGCCATGAATGAGAAGAAGGTCTCATTAAGAGGTCTCATTGAGTGCCTTCAACATTTCATGGGTGCAAATATCTTCATCGGTTTGAATGAAGATACCAAGTATTTGCGAGAATGAATCCATCATCCCTTTGGGATGAACGGTTGATAGATGGAGAAAGGGTTGTAGCCACTTTGAGATCTATGATACGAGGTAGTAGGAAACATGCATTTGCATGGTTTTCTCTTGGGCAGGCATGGTTTCCACTCAAAGAGCCATAATTTTCTGATTCATGCTACATCTTTGGAAGAATCTGAGAAGAAAAAGGCATGGTTACTTTGGTTGTTGAGAAAAGTTTGGACATCAGGATAATAAATCTTATGTCCTTATGTTCTCTTGTTTTGAGGTATATCTCCATGTCTTTACATGCTTGTTCTATTTAGGATATGTATCTCATGTTCATATATGTACCATGGTTTGGGAGAAAAATAGCTCACATGATGTGGCATAAGGGAGCTTGTTTTATTATTATGTTAGTGAGACATCTCACGTCCATTACATTATTATTTCTCCATGACTTGCGATTATGTCTGAGAGGCAGCAAGAATCCTTTTCTTTTAGTTACTATTGGGAGGAAGTATACTGGCTGAATTCTTCCTGCATTTGCCTTATTTGTTTGGAGGATGGAAACAAGAGAGCCTTACATCGTTAGCTTCTGACCCGAAATTATGGTCATTAGTAGCAGTATGATGATGATGTGATGGGCATAAAGATGCCTTGTTGATGACTTCTCTTGAAGGGAATATGGCCTACATTTGGTACAATGATGATGTGGTATGGCGGTAAAGGCATTGCATTGGATTGTTGCGAAGTATGTCTCATATGCCGGTATTGATTTGGCATATTGGCAACGAAAGCATTGTTCGCGGTGGCTTATTTAGAAGTATAGCTCTCTTGCACCAGTATATGATGATCTAACGTGACTTATTAGTGTATGTTGTGTTGGTTGTAATTAAAGGAGAATATGGTTTGACATTGCTATGGCTGTATATACTTCTTGTTTTCCTATGATGATGTGATGTTTGATTCCTACGCATGTATGAATAGCGGTAGAGGGTATGTAAAAATAATCTGCAAATCGGGTTAGAGAAATAATTCATGAGTTGGGACTTTCCTAAAGACAAACAACTATCTTATGTATCTCATGTGTAGAGAACTTTGGTCATCATTTTGTTGCCACTTGAAATTCATTGATGAAGAAGAATTATCTAACTTTCGGTTGAAGAAACCATTTTAGACATTATAAACACCTTTGGAGCTGGACATACATGACACATTGTGAAGATGGGAAATACCTTCACATGAAATTCCATTTGAGATGTTTGTAGAATCCACTACCGGTTGTAAGGGATAAACGCGTTTTTAAGGAGGACTATAATATTCCCAAGTGCAGTATTTGGAATATTAAATTAATGTCGCCTTAATTAATTAAGTAAATAAAAGGGTGGAAAGGACCCATAATCTTCATGATGAATAAATGTCCACTTTTTATGTGTGAAGATAATAGTTAATTAGCCTAAGAATCTACATAATGAAAGTGGGAGCACTACTAATGTGAATGGAATTAGAGATCATGTCTCATTAATGAGATAGATCATGGAGGTTGAAGAAGTCAACTAAAGACCTTGGAAGATATCAAAAAATATCATGAAGCATTCATAATGAGATGATGGAGGAAGTTGTGCAATTAATACACACATGATGGAGAGGAGTGTACATTGCACCTGAACATGATGGATGACTTCAGAACCATAGTCAAACATGGAAGATAATTTCCAAATGCACAACAATTTAGATGGTAAGGCATGAAGACGCTCATAAACTATATAAAAAGGAGGTAAAGACAACAATGAAGGGCTATTGATTATTGATTTTTGTGTCTGTTTAGATCTAGAATTGCTGTATGACATTCCATTTCTTTCTTGGGATGTTGTAAAGGTGCAAGTGTTGTTAGCATAAGGTGTTCCTGGTAAAGGAATCACAACTCTTTCTTTGAGTAGATGCGGAGAGAGTATTTTAACGGTCTACATCAGCCGGTGGGTACCATATATTTTCCTACTTTCTCAAGGACATTCATATGGAGAATTGTAGATTTCTAAAGATCGGTTGGAAGGTGGAGGTTTTCTTCAATATTTCGATTCGGAGAAGCTGGTGAAGATTTATTCGTATCACCTTGGGCTTGAAGGTCAACCATTCCCTGGAGCACTTCATTTCAGATGCGGAATCGAGCCAAAATTTATTGACCTCCTATGACGGTAATCCCTTTAATTACGTTGTCCATTAAATACGAAGGGGGATAGAAGTTATGTGACTAGAAAGTAGTAATCATGTGAGTGATCATCCTCACCACTTGCCATTAGTATTTCCATCATCTGTAGTTTATTATGACATATTTTAATGGTATCGACACTCTCCTCACTTTATGCCATTTTTTTATGAGCAATTGATAGCAGCAACAACTATAATCATCATTAAAGAGGATTGAGAAACTAGATCTGAAACTTCTACAGCAAATCTGAAGGAGGATCAACCCTTCAAACTTACATATGACCTTGTGACATGTTCAGCCATATATTTTTTCATATCTAGCTTCATATCATAGTCCCAGTTAAGGATCGAGCAGAGGGTGATTTTTTGAGGTATAGTCTGAAAAATCCTTTAGGTTATCTTGGGAACCCATCACATTGGCCTGAATCTTGAATCTTCACATCATCGAAGCTCATAAGCTCCCTGAATATGTGTTTCCTTTGCGGCGATTCATGTACATCTTCCGTGAGAAGGACCAATGCGATGTTGCATCACGTAAGCTCACTTCGAATTCTGTGGGTGCTAATTCACTGATACCATTCTTGAGGCGTTATAGGCCTTCTCTTGGGCTACATTCACTCATTCTGAACATTGTGTAAGCGGTTCATCTCCATATAATAAAATGGCTCGACTTCCTGCCTTAATTATGATGTTGTCTTTAGATCTATTGTTTGTTGAATTCTTTTAGGTTCTTATATTTTGTTTCGTATTCTTGCATTCTCCCCTTTGGATAATACATAGTATGTGATGATTGGCTTATTTCTCAATTTGATGGAATTGTCATGCATGAATTACTATGTCATAGAGGAGACTTGATCATAAAACAATATTCAAAGTTTTATAGTTTTGCGCCACTATTCCGGACATCTACTTTCAATGATCTCTTTATGGGGCTTCAAAGGTAGATAATGTGAGAAAATTCTTCTCAAAAGCTGAAGAAGATCAATACCTTATGCCCTTTTACTCATAAAACATTCTTATCCGAAAATTTTCTCTACCTGTTACTTGATGAAAGATATCCTAGAATAATGATATAAACCTAAACCGATATCATATTGTTATCCTTATTATTGTTAAGCTCTGTTTATTTCAAATATCTCATGGACATATACTATGTGCACGAACATAAAAATTTCTTTTTTAGGTGATAATGAGTCATATCTCATAACGTGTCATTCATGATCTAATTTATAAAAATTGTAAGGACACCTTTTATCCCAGTAAATGCACCTTATCACAATAAGGCCAATTATTGATAAAGGTTCAATGTTGATTCTTTTGGAATAGGTGCAATTTTAATTTTATGTAGCATTCAGACATGAATAAAGTGTATCTAACTGATTATCACTATTTAAAGAGTCACTAATCTTAAATTTAAAAACGAAATTGTCAAATTTCAGTTGTCTTTGTCATTTGGGTAAATGCATCGAAAATGCGATGATATTTCAGAGCTTGAAAGATTTGTTAATCATTCTTACCTACGTGAAAATATATTCCATATCGTGTGAGGATGAGTATTGAATATAAAATCAAGGGTTTTGAAAGGATTAATAGGTTTGATGATACATCTTGGAGAAGAATTTCATGTAACAACACTTTTAATTGAAGTCCACGTAAATCCTGACATCACATTTTTCATTGATTTTTAAGACAAGCGATCAATTCATGTAAATAAAGTGTGAAGTTAATCCTTCTTTAGGGAGAATGCATACCTTATTTGATACACCAATTTTCATTTAATTCATTTTAATTACATTTAATTCCAAAACACAAGTGGTCTTTCTGTAAATATTAATTTCATTCAATGTAAAGCTATGATGTAGCTCCCTATAATACGCCAGTTTTAGTTAACATTTTCAACATTAAGCATATGTCGAAGTTTCAATTATATTAAAACACAATATGACAACCAACTAGTAAATTTGATTGTGAAATTATACGCAGATTTGGTACAGTATTATATTTTAGGTATTGAGCATGTTTGATGCACAAGTTTCCACAGCAAAAGGAAATTTTATTGATGTTTGACAATTTTCTAGATGATGAATTTACATTGTTTGTAGGTAAGCGGCCCTACAGGAAAAATGTTATTGGTCGAATTATTGTTGTAGCGTTAAGCGACATTTAAAGAAGGGCCAATTTTAAGGTAGCATGGTGAATTTTATTCTTATTGTTTCAGATCTTTATTTAATGATACAGCAAATGTGCTTATCGATCAAAAAGTGGTATTACCTAATGATTATTTGAAACAACGAATTGACATATATGAAACACCTGGTTGTGGTTTAATGCAAGTTTCGCTATTTGCAGGTTTGATGGTGAATACAATTTTATTAATAGAATGGGAAGGTTTTTTTTTCATTGTAGGCATATTTCTTATGATATGTCACTGAAAAATTTCTCTCACGAAACATCTATAGTAGTTTGGGGTGTCTTTCCTTTTATGAAAGTGACTGATACTTGTTGCTGGTATCTGACCTCATCAAAATGCTAATGTGAGTCTTTGGTTGTTTTTTTGGAAAAAGTCTATTCACTAAATTTGATTGGGAGGATGGAAAAACTTCCGCTTGTGAAAGATACAACTAGAAATTGTGTTGAGATTGTTTAAAGCAATTGCCATTTGTTCTTTTTAAAAAATGAAGCAAGATTTAAAGCCTAACGTCTAGCTATTTTCTCGGGAGACCATTAGAGGTGGAAATATAGCATTTTTAGATATTTTGCTGGTTTGGACCTATGTCTGCGATTCAAACACAGGTCGATCAGGGACCCACAAATATGGGATTATAAGATAAAAATTTGGTGAAATCATTGGTGTTTAGACAATACCTTGGAAATATCCTGTAGTTTTCTTTGAATTATCTTAGTCCATTTTGTTTGTTGACGTGTCATGCATATGTGAGCACAATTTTGGAGGTGGGTGATGTTGAGAAAGATTCTGTGTGATGTGCTTGAAAGACATGGCTAAACATAAAGATGAATAAGTAGTTCTTATGACAAAAGAGAACATCATGAATCTAGTGGAGAAGTGACTGTGTGCTTGGTGAAGGCACAATGGACAAATGAGAATTTGGAAATCTCAGTATAATTCTTGTGCATACATAACAAATGGATATTCTAAAGTTGTTATTACTCTAATTTTGAGGGTACGTTTGTCTAGATTTATAATAAAAAAAATCGTATGTTATAACATAAGCACCACTATACGGTGTCAGTAGGTATACATGGACTATGTGCACAGGCAATTCCATTTCGGAATAATAAGGACTCTTATAATAAAGATGTTAATACTGAGAAGTATAGTAATCTCAATATAGATAGAGTAATTGCAGTTGTCTTTCAAATTGTTAATGGCACTTCAGGTTAATCTCAAGGTATGCATCTTTTTGTTTGAAGTTGGATTTTTACAACCAAAGTTCACACTGCCTCAACATTCGGTATGAAGATTTAACTTGAAAAATGAGTTTGCACTGGCTCCTTGTCTGTTGTTAAAAAAAATCAGTATAGAAAATTTCACTATGCTTACCAAAATCTATATGTCATTCGGTCCATTATTGTTCCTTCCTTTAAAGGTTTTGATCTCTTGAATTTCAAATATCTCTCGGAGAAGTTTCCTTTATTTTCTCCTACATTCTTCCAGGGTTGCATAATCCTTGCCTTTACATCTCTGAGCCTATTATTAAATCATGTTCGAACACATGTTCTCCTTTGGTGGCTAAGTTGGTCTATTCGATGTTTGAAGAATATCTATCATGGGCTAGGAGCATTTCTGTAGGAGGACTAAGACCTCTTCTCTTACTTTAAATTGTTACATCATCTTGTGTTCTTGGACCTTAGTCATCTTGAAGTAGTTATATCAACAATAGTGAAACCGAGAAACATGCCATTTCATTACTCTTAGTAAATTCATATAATTGTTTATTTATAAGACTTCCAAAATTACTGATGAGCCGGTGGCTTCAATTTCCTTTCTCTTCTTAGTATTTATAAAAATAGCATTTTATTTTGAGATTGTAGGTGGTGTTTTCAAGTGGTTTAGGATTGTGTTTTGAGGGTGGAAATCACGGTTTTAAATTTTGATGTGTTTTGTTATAACTTTTAGCTTCATCGTGTGTTTCTTGATGAAAGATTAGTTTGTTTCATATATTTATTTTTCGATTATATTCTATTCATTTAATAGCTTGTAATGAGCCATTGCATCTTAGTACTGATGTTTTCCTACTTCCTGTGAATGCTCGAATAATAAATGTGGTATTTGAAGTCAATGGTGACAAATTATGCTCAAATGCTTCGATCATTTTGTGTATCTAGGCAATGGGATGCTCGTTTGCAGTGTTTCTTCGGATATGGTTCGGTGGAAGTGTTCTCCATTCTAGACCTTCATTTTTTGAATTCATTTTGAACAGTTGTGTTGTACTACATTATATTTGGAAGCCTACCATCTTGTAATGATGTTTACTGAGAGGGACCCGTATAGTTCGAATGTAAGAAATATACATTCTAAATTTTCACAAACAATGTTTCAATATGGTGGAATGGATGCATTTGGATCTTATTTTTAATTTCATTTGCGACATTATAAGTCATTTTAATGTTTATGTTATTTACACCAAGTAAAAATCCTAAATCACATGATATAACAGGCTAATACTTCTAAATTGTGTAGGAGAAAAAAACCTGTTCTATTTCTATTAGAATCCTTGATAAAATTTCATCATTTATTGCTCAACAGCCAAGATGTGAATGCAGTTCATCGTGATTTCATGTACCCGGAGGCTATGTTTCATTCTAAAGTTCTGTTATGCTTGCTAATTGGTCCTTGATGATGAGTTATGTTTGCAATGGACAAATGAAAATGCGTATTTGCTAATTTGGATTTAACAGATGCCTCACACATGATGATGATTTCACTATTTTGAACTCATATGCTTCTTTGAACCATTATTAGGATACGAAAGCAGGAGGTAGTGATACTCTGCATGGTCTAAATTTCCTCCACAACATTAAAAAAATTCCTGTTGGACTTTATAAAAAAGGGAATCTGCTTTTACTCCTGATTTGGTGACTTGAATCTGGGTAGAATTCTTCTTGACATTCTTGTCATCACAGTGACCGGTACCATAAACCCTGCATATTTGCAAGCACCGTGAATCGATAACTAGGTCAAATTTATCATCTTCAATGCGAATTGAAATGAGGGTCTACTTACGCATTGTTTGATACTTTTCCTAAGTTTTCCTGAACATCTCCTCTCTACATTTGGGGCTAAAGGTATCCCTCTGCCAGGAAAACTTTCTACAAGTTGTATTCCTTAGAACTGCTTAAAGGAGCCAACAAATTTCTTCTCCAATAGTTGCCCATACATTGTCTTCAATGGTTTTTCTCTGTATCAATTTCAAACTAAGGTTGATATTTTCTTCAAGTGTGTTTTCATTATCTTCAAGAAGGCCCTCTGGGTTTGTTCCTGAACCTTCTGATTTCCTTGTTTCTTGGACTAGTTGGTAACTAATCGGAGACAACATCCCCATTGTTAAATTCATTCGGAAAGTGGAAAGAAATGTTCCTTTGTAATTAATCTTGTAGGGATTTTTAATGAATAACATGCCTAAATGAGTTTGTTTTTGGAAATTTTCGATGTTTTCTATTTTATGTAAGTTAGAAAGATCTCATTATAATTGTTTCATGTTTTTAGGTGTTTTTGTGAGAAAACCTACATTAAGTGGTGATACCATTTACTAAAAAAGTGGAAAAGAATATTTGAATTTATCTTATAAATTCCGAATTTAGTTCATTTCTTATATTCCCTAAACAACGAACATATTGTTAGGAAAGTGATCGGGAAGCACTCTTATTTATTTCTAAAATTTTCCATGATTTATTTAGGTATATATTACTAATCTCGGCCAGGTGTGTTGGAGAATTTTAAATATGGGAACGGAAATTATTTTCAATTACGATGGGTATAAACAGTGAGAAAGCATTTGTCGTTACTTCGAGCCGAAATTTCATTTCCGGAAAGAAGTGATGGAGAGCGAAAGCATTCCGAAGAAATTTCTCAATCAACTTTTGGCGGAATGATGGTGATGTAGATCGAATCCTTTTGGAAAGGTAGTAGCCTTTTGAAGGTCTTGCTTCAACAATTAAATAATGGATGGAGTCCATGTTTTATAAAGTTTAAAGACTGAATCCCATGAAACGAGTCCCTTACACACCTTGAGAGCTTAGGGCGAGAAAACTCATCATAATCTCATCGTACAGGAAAAAAATATATCCTTTGTTGAATTGAATGAATGAAGATATGTGATCTTTGATTTGAATGAAAATAATAACAGAATCTTGGAATTCGTCGAATATACATATGAATTCTCGAGGGAAAACCTCAAGTTTCGAGGAATTCAATCGAGAAGAATACCATTGAGCTTTGTATGGAGAATATCATTTTCTTTGCTTATAAGCACTATATTTTGAAGTGTTGAACTCTAGAACAGTTGTGAGGCTGTCAAAAAATTTCTACCATTGACAAGGAGAACCTGTTCGGGCTAAACAAAATTAGGTCTTGTTCAAATCCACCGAAGGTAGGAGTTCTAGCGGGCTTAGGATCTATTATCAATATATGTCAAAGTGTTTTGTGCATATCACAGATCATTTGTAGCATGAAATTCATGTCAATAATAGGATGGTATAAAATGGTAGAACTAATATAATATTTTGCTCTTAAAACTCAAAAAGTTTGTAGAACTTCATGAAAGTTTACATTATTTTCTTTGTCGATGACAATAAGAAGGGGGGAGTAAGTTATTATCATGTGGACAAACTGCAACATTCGGGTGGGTGATATAACTTCAAGAATCTTATTAAAAGGCTACATGAACCGGAGGTTAAAAGCTTTGATGGTCTCACCATCTTTAGAAGGATAAAATTGTGAAATTTCTTATTTGATCAATAGAGTTTTCCATATTGCCAAGGGCGGACTTCAACTAGTAAATAGACTCAATCCGGGACATTTCAAAGTTTTATTGGGATGCAAAGGGGATAGAGGCAAAATAAAATAATCACTACGGGTCATCAAGAATAGATCACTCGAAGAATACCAAGACCAAAGCATGGGAGCGGGGCAATGAACGGTACATGAGATGCTATCATCACAAAACCTGAAATTTATACTGCTGACGTTTTTTTTTACATGTGTGTTTATTTTCGTCGGCATTTCAACATTTCACTATCGAACTTGAGGCCAGATGTTTGGTTACGTCGGTCTTACGGCGATACATATTTGTGTCGGTCTGTGATGAAAGATATTGTAACGTCGATCTTTCGCGAAATGTTTGTAATGTCGATCTTACGTATTTGTATTTTAATGTCGATCTTGCGACATAGATATTTAAGTGGAGTCTTGCGATGAAGCGTTGCTAACATCGGTTTTTGTGACACATCTTATAACATCGGACTTGCGACGAATATATAAACCGGTTGTGGTTTTGTTAATCGTCCGGAAGAGCGGCTTGATGATGAACATCGATTTTGGTGTTTCTCTTGGTAAAACGCGACGAATATCAAACATCGGGAAAGAGTGATGGTTGCCAACTGGAAGCGACAAAGTGTGAAACATCGAGAAGAGTGACGAAAATTTGAAACATGAGACTTGCGGTGCTCCCAAAAAAACATCGGAAATAGTGTCTCTCTCTGAAACGGTCAACTCCAAGTGTCGGGAATTGAGACACGATTACAAAGCATTTTTCCCCACCTTAAAGTGTCACTCTTGGACTATATGCATGAAACAACATTATGACCATCGGAGGTGGGCAAAATGTCTTAGTATCAAGATGTGCGTTAGCATTGCCAAATACCAAATACCCAACCCATTTTATAAATAAGGTATTTGATAGCTATTCTAGAAGTGATTTTATTTAATTTATGGATGGTTTTCTTGTTAAAATCATATCAAAATACTCATCGATTAACATAAGACTACAATTATTTCTCCATGGAGCATGTTTTCCTATATTAGCTCCCTTTCATTTTGAATAACATTGGTGCAACTTTCATAGAGGCACTTAATTCGCGGCTTCATCATATCAAGCACATTGTACAACCATATTTGCATGATTTACTGCTTCCACTCAAATATTGTTGAATCATTAAGTGCATCTCGGAAATATTTCATACTTTTTGACATCGAAATATCAAGTTAAATACTGCTAAATGTATGTTGTATCTGTCTGGTAGACTTCTTGAATCATTACTAATAAATTAAGGATTTTTATCGATCCACTACAGTATAGGTGATCCTCGTTTTCACCTTCCTCACTTGTTAAATTACAACGCCTCGAAAGAACATTAACTTTCTATATAAGGATATTTATTAGAAATATGAAAAAACTACGAAAGGATTTACATTCCTATAAAGAAAAGGTTCCCTTCCATTGGTGTTATTAAAAGTTTGATGCCTTGAAATATGTCCTAGTTTGAGCATCATTAGTGTATCTCCTTGATTATCAACATGACTACTTCCTATATATCGTTGCAACTTTACACAGTATTGTTATGATATTGGTCCAAAGAAAAATGACATAGGGGACAAAAGTATATATTATTTGTGTCATATTTAAATGACATTGAAATAATCACACCATTGTCAAAAGGTTATCTTTGGCGATTGTGCAAGCTATCTAAAAAAATTTTCTACATTACTGCTTTGGAACACTATGGTAGTTTGATTGCAACTTGATGACATATTCATCATGACAATTAATAAGGAAAAAATACTCTCTATATGGATTTGTATTCTTGAAGGTTGATTTGAATTCCAACAAATACAAATCTAATAATTATTATACCATAAACTGGTATAAAACCTTTCCTCATCTAAAAAATGAGTTTTACGGTGATGGTTCTATTCCCAATGATTCATTTTCGATTGATTCATCTAATCCATGGTATGGAGATATCATTATATCTCCCTTCCCAAACTTCCTTCTAATACCTCTTGCCTATGATTAGGAATATATTCGATACCGGGATCAAGAGATACCTTCGTGTGACACTCTCTATCATACATGGTTTCGATACAATCTTTAGATGTTTGACTCACATGAAGAGAGCTAAGAAATGCTGAATAGAATTTCATACTGGAAGCATGTGGAAGATATATGTCTAGCTATACCAACTTCAAAAATATTCCCACATAGCCGAATACTTTTATTAACCATGTTTCTATATTGCATCTTTGCGGTAAAAAAGTGTCACACTTTCTGAATTTATAATCATAAATCTCATTCTCCATGTCTCCTATGCATCATGTTATCATGGTTGGTCCCTTTGCAAAATGGAGAATTGAATTTATCCACATATAATCCTCTTTCGATTGGGGAATGGCTAGGTGTGTATTTCTAGATTATTTTACCAAATGGAGCCAGTGATGCCTACATACAACAAAATTAGTGAAGCAAGCTGCATTATTTATTTTCAATCATGTTGTGTTATATTTGGTGTGCTACAAGATATCTTTTATTACCATGGTAAACATTTTTAGAATGAAATGATGTAGCAAGTACCTAAGATGAGCCTTCAACATGATATCTTGACTCCCTATTACTTACAGAGCCAATCGGAAAGTAGAAGCCATTAATAAGGTTTTGAGAAAAAAGTTGCAATGCATGATATGGATTCACAAAAATAGTGGCACCTCATTATTTTTCGACTTTTGACATACCAAACATTTGTCTGAACCACTATATTTACACACTTTTAGGTGTGTATGCGGTCTGAAAGCACTCCTTCCCATCGAATGTGGGATTCCACCTTTAAATGTTGTCATCAAGCCTTGTTCTCTCACAAAAAAGAAAAGTGTTTTTTTGCATCTAAAACAATTAGATGAGAAACATGGTGTGATGTTGCAATGACCAATGATTACAGAAACGTATCAAATCACGGTATGACATAAATATAGCTATTGCCTTCTTGAGAGGGTGACCTAGTCCTTTATATGATCGAAGATGATAAGTTGGGGGTTGGGAAGCTCCAAACCCGTGTGGCCAAACATATATAGTCAAACGTGTACTCATGAAAGGGCTTATATGCTCATTGATTTTGATGGAATCCATTTGGCACAGTGCATAAATGGGTTGTACATGGAAAAATACTATGACTGAGTGCCTTTGTATAGTCACTATTGACATATTGTATAGGTGTGTTAGTGTGTTTGTAGTGTGTTTCTTCATAATTTCCTAATGTCTTTGTTAATCTTGAATTACATTTGATTTGCATATTTTGGCATTCCCTCGGCCATATGTTGGCTATGTTGATGGCTTTCTTGTGAGTACTTGGAACCTTTCCTCCACGCATCGTGGGTTGTTATGCCCCAAATGCATTAGTGATTTTACAAGGTTGTATAAATCCTCCTTGATAAAATAATTGAATATAGTCATTTTGTGATCAAATTATTTTATGTTGACTATTTCGTGGAATTCACCATTTGATGTTCATAATTAGGATTCATAACTGTTAGTACACAAAAGCTGAACAACATATATTGATATGAAAGTCCATTTAACAAGTTGCATGTTTTTAAAGTTGTATTAGAAGCGACAATTTTTATTATATTCAATATCAACATATTCTATAGTATAAACATACATTAATTGATGCATTATCCAATTATTTTTACATACATTTACAACACTGTGTAAATATTTCAATCAAATTCACACATTTAACCACGAAAAATAAAGAAAATAGGAAACATCAAAAATACTTGTATATGGAGTTTGTTTTACAAAGCGTATGCGATACATATAGATGCAACCTACAATATCAAAATACATATATACAAGAAATATGTCTATAAGAGCCTCTATTGAACTAGTCTTAAAAAATGATCATGATAACGCATGGTATGCAGGGACACTTTGCCGTGACGAATTGATGTGATCTAGCACACCAATAGTGTATCATTATAAGTGCGCAAGGTCTCATTGACATGGTATACGGAAAAAAATGGGTCACACACTCAACACGGAAGTCAAACTTGTTGAAGGTCTCAATTGTGTTGAATGGCCATCTCCTCCTACCTCTTTCATGCTCAATAGGTTCGTTAACGAAATATGATGCAACATGGCAGCTCCCGAAGCAGAAGAAAAAATATCAGCATGTAGAAATGAGCCACTTCAGAAGCACCAATACATTACATAAATAGACAATTCTTGGATGATACAATTTACAAAACTCCTTTCTATATGCCGAGTCGCAGAACCCATAATGTAATCCTAGTGGGCCACAATGTCATCTAAGCGGAAGCCTAACAATAATAATTTAAGGGCACAATAATAACAAAATAGAGTTACAAAAGGTAAAATAATAACAATAAAGGGTTTACACTATGATAATAAAGAATATACTAGTGATATAAGGACCTAACATGCCCTCTCCTTGAAAAAAGTGTTGTCCTCGACGCTTGGTAACTAAAGGTATACATATAAAGTCATCTCCCATGTAGAATCACTTCGGTGGATAAGTTCTTCCATTTGATGAGATACTACGAAATTGATACGATTAAGCAGGCACATAAAGGTTCTTGTTTCCATGACCGCTTAAGGTTCGAATATGATTTTCCTTCCTCTGTCCAAGTTAGGAAATATTGTTTTAGTTGGAAGATTTCACACCACTATAACCTTCTTTAAGCATGAAACATGGAAAAATGGATGTGCAAAATAGGCCAATTTATGTGCCATGGTACCAATCTTTTGCAACACTGTATGAGACCATAGTACTTTGGTGATAATTTATTATCCTTATTCGCTTGCTTGGTGATAATTTATTATCCTTATTATCCTACATAAACTTCTCTGTTTACGATGTTGATCTGCTGTTTTTTCATTCGATTTTAGTACCAAATTCGAGTTTATCCTTTAAGAGTTGAAACTGCTTGCTAATCTCGTGTGATCTCCAACTTGAACCTTCGAATTTTCTCTTAAAATGATGTGATGGATGGTGGATGATATCCATAAAGTGCCATAAATGGGGTCATTTTGTTTGTAGTATATGAAGGAAGTGTTGTACCACCATTGGGTAGAGGTAACACTTGACCCATTGTGTTTGTTTATCGGATGCAAACAACGAAAGAATATCCTTCCAAAAATTTATTTAATATCTCAGTTTGACCATCAGATTGAGGATGATAAGATGAGCTATGAGCTAATTGAGTACCCAAACAAGAAAATAACTCCGTCCAAAAATTTCCAGTAAAAATGGGATCTCTGTCGCTCACAATAACCCTTGGGCTTTCATGTAGCTTTTGAATTCTATCCATAAATGTAGTAGCAACTGTACTTGCTTTAAATGGATGAGATAATGCACAAAAGTGTGCATACTTGGTAAGTCTATCAACTACCACCATGATGACACTCTTTCCTTCGGACTTAGGTAAACCTGTGATAAAATCCATTGAAATCTCCTCCCAACGTTGACTTGGAATGGATAAAGGTTGTAGAAGCCCCGGGGTCTTAATTGTTTCCACTTTATTCTGCTGGCAAACCAAACATTCCGCCACAAACTTTTGAATATCAGATTTAAGGCCATCCCAAAAAAATTCTTTCTTCACCCTGTGGTAAGTTTTTAAAAATCCTGAGTGTCCTCCTAAAGGAGAAGTGTGCAATTTCAGAAGAATATTTTGTTTTAGTTGGGAATTCTTACAAAGATATAAGCGATCTTTGTACCATAAGGAATCATTTTTCCAACTAAATGTATCAGATGTACTAGGATCTTGCTGCAACTTTTGAATGAGTGTCCATACATCTTTTTCATTCTTCCATTCATCTCTTGCTTCGGTTATCCAATCTGGTTGGATAATAGAAATGTCACAAAGCAATGCTTCCACCTCTTCATTCTTTCTTGAGAGTGCATCTGCAAAAAAATTAAGCTTTATTTTTTTGTAGATTATTTCAAAGTCATAACCCAACATTTTTGTGACCCATTTTTGCTGCTCTTCTGAAGATAGTCTTTGTTCCAAAAAGTGTTTAAGACTATCATGATCAGTTTTTACCTTGAAGTGTCTTCCCATTAGGTAAGTTCGCCATTTCTTTATTGCATGCAGTATTGCTAACATTTCCTTCTCATAAATAGGTTTTTGTAAATACTTTCCTTTGATTGGACGACTTTCAAAAGCAATGGGTCTTCCTTCCTGCATTAAAACTGCACCAATTCCATTTCCTGAGGCATCACATTCCACAATAAAGGTTTTTGTGAAGTCTCGCGTAGCTAAGACCGGTGCTAGGCACATTGCCTCTTTAAGATGTTCAAAGGCCTTAGTTGCTTCAGGAGTCCATGAAAATGCATCTTTCTTCAATAATGTTGTTATAGGTGCCGCTATTCTCCCATAATTCTTAACAAACTTGCGATAATACCCTGTTAACCCGAGAAATCCTCGCAACTGCTTTATGGTTGTGGGGACTTTCCATTCCTTAATGGCTTTAATTTTGTTAGGGTCTACTTTAACAACCTCGTGAGATACAATATGACCCAGATATTCCACCTCTTGTACTCCAAAGAAACATTTGGATTTTTTTGCATATAATTGTTTCTCCCGCAATAGTTTGAGCACCCTGTCAACATGTTCAACATGATCCTTCCAGGACCTGCTGTAGATTAGTATATCATCAAAAAATACTAGCACAAATTTTCTAAGGAAGGGTTTGAAAATGGAATTCATCAACCCTTGAAATGTAGAAGGTGCATTGGTAAGGCCAAAAGGCATGACCAAAAATTCATAATGACCTCATGAGTTCGAAATGCTGTTTTTGGAATATCTTCAGTCTTCATTCTAATTTGATGATATCCTGAACGAAGATCCAACTTGGTAAAATAAATTGCTCCATGTAATTCATCCAATAATTCATCAATCACAGGAATGGGAAATTTGTCTTTAATGGTGAGCTTATCGAGCTCCCTATAATCCGGACACATTCGCCATGATCCATCCTTCTTGTGTACCAATACTACAGGAGCAGAGAAAGAACTTTGACTAGGTTGAATTATACCCGCCTCTAACATTTCTGCAATCATACGTTCAATTTCGCTCTTTTGGACGTAAGGATATCTATAAGGCCTGATGTTTGGAGGAACACTTCCCAGAATCAAATTAATAGCATGGTCATGATCACGAATAGGACATTAGAGATTATTATCCTTCCTAGCTTCCCTGCAATACCCCGTAATTCGACTTCCTTTCCTTCTGAAAAAAATTTCAAGAAAATTTCTTGAAAATTAAAAGCTACCGTCCCCAAAGATTGTAACCATTGTACTCCTAGTACAACATAAACACCTCCCATAGGAATGGAAAGAATTGGACTATTCAATACATATTCCCCCATGGTTAGCTTGATATTATGGCATTTTCCAGAGCAATTTATAGTTCCTCCATTTGCAACCATCACTTGACATTTTGGTGCTGGGTATAGAAAACAATTTAATTCCTTGGCTACCTTATAATGAATAAAATTATGGGTGCTACCTGAATCAATCAACACTATTACCCTTTTCTTCTTGATATGTCCTTCTATCTTGAGAGTTTGAGGAGTGGTAATTCCTTCCAATTCATTACACGATATGGTCAAATTCATTTCTTCCTCTTCTAGGGCTGGTTCCTGGTGTATATCCTCTTCTTGTTCATTTTATTCTTCTTCTTCACAATCTATGTAAAATAATTTCTTCTCAGCACACTTATGACCTTTAGTGTATTTTCTATCACAACTATAGCAAAGCCCTTTTGCTCTTTTTTCTTCCAATTTTTGTGGCGTCAACCTTGTAGGTTGTGGAAATCTAGGCGTAGCAACACTTTCTTCTTTATAGAATTGAGTCGTAGGCTTCCTTGTCGCCATAATTTTACATTCAACTTTTCTTTCCAACCTGAATGCCTTCTCCAATGAATCAGGTTCCAAAACGCGAACTTCATGTTGGATGTTATCCTTTAAAGTGCCTACAATCTTGTGTTCCTCTGGAATATCAGTTACCCTTATATTCAATTTTTGGAAGTCCTCAATGTGCTGCCCCACTAAACCCTTTTGTTTGAGATTTATCAATTGGCTAAAGGTGTTGCTCTTTGTAGCCTCATAATGTGCTATCATTTCCTCCATAAAAATTGACCAAGTGACAATTTTTTTACGGGAGCAAAGTCATCGATACCATACAAATGTATTTTGTTCTAAATGCAAAGTTGCAATGTGTACCTTTTGTGTGTTTTGCACATTATGGAGATCAAAATATTGCTCCATCTGTAGTATCCATGTTACAGGATCCTTTCCATCAAACTTCCTCATATCCATTTTTGGAATATGGTGGTTCTTCCCGCCAACATTAGAGTTTATGAAATCACGACTAACATTTATTTTTTTCTCATCATGAGTTTCCTCTACTATCTTTTCACCATTAGGAAACATTTCTTGTATCAACTTTGCCAAACCTTTGATGTCTACTTTTAGATCCTTCTTCATGTTTTCCATGTTGTCTTTCATTTTTTCATCGATCTTAGCTTCCATGTCATCCATCTTAGCTTCCATGCCCACTTCTATGCCATCCATCTTAGCTTCCAAACTGTTCATCTTAGCTTCCATGACTAAACCATCAATGGTTCACGCCTTTCTTCAAAACTTCCATGTTATTTTTTGTTGCTCTTTGCGAGAGCGAAATTTGTTGCACTTGCTCTTGTAATTTTGATATGTCATGTTGCCATTCTTCGTCTTCATGAGTCATAGTAGGGCCTTCTAAAGGCTTAATGGGTGTTGAATTATTTTTAGGGGCCATTTTAGAATCCAATATTGATATCTATTCTACAATATGCCCTTGGAATCAATTCAACTTGATTCTTCCAACAAGACTTATGCAATTCAGAAAAAAAAAATACACACCTTTACTTTATTTGAAGACTCGATGTTAAATCAACATTTATCTCTCGTGATTTGGATCTTCAATATCTGAAATTAAATAACTAAAGTAACCCTCTTTGAATTCACTTTGAATACATAGGGTTTGACACGATTTGGATTCTTCAAGACAAAGTTATTTCCAATCTCCCACAATGACCTAATTATGGACTAGTTCAGTAAAGCGAACTTGTACGACTTGCCACATGTCTTTTTCCCTTTGTCTACGGGGTTGACCCCTCTCCGCACATGGCCACACTATTAAACTAAAGTCGGTGTGCTTGCAGCCACTTATTTTACGGCACTGCGATGGAAGTGCCGAAGAGTTATTAGACTTTCCCCACGATCACCTCTTTGAGATGAAATTCAGGAGCCTGAAAAAGCACTACCTTCCACGGATCATATCTCCAAAAATATTGCGAACCAAGCTCTTAAATTTTTTGAAGACTTTCCTCAGGATTTCAGCTTCGTACCATATGAATTTCAGATTCTGAACCTTCGCATA
Source organism: Pinus albicaulis (assembly GCA_034641835.2). Lineage (NCBI taxonomy): Eukaryota > Viridiplantae > Streptophyta > Pinopsida > Pinales > Pinaceae > Pinus > Pinus albicaulis. The sequence continues at coordinate 421,262,159 of CM076577.1, forward strand.
AATTTTTTTATAGCGCCAATGCCACGATGACCTGTTTAGGAGCCTGAAAAAAAGACCTAACTTCCACAGATCATATCTCCGAAAATATTGTGAACCAAGCTCTGAAATATTTAGAAAAACTTCCTCAAGATTTCAGCTTCGCACCCTAAAAATTTCAGCTTCTGAAGCTTCGTAGAAAAAAAGTTATAGCGAAAATGCCACAATGACACATTTGGAACGGCGAAACCCTAGAATCAAACTCGATGCAAATGTTGTGTAACCGGCTCAAAAATAGAAGAAAGAATATCAATGCCTTAGAAATGAGCCATAGGGGAACCTCCAATACATTACATAAATGAACAATTCTTTGATGATACAATTTACAAAACCTCCTTTCTATATATAGGAGTCCATGTGGCCATAATGTAATCCTAGTGGGCCACAATGTCATCCTAGCCGACCTAACAATAATAATTTAAGGGCACAATAACAACAAAATGGGGGTTACAAGGGTACAATAATAACAATAAGGGGTTTACACTAACAATAATAAAGGACTATACTAGTGATATAGGGACCTAACACTCTCCCCGTTGTTGAACATACGACAAGCATATTGGTCGTACTGGTCCAATATATGCATGTGAAAACCAATAGGTAGACTATGATACATTAAAAACATAAAAAAATTTGTAAAATCCAAAAAATAAAAAGTAAAACATTCAAAATGATTGTTTTACATGTATCACCCCATTTCTCTCCTTAAGGTAAACTGAGCTTTGGTTCTCCTCATAAATCATCTCTGACATATGGATAGTCCTCTATCATGATGAGTTTCACCCAAAACCATCCGAAGAATGTGGAATTCAAACTCATTGCAGATGTACCCCCATGACGAGACATGAGATCTACAAATTGCCTCATTTGTTGAACCCTAGGACTTGGAATCTCAAGCCAAATGCACTAAGGATGAAGTAGTGTTATCCTCTCCAAAGAAAATGATATCAGAATAGAACCATATCAAAATTTCTTCAGTCATCCATCCTTTTCTATGTTGATTTTTTCCTTCAAATTGTCAACACCCCCTCACTCAAGTTAAACATAGTAGGTTTTATTCATTCTAAATCATATTACATTTGGGACTTGGTAGCCAAATTAAAAGCAACACTACCATCCAACCGAGTGATGTTGAAAAGGGTCATCTTGAGAGGCATTTGAATCACATCCTTAATCTCTATATTTCTACCATTTGTTGGTTGAGGACAGGGTCTACAGTGTACAAATATGTAGTCCTTGACGGTTTCACCACCCTTTCTAATGTAAAATAATGATATAGGAGCTCCTCTTCGAGACAACCCTGTCAGAAAATAGATATCTTCTACCTCTGTCATGATAGTATTTTCTCTAGTCCTAAAGCACTGTCCCTAAATATCCCATGCCCTGACTAGATATTCCAATAAATCTAACTGATATCTCATGTCTGGAATCTAGAAAAACTTATGGAGTCCATAATTCCTTAAGGATTGTACTGTTTTCGGGTCATTGTCAGTATAAAAATATTAAGACTCGTATTCTCTTTATCTCTAGCTTAGAACCATTTTTTCCCCAGTGAATAACTGCAAAATCACAAAAAAAACACTTGGAATCATCCTTGTGCAAAACTTTGAGAGAAGTCTAGCTAAAAAATATTAATTTTTTCTCCAATGGTGTCCATCGCACGTTCATTTCAAAGGAAAGAGCGACCCAACACACATTGTATTCTTCGAAGGTGTGATGGTCCGCTCTTCATCCTAGTGTGGATGACGCAGAACCAATGCACATTTCTATATAGAGAGGGTGTGATGGGACTAGGGTGAAAATGTAGACCTTAAAATTCTAAGAACTCTCAAAAAATTTCATGAAATGAAAAATGGAAACCATGAACAAGGAGAAAAAGGATAGATCTCCTACCTGGAACTAACGACATTGGAAATGGTCCACCAGATTGGATGTAATCACCTGCTGAAGTTTGAGGGTAAAATACACTTAAAGCTCACTCACAAGAGGTAAAATTGAAAATGGTAAAAATGTTTTTCCTTTTTCCTATTTATGGTCAATTTGATTATTATTTGATTATATTTTTAGTATTTTTGATGTAATTTTACCATATGGCATACATCTCTAATCTTTTTGTGGTGTTCTAAGCAAGTTAGAAGCTAATTGAAGGATCTTATGTAAATTTTAAGTTCAATACAGGTCATTTTGATGAAAGAGCACACTTTTATCACTTTTTTGGGCTATGTAAACTTACGAAAAAGGAACCCCTTGGAATCCTATTTCAACTCTTTTCAGACTCCCAAAACATGAAAATATTTTTGAACACTTATATTTTTGAACTCGTTAAAGAAAATGAAAATACGTCTACCCAGTATAATTTTATCCATTTTCTAGACTAGGATAGATTGTTTACGAAAAAGGAATACTTTAGTCGAACGTGACTAAAAGGTTCTCTTGAGTATCATTTTCTACCTTTTCGAACTCAAGAGACTAAATTTATGAAAATGAATCTTTGGAGTTTTCTTTTTAGCCTCTTTTTTAAACTCTCTAGGCATGAAAAATAATTTGAGTTACACCTTTGTTGGACTTGTAAAATCTTCAAACAACACTGGAATCGTCGAACATGAGGGGGTATAACCACTCCTTCTCAGGTTTCGTTAAAAATATTCAGAAGGATACAACTAAAGGATGAACTTATAGATCAATCATATGTTATCCTCCTCGAGCTTGTCAAAAATAAAGATGTATTGACCATAAATGTTTGGGGAAATTGGGAGAATGGGGTACTTAACCTATTAATGTCAGTGAGTCACTCTTGAGCATGACACTCTTTCACTTCATCTCCATTATTGTTGGTTTGGAAAATATTCTTGCCTCCTTGGTTAATCACACCATTTAAAATCCTCCACAATCGGTTTTGGGTCAATGCTTCCAACTCCATAAATGTCACTGATATGTTCAAGATAATTCATTTGGTTGAAATTTGTTGCAATACCTTAATCCTTACTTCATGTTTGTCATTCCCGAACCAACTCTACATCAACATCATTTTTTCTTACATCTTGATACTCATTTTGTGTTGTTGATGAAGGATACATCAAGGTCCTCCAGTGATGGGTAGTTTTTTGTTGGCATCATCTCATTATCTAGGAATTTGACTTAGAAACTCCCTTCATCACCTTGGAGCTTGCATACATCAATGGAAATTTTCTTCACTCTTGGTGACATGTCTTCATCATTGGCCTTCGTCTGGAATATTCTCTGTGGTGTTTGAATTCATCTCATCCATTCACTCCACATAGATTGTACTATAGTACCTTGAGATTCATTATCATTAGCAGTGGTTACTTTCGCATCCATTAATGGATTAAATCATTGGCTAGTAATAATATGTTGTCTACTATGTTCAACTCTGGCTCATTTATTCACATGGTTAGACTCTTATTATCTAGTGACAAGGTAAAAGACCTTGGATCTAGTTCCATCCATCCAAGATACGATTTTAGGATTCATACAAGATCACAAATAATGATGGCTATAATCATTCAGGCAGTCATATGATCATGGATACTACACACTCTGGCATCAGTGGATGACTTCTTCATCATTGTACATCTAATCTTGGCTTAAAATTTTAGCATGGGTATGCCTCCCTCAGAAATAATATCATGATGATAATCTGTATTGTAACAAATGATGATCTCGACCAATTTTTTCTTGATCTAGACATGCCACAAGGTAAATAAATTTAGTCCTCAGCCACGACTTATGAATTTCAACTTTATGGGGGAATATGTTATAGGTAATTTTGTCGCATTCACTCAAAAGTCCTGAAAACTAGATCAATAAACATCCTTGAACATTTTTTCATTGTCCCTTTTCAAATCCCTAAGAATCACCTCTCCAAAAGGTATGAGTTTCTAGTTCAATCAACTCAAAATAATTACTTTTAGCCCCTACGCACCATGCATGCTTATCCATATGCAATGGATGAAAGTTGGATAACTGGGCACATGCATTGACCAACGTAGGTTGCTCTACTTTGCAGGTGTGATGGTTTTAGGGAAAATAAAAATTATTTTTGAATATTATCCTTTTATAATATTCTAAGGTGGTTTTAATCATTTACCATGGATAGAGATCTCGAATTTATTCTCTATATGTCTTATCTATTATCCCTTGAGCTTATCCTCCTTCATATTTCGATCTGAAGCCTAGGTTGGTAAATCCTAAACTACCATTATTACCCTATAGAGTTTGGTTTGGGTTTTGCATATCACTAGTGCCCTCATGTTGTTTCTTTTAGCTTAAGTAATCATCATCCATTTATGCATTATTCTTGAGTGTGAAGGTTTTCTTTGTGGAAAGTAAGGACAAGACAATTGGTGAGACAACTACAAAGTTAACTTCTATATATGGTTGTAACTCTTTGCTTTATTTATTAATACAAAAATCACTCTTTTTTCCTATACTTTTTCCATGTCGATTCTTATGTATTTCAATTCCATTTTGACTCATTGATTAAAGACATTGGATTATGCTATGTGGATATTGTAGTTCTCCTATTTTTTTTATTCAATGTTGTGGGTTCCATTTATATCGTGTGGAGCTAGAGTTGGAGCTTACAAGAAAAGAGAAGAGAAGGAATTAATGGTTGTTCTACGTACGTCTCTTTTTTGTATTCTAGTCTCTCAAAGGAAAACATACATATATTTTTCACTCTATTGTTTTAGATCAGACCACTAGATCTAGGGAGTTAATTTTTGTCCACATCAGTGAATTTTCCATATAACACTTAGAAGTGATATGTAATTATTTAAATCCAAATGTGAGTTACCAATCTATGTTAGGGATTTTTTTTCTTATATGATAAAGGTATCCTTTGTTAAGATAGGTTGTGAGCTAAAAAATAGATTATTGTTAGTTTTAGGACAAGCATAAGTGTATTACAATAGTATAACAAAGCAATGAAGCATTTTTAAAATGAAATTATAATTAAACTAAAAGAAATTTATTCAAACATAAAAAATTAGAGAGAAACAAAAATACTCATATATTTTCCCCATTGAAAAGCATGAAATGAGTAACAACACCTAGGGGTAATGGTTAAACGCAAATGGGATTGAAAATTATCCTTGGGATAGGTCATTTTGCTTCTTGAAATCCCTATACAAAAAGGGTGAATTAAGAGGTACTTTTTCTTTAAAGAAATAACACGAACAAGAATGATGGTGATAAATAATATAGATGAGTGAGAAATATAGATTATCTCCAATATCATTCCTATAGCATCATCTTGCAATAATTTCTTCCTTGAATGCTCCCCCATGGCTCTCATATATAGGGAAATCATGAACCTCTTCAAAATTTAGTTCCAATGTGAAAGTTATTCATTCAAAATGGAGATCTCAATGCTTGCAAGGGACCATGGTAGGCCAAAGTACTTCTCATAAATGGGATGAGAGCTTGGATTTATTCTGTATATTAACCTAGATAAACTTGAGCCAAGAATGCCTCATTAAATGTGTTGAAAAGGTCATTTTCACTTGTGTGATCAAACTAGAATCAATTTCGAAGGAAATTTCATGCAATTGGATTGAGTGTTAGTGCAGGTAGCCTATGCAAGTGACTTAAAAGTTGCATTGTCCCTTTTTTTCTCTTTCTCTTTGAGGTGATGTAAAGTAGCCATGAGGTATGCTTATTATGTTGTATTCTTTCCAATTAATGATGTTTTTATACAATCATCTAAATGTCTCTTGTGGGTGAACTTAAGGTGATAAAATTAGGAAGAGATACAAGAGATAGAAATACTCATCAAGAATTACTTATGTTCATAAATGAAGGATTTTTTTATGGAAATAAATGAACAATTTAGCTTCGTGATGTTTAAAAGTGTGTAACTAGGTTTGGCCTTCATAAGTATGAAATGTATTTTTAATTCTTGTAAATTATAAAATGAGAAGAAAAATTATTATTATTATTTTGGAGCATGGGCTTCATGCTCAAGTTATTGTATTTTATAATTGAACCACCCATTGAGTGCTTATAGGGTTTCTCCTAGGTCAAGAAGTCAAAAGAGTCATTGTCATAATTTGAAGACACCACTAGGAACATTGTAACTTGTAAAGAAATATTCTTTTGTCTTTAAAATTGTCATAATTCCCTCCAAGACCAAGTCGAACTGGCAGTTGGCAAGTCGGCCTAAATGAAGAGTTGTGTTCACCCTTTAAGAAGCATATATATAGGTAATAAATTTTCCTCCATTTGGCACACTCACTCATAATACATTCTAGAGAAGAAGACAAAGAAGAAGGAAAAAAATAAGAGGAAGGACACAGGAGATTTGTTTTTGGGCTAATTTTCTCTCTCACGTGCTAATGAGGACTAGGGTTTTTGCGTAGACCTAGGGCATCCATATGCAAGTTCAATCTTGGAGAAAAGGAGGAAAATAGGTCAATAAAAGGTCACCAAGGTTCTCTCTCAAGCTCCAGGAGTTATGGAAATTCAGGCGAAGGTTAGAGAAGGGTTCTAGAAGAAGACCGAAGTTCCCACGTGTGGCTGCAATAGTTGCAAAGAGGTAGAAATTTCGGATTTACAGTAGGAGGATGATAATATTGCAGTAAGAGGCTGAGGAAGTGGTACTGGAAGATATTTGATTGGATTTGGCTAGATCAAATTTGGAACATCATCTCAAGAGGTTGGTATTGGTTTCAGCCGTAAGGTCATGGAATTCGTCAATTGAAGAATCTATATATTGTGTCATTTATTATTATTATTTTGGTAGTTCTTTGATGCTTCAAAGATACAATAATAAGGATCAAAGATAATAAGAAAAAAGGAAACACAATAATTTATCAATTAAAATAGAATTAAACATAATCATTGCCCTATTAAATTCTCAACATGGTATCAGAGCTAAGGTTGGCTAAGGGCATCATGAACATCTCCCCTTCATTGAAGAAGTTCATCAAGAAATGTTCAAAGGTGGAAATATATCTCACGAAAGACATCAAGGAAGCATGGAGTCTCTTATTCTCTACAAAGGAAGAAATAATCGAGGAAAACGATGAAGGTCTCTTTTGACACTCACTAGCACATTCCAAGATGAAAGCATTTGGGTAATTGATAGTGTTGCATCTTGGAACATGAGAAGTCATCATAAACAATTGAATACTTTATCAAAGAGGAAATCTTCTTATTCAGTGGAACTTGGAGATAAAAAGAGTTATCCCGTGAGAGGCACTAGATCAACTTCTATAGAGTTGGAGAATGGAAATGACATTCACCTCAACATAATTCTATTTGTTCTAGGTTTGCGTAAGAAATTAATTTCCATTTAGAATCTAGAAGATAAGGGTGATAGAGTAGCCTTCATTGATGGAAAGGTTTTTTTATGGAGTAAAGACTCAGATATATACAATTCTAGATTCATTAGTATTTGAGAAGGAAGAATTTACAGGTTGATATCTCCTCTAGCTCAAGCCTTGGTTCACATTGCAATTATCCCATGTGAATTATGGCATAGAATATTTGGTCATCTTCATTTCAAGATCCTCCCATATTTAAAAAATATATTAGATGGAATACCTAAGCTGAAAGAAGATCATGAAGGATTATGTAAGGGATATGCATTGGGGAAGAATACCAAGAGACCATTTGGAAGCAGTTCTTCGCGATCAAAAGAAATCTTTGATCTCATTCACTTTGATTTATGTCTCTCTATGAATCTTAAATAACTTGTAGGTCATCCATATAATGTCACATTTATATATGATCATTCAAGAAAGAATTGGGTTTACTTGATGAAAAACAAGGACAAAGTATTTAGAAAATTTCAATAATTCAAAGTTGAAGTAGAGAACCTTACAGAAAGAAGAATCAAGATATTGAGATCCGATAATGGAGGAGAATATACATCCAAGGATATTATAGAATTTTGTAAGGAATATGGGATTAAGAGGTATTTTATAGTCCCATATAATCCCGAGAAAAATGGAATTGTAGAACGAAAGAAATGATCCATTAAAAAAAGTGTAAAGGCGATGTTACATGATCAAGATCTACCAAAGTTCCTATGGGGATAAGCTACGAAGAAATTTATATAGGTTAAAATTCTAAGTCCCCATGGGTCAATAGAATACAAGACTCATGAAGTAGTATTCACTGGGAAGAAACAAATTGTGGATCATCTTTGTATCTTTGGGTGTCCTATATATGTTCATATACCAAAGGACAAAAGAAATAAGTTGGATTCATCAGGCATGAGATGAACATTTTTTTGTTATAATAATTCATCTAAGGCCTATAGAATCTAAATAAAGGAAGGAAAGCATATATAATTAAGTTGAGATGTCATGTTTAATGAAAGTATTGCTTTCAATAAATCTAAGGAACTTCCCATGGAATTTGATGGAAACGAAATTCCTGTATTTGAAGAGGAATTTAATAGGGTTTAAAGAAGAAACTCATCATGAAGATGAGGGTCCCATTGAACCCATTCAACTTATGGTACTCCTTGAAAAAATAAAGAGACCAAAATGGTTGAAATCTACACTACTTGATACATAAGTTCATGGGGAAGTACAGGGCATGTTTAAAGAAAGTAATAAACCCAAGAGATATTTTAGGTATGTTGCATACATGAAAAAACTAATAGAATGTGAGCCATCCACTTTTGAAGAGGTTTTCAATCATCAGGAATGGAAGGATGCCATGAATGAAGACTATGAATCTATAATGAATAATGGAGTTTGGGAGATCATACCAAGACCAGAAGACAAATATGTGGTAACTTCCAAATGGATCTACATAATCAAACATGTGGTAGATTGAAGTATCGATAAATATAAGGAAACATTTTTGGTTAGGGTTTTCTCTCAACAAGAAGCCATCGATTATGAAGAGGCATTTTCTCCAAAAAAAAGGTATACAATGATTCGTTCATTGGTCTCTCTGGCAACATCGATGGGATGGAACATCCATCAAATGGATGTTAAGAATGTGTTTCTAAATGAAACAATAGATGAGGAATTTTATATAGAGAAACCCTTTGGATTTGAGTTTAGAGATAGGAATTCATATGTTTTAGAATTTAAGAAATGGCCTCAAGCAAGCACCAAGGGAATGGTATGCTATAATGGATACATACCTACAAAGAATAAGCTTCACAAAAATGTTGTTGATCTGAACCTGTATATCAAGTTTGTAGATGGAGAACCTGTAATAATTCTTTTGTATGTAGATGATCTTCTCTTAACCGATGTAGAAATTCAAATTGAAGAATGTAAGAAGTAATTGGTAGCATAATTTGACACAAAGGATATAGGGTTGATGCATTATTATTTGGGATTAGAAGTTTGGCAAGGACCTGATGAAATCTACCTAGTTCAAGGGAAGTATGTGATCAAGAAGTTAAATAGGTTTGACATGATGGATATAAAACCTATGACCACTCTGATGATCACAAAATTGAAGATAATAGGGATTTTTTAATCAAGACACATGGATCCTTCAAAATGTATATAATTGATTAGCTCACTAATGTACTTGATGAATACTTGACCAGACAATTGTTTTTTAGTAAAAAATTGCAGTCAATTTCAAATGTATCCAAAACATGATCTTTGGATAGCAGAAAAACATATACTGAGATATCTGCAAGGAACTATCCACTAATTTCTGAAATACAGTAGGAGGAATGATGTACACTTGGTTAGATATACAAATTTTGACTAGGGAGGTAGTGACCAGAATGGAAGAAGCACTACAGGAGAATGTTTCAGTATGGGATCCTCCATGATCTCATGGATGAGTAGAAAGCAAGACAAAATTTCTTTGAGTAGTTTTGAGGCTGAGTATGTTGCGGCCTGTGAAGTAAGAAAATAAGTGGTCTGGTTAAGGAAGCTATTATCTGACCTATTTGAACGACCGATGGACCATACAATGATAAATTTTGATAACACCATATTTATGTGATTATCTGAGGACCAAGTATTTTATCGAAAGAAAAATCATATAAACAACAATTATCACTACATTCGAGAGCTAGTTCAAAATGGTGTGCTGCAGCTACAATAAATCTCCACTGATGAACAGGTAGCTGATATACTAACGAAATCTCTTCCTAATGAGAAGCATGTGTACTTGAGATACAAACTTGTCTTGATTTATATATCCTCCCTAGTTGAGAGGGAGAGATAGGCACATCATTCTTTTCTTCACTTTGGAAGAAAGAATGGAGGATTAGGTAACCATTTGCCTTATACTCTTTGAGGATGTGGTAGGGCATCCAAGACAAGAGTAGTTGTGGATCGATATACTTTGAGGACTAGCTTATCCAAGATAAGAATAGTCAAAAGAAGTTCATACTCAATGAACACTCAAGTGTAGTACGTACCTTGAGAAACAATGATGATGGTGCCTATAATTCATTGGTCCTGCTAGAATTTTGCTCTAATCTTGTGGAGATATAGAGTTATTAGTCAAGGCCTTGCAATATGAAAATTCTAGTTCATATGATGCTAGACATATGGGTTACCAATCCGACTCTTCTTATGAGATATATTCAGATATATAATGTCCATGTAACTCTTATGAATACCTCCCTAGTTAAGAGGGAGTGTTGAAAAGTGTGTAACTAGGATCGATCTCCATAAATATGAAATGTAATTTTTATTCTTGTAAATTATAAAATGAAAAGAAAAATTATTATTATTATTTTAGAGCACAGGTTTCATGCTCAAGTTATTTTATTTTATAGCTCAAGAACCCATTGAGTGCTTCTATGGTTTATCCTAGGTCAAGAAGTTAAAAGAGTCATTTTCATAAGTTGAAGACCCCACTAGGCACATTGTAACTTGTAAAGAAAATTATTTTGTCTTTAAAAGTGTTGGAATACCCTACAAGACCAAGGCGGCCTGGAAGCTGCCAAGTCGGCCTAAATGAAGATCCACGTCCACCCTTGAAGAAGCCTATATATAAAGAAGAACTCGTCCTCCATTTGGAACACTCACTCATCACTCATTCTAGCAAAGAAGAGGAAGAATAAGGAAGGACGAAGGAGATTTTTTTTTTTGGCTAATTCTCTCTCTCTCATGCTAGAGAGGACCAAGGTTTCTATACAGGCCCAGTAAATCCATCTAGAAGTTTGATCTTGGATAAAATGAGGCAAAGAGATCAAGAAAAGGTCACCAAGGGTCTCTCTCAATCTATAGGAGTCATGGAAGTTAAAGCGAAGGTTAGAAGAAAATCGAAGTTCCCATGTGTGGCAATAGTAGTTGCAGGGAGGAAGAAATTTTATATCTACAGTAGGAAGCTAATAATATTGTAGCAGGAGGTCAAGGAAGTGATATTGGAAGAGATTTGACTAGATTTGGCTAGACAGAAGTTATCACATCATCTCAAGAGGTTGGTATTGGTTTCAGTCCTAAGGGCGTGGAATTCGTCAATTGAAGAATCTATAAGGAATAGAAGAGATTTAAGGGTTTTCCTCTCAAGAGGAGAGGTTTTGGCCCTGGCTTGCAGCCTATATACTGTGTCATTATTTTTATTATTTTTGTAATTGTTTTATGCTTCACACATATAATAATAAGGAACAAAGCTAATAAGTAAAAAATAATCACAAGCATTTATCAGTTAAAGGATAATTAAACATAACCATTTCCCTATTGAATTATCAACATTGTATCAGAGCTAAGGTTGGATAAGGGAATCATGAATATTTCCTCTTCATTGAAGAAGTTCATCAATAAAGTTTCAAAGGAAGAAAGATATCTCAAGAAAGGCACCAAGGAAGCATGGAATCTCATCTTCTCTACAAAGGAATAAGTAATTGAGGAAAAGGATGAAGGTCTATTTTTGACACTCACTGGAACATTCCAAGACAAGAGCATTTGGGTCATTTATAGTGGTGCATCTAGGCACATGAAAATTCATCACAAACAATATAATACTTTATCAAAGGGAACGTCTTCTTATTCAGTGGAACTTGGAGATAACAAGAGATATCCCATGAGAGGAATTGGATAAACTTCTCTAAAGATGGAGAATGGAAGCAACTTTTACTTCAACAACATTCTATTTGTTATATGTTTTTAGAAGAACTTACTTTTAATTTAAAGTCTAGAAGATAAGGGTGATAGAGTAGCCTTCATTTATGGAAAGGTTGTGGTATGGAGTAAAGAATCAAGTATATATAATGCTAGAGTCATTGGTATTCGAGAAGGAATAATTTACAGGTTGATATATCTTGCAGCTCAAGTCTTGGTTCACATTGAAATTATCCCATGTGACTTATGGTATAGAAGATTTGGTCATCTTCATTTCAAAATCCTCCCATATCTAAACATCATAGTAGATGGAATACCTAAGCTGAAAGAAGTTCATGAAGGAGTATGTAAGGGATGTGCACTGGGGAAGAATAACAAGAGACCATTTGGAAGAAGTACTTCGTGGTCAAAATAAATCTTGGATCTCATTCACTCTAATGTATGTGGCCCTATGAATCCTTAATCACTTAGAGTTCATATATATATTATCATTCCAGAAATACATGGGTTTACTTAATGAAAACCAAGGACGAAGTATTTACAAAATTTCATGAATTCAAAGTTGAAGTAGATAACCTTACAAAAAGAAGAATTAATATATTGAGATCCGATAATGGAGTGTAGTATACATCCAAGGAGGTTATAGCATTCTGCAAGGAATCTTGGATTAAGAGGGAGTTGATAGTCCCATATAATCTCGAGCAAAATGAAGTTGTAGAACTAAATAATCAAACCATTGGAGAAAGTGTAAAGGTGATGTTACATGATCAAGATATGCCAAAGTTCATGTGGGGAGAAGCTACAAATACAATTGTATACATTCAAAATCAAATTCCCCATAGGTCACTAAACAACAAAACTCCCAAGGAAGTATTCACTGGGAAGAAACCAATTGTGGATCGTCTTTGTATCTTTGGGTGTCCTGTATATATTCATATACCAAAGGAAAAAAGAAAGAAGTTGGATCCATCAGGCATGAGAGGAACATTTTTTGGTTACAACAATTCCTCTAAGACCTATAGACTCTACATAAAGGAAGGACGCGATATAAAAGTAAGTCGAGATGTCATATTTGAAGAAATTATTGCTTTCGAGAAATATATGGAACTTCACATGGAATCTGATGACGAAGAAATTTCTATATTTGAAGAGGAAGTTTATAGGGAAGAAGAAGAAACTCATCAGAAAGATGAGGGTCCTAGTGAACCCATTAAACATGTGGTACTCCTTGAAATAAAAAAGAGACCAAAATGGTTGATATCTACACTACTTGATGTAGAAGGTCAAGGGGCAGTTCAAGACTCATTTAGAGAAAGTAAGAAACCCAAGATATATTATGGGTATGTTGCATACATGAAAAAACTAATAGAAGTTGAGCCATCCATTTTTGAACAGGTTATCAATCATCAAGAATGGAAGCATGTCATGAATGAAGAGTATCAATCTATAATGAAGAATGGAGTTTGGGAGATTGTACCAAGGCCCAAAGACAAATCTATGGTAAATTCCAAATGGATCTACAAGTTCAAACATGTGGCGGATGGAAGTATCGATAAATATAAGGAAAGATTTATGGCTATGGGTTTCTATCAACAGGAATTAATCGATTATGAATAGGTGTTTTCTATGACAGTAAGGTATACAATGATTTTTTCATTGGCATCTCTTGCAAAATTGATGGGATGGAACATCCATCAAATGGATACCAAGACTTTGTTTCTAAATGGAACAATAGATGATAAATTCTATATAGAGAAACCCTTGGGATTTGAATTTAAAGATATGAATGCATATGTTTTCAGATTGAAGAAAACATTAAATGGCCTCAAGCAAGCACCAAGGGCATGGTATGCTAGAATTTATGCATACCTACAAAGAATAGGATTCACAAAAAATAATGTTGATCTAAACCTGCATATCAAGGATGTAGATGGAGAACTTGTAATCATTCTTCTGTATGTAGATGATCTTCTCTTAACAGGTGTAGAAAGTCGAATTGATGAATGTAAGAAGAAACTGGCAGAGAAATTTGACATGAAGGGTCTAGGGTTGATACATTACTATTTGGGATTAGAAGTCTCACAAGGACCTGATGAAATATATCTAGGTCAAGGGAAGAATGTGATCAAGATGTTAAAGAAGCTAGACATGATGGATAGTAAATATATGACCTCTCTGATGATCACAAAATTGAAAAGACTAAGGAGTTCTGAATCGAGCCCTGTGGATCCTTCCAAATATAGACAACTGATTGGCTCACTGATGTACTTGGTGAACACTCAACCAGACATATGTTTTGTAGTAAAAATTCGTAGAAAACATATACTAAGATATCTGCAAGGAACTATCTACTACTTCCTGAAATATGATAGGAGGAATTATGTCCACTTGGTTGGATATACTGATTCCAACTAGGGAGGAAGTGACAAGGATGGAAGAAGCACTATAGGAGGATGTTTCAGTATGGTATCTGTTGACCCTCCAATTTTTCATAATTTAGTTGACGAAAACATCCATTTTCACATAATTTCATTCACCCATTGTCATCATTTTTAACCATATTTCTTAAAAAACGCTCAAAATTATTGCATACATGTTTACATGGTTTATTATTGTTATTTCTATTATTTTTAATGAATTAAATAGAATTATGCATGGTTTTACTAATGATAGTTTGCCAATTCAAATTTCTACAGTTTTCGTAGCCATCTCCATGGTTGAGGTATTAGCACCACTCTAGAATGAAATCCAACACATGGACATTTTTTCTAGAAGCTCCAATATGGATTGTTGTTGGTCAAATTCCACCCAGCTCACACATGTGGACCTTCAGGCAAAGATCAAGGGAAAATCACAACAGTTTTGACCAGTCAAATTCAAACACATTTTCTAAGCAAACTAAAGTAAATATCGCAAGAAAAAAACATGGTTTTGTTCAACACAGGCCCGAGTAAGTTCTCTGTGAGAATTTTTCCCGAATTCGTTACCATTTGGGAGATATTTCAAGTTATTTAGAGCCCTATTTTGTAGTTGCATGAGCAAACATTGTGCTCATGTGTCAATAAACTCCCATTTAAGAAAACAGAGGTTGGAATGGACTGTGCTTCATCAAATTTGTGGCAAATAGGTGTCCATTCAATTCTGATCTTTAGCCATATGAATCTCCATGAAGTTACATTGCAACCCCTGTATAAACACTCCATTGAAACAAAGAGGAGAGGTTAATTTTATGAATACTTGATGCACAGCTAACTGTTGGAGTAAATATTTGACCGCCTATTTATGGAGGGCCCCTGCAAATAGTTAAGGTTCTACATTTTATGTTTTTAATGTAGTTTTTTTCATGTTTTCATTTTATCATTTGATGTAGTTATTTTCAGAATTCCAATTTGTTATTTGTCGTAATTGTTTCCAAAATTTCAATTTGTCATTTGTTGTAGTTACTTACAGAATTTTAATTTTCTATTTTATGTAGATGCTTTCATAAGTATTCTTTATCATTTGATGTAGATTCATCAATATTTCCTTTCGAATTGTCAAATTACAGAGGATTCATAGTTTTACTTCTAGAGCAGCAGTGATTTATTTTATAGTAGTTTTACAAGTTTATAGTAGGTTTATTTCAAGAGCATGAGTGATTTATTTTCAAAACATTAGTGATTGAATGATTTCCTTTTAGCATATGAGTGTGTTATTTTTAGTTCAAGAGTGACTTCTTTTCAGAGTAATGGTGATTTGTTTATTCCTTTATGAGTTTCATTTCCATAACATTTTATTTCAAAAACATAAAAATGTATAAATTCTCTTTTCTAGAATTTGATTTTATATTCATGCACCAAACTCTTAGAGAATAAGAATTTTTAGAGACTAACAAATAAATTAGTTAAGATTTCTTCATAAGATAGAGAAATTTTGTTTCAATTTTTATAGAGTAGAAAGACTGTTGGTTTTTAGAACTTAGTTGTACTTTAAATTCATCCATTTCATTAGGAACATCAAAATAAAAACATCATTAGAAGTAATCTCTACAAATCAAATTATCACACCAATAAACTAAGTGAATAAAGGAGGCTTCTAGCATATATTGTGCACTTGCACCTCATAAGTTTGCCAACTCCGGTCAATAATTTATGATAGAAATTTAAGAACATTAAATTGACTAAACATTTTGGCGTTGTTGTCGGGGAAATGTAAATAGGAGCCTTTTTCTTTTCATTAAAAGATAAAAAATAAAACTTCAATCACCACGCCCACTATATCACGTGGTGCAGTAAGAGCCACATATCCACAACATGAATTCTTATTTTTGCAGGTAGAAGAAGATGTGACAAAGAAGGAGGTTGAAGAAATGGACAAAGATGATGAAAATGAGAAAGATCCTTTTGGATTTCCCATTCAAGAAACTAATGTCAATGGTCATATGAAGAACATCCCTCTATCTGTACTTTCTAACTTCAAAGGTATGAGATCAGAAGACCCAGAAACATTTCTTTTTGAATTTGAAATAATTTTTAGATATTATGGATACTCATTACACATTCAAAAATTGAATTTGTTTTCGGCAAAATTGAAAGATCATTAGGGGAATTTTGAGGTCTAAAATGGGCCTCCTAAGGAAATAATAAAATAATATGTAAACTATTAAAATAATATTTATGAATTTGCAATTCACTTTTTGCACCACAATCACAATTGATGTGACCATAGTTAAATTCAATTCAAAAGTTGTATCAAAATAAAATAAATAAATAAATTGTATTGATGTGACTATAAATAAGAATGAGCTTTTCTCATGATCATTGAACAACTAATGAATTTGTCTTTTATACTTAAATAACTTAAAATAAAACATAAATATAAATTGATAAATTCTTAATTATATATTATGCTATTAATTAAAATTTATACTATTTAAATTATATAATAACATGTAAATAACATACTATATAAATATAATATAACATAGTATAATATAATAAATGTAATATATTATTTTATGTATGAATTTTATATTACATATTAAATTGATTTGATTTATAACATAAGAATAAATAATATATAATATTAAAAGAAATATAATATATATTTTATAAAATTTAGATTATTTTTCAAAACATTATATATAATAATATATAATATTAATGTAATCATAATGAAATGGCTTAAGTTGTATTTAAAATTAAAGAAAAAAAGTATTGAAATAGATTTAATTTATATTTATAAGATCTATATACATTGGAATTTAGATCTAATATTTTTTTTTCATCATACAAAACTAACATGTTTTTTTTTTCTTTAATTTTAATATTTTTGTATTGCTATTAATATTATAATAATATCATTTATAAATTTGATTTTTCCTACAATAACAAGGTTACATATTTATTTAATTTGATTATATATATATTGAATATTGAATATTTAAATTTCTAATATTAAATAAAATGAGATAAATATATAATTTAAAAATAAAAATATGAAAATGTACAAAAATAATATATATTGAAAAATGTGTAAAGACATAAAGATTGTGTAAGAATATGCACTATCTCTTTCAAAAAATATGAAATAACAATAATAATATTTTATTCAAAAAGTGTGAAATGACATTTATTATGAGTACTTTACTTTTTTACTTTAAAAGTACTTAGAGAACTATTATGGTTAACCATGAGTTTTTATCCACCATTGAGAATGTGACAAGTAAATACCTTTAACTCAAGAAACACCACCTCAACCATTAGGGATGATGTCATCCCATAAAATGTGATTGGTTCTAATAAAATGAATTTTGATTGTACATTTTCTTTAGGAGACCCATTTTAGACCTCAAAATTCCCCTAATAGAGCTCTTAGATAGTTCATGACTTTAGGAAAAAATTCTATAAGGACATGGGATGATATGAAAAGAATATTTTTGGAAAAATATAGAGATTATTGCAAACACCATGACCTTAGAAATGAAGTCTTTAAGATGAACCAAAAAGAGGATTAAAACCTAGAAGATTTAATGGAGAGATTTACTTATAATATCAAAAGATCTGAATTGCATAATTTAGGATCACACACATTAAAAACTCTCCTACCACATGCTATAAAGGATTAATGGATTGTTCTTCTTAATCTGGTGGGAAAAGGATATGTCTATAAATTGTCATTTCAAGAGATTTGTGACTTGTGCAAGAACATATCAAGAGGAAAAGCAAAATATGTAAGATCCTCTCAAGATCCATTAATGGAAAGACTAAGTAACTTGGCATCAGGATTGGTAAGTCAAACTGAACTTAACAATTTGCTAAACATTCTTGGTAATTTAAATGAATAAACTTACAAGCTAATAATGAAAAACAAGAAAAAAGTTGAAAATTTTGCTTTATTTTTCCCTAAATGTACAAAAAAACATTTTTTGCATGAATATCCACTTGATAACATTAAAATCTGTAAAATTTGTGCAGGATCACATACTACTAAATATTTCCCATCATTACTAGGGTTGAAGGTAGTTTACCAGAAGGACAATGGAGCAAATCAAGAAAAAAGAGCAACTCTGTTATGTAGCTTCAAGAGGTCTATGGGAGCCTCATCAACCCAATATGATGCAATATCCTTATGCACAGTTGCAAGGTTATGCACAAAAATCTCAAAGTAATTGGAAAAATTCCTTGCCTTGGCAATTGGCAACCTTGGACATCTCAATCCAAACCTCAAAACCAACCTTGAAAACCTTGGTCATCTCAATCCCAACCTCAAAACCAACCTTGGAAACCTTAGTCATCTCAATCCCAACCTCAAAACCAATCTTGGCAAAAAATTTGGCAAATTCCCTATAAATTAAATCCACCATATCCTCAATCTTTCCCACTCTATCCTCAATACCAATATCAATTTTATCCATACCATTCACCTCCATCATAACATCAATATCACCCTCAGTTGACCTCAATTCAACCTTTCCCATTACCACCCACACAAACACCCCAAAGATTCATTCCCACTCCACTACATGCATAACCATTTCATATCCCCAACAATAAAACACCTCAATCCACTTACAATGTTGAGGTATTTCAAAATGATTCTCAAACTACCATTGAAGGACAACAACCAGAAGAAGAAGATTCATATAGTGTCCAAGAATCATGGATGCCTATTGATAAAGAGCAGTTATTGGAACCTGAGATTGAAAAGTTTCTTGCATGCTTATCACTAGATTCTATGAATAAAGATCACATCTCAGAAGACTTGCATGACATGATATAAAGAAGCCAAGGAATACAATATTACATTGAATCTTGGTTTAGGGCAGTCATTAGATCCCAATGCTCAATTCTTCAGTATCTTCTAACATCATCTCAATCAATGCAATTGGACATTCATATATTGGTACATATCAAAGAGTATATTTCAAACCTGCATATGAGTCTGTCTATCATCTTGTTATAGACATGGTTCCATTGGAAGTATTCATATGCTTGAACAAGAATTATTTTTCAAGTAGAGTAGGACATATAAAAAATAACAATAAAAAGTAAAGAGAAAAATCAATCCTATTGTGAAAACTAGTTTGCTGGTGCAATTGGACATGAGCTTTTCTTGAAAACTAAGCAATTGGCAAGCAAAGTTCACAATGCAATTTCATGGCGGTTTTAATCTTTTATGATGGTTCTTCAAATCATTTTTGGTTCTATGCTCAAGTTGGATGATGTGGAATTCCTCAACGTCCACCTTCCAACAGATCTTGTCCCATCAACCTTAACACATTATCTAGGATCAAGATCAGGGATTATTTGGAGTGCCTTGGAAATTGCATACATCAATGGCAAGCCTCCTCATTGACAATAATGGGAATACAACAATGTCTCTTGATTGTCATATATTGCAGATGACTCGACTTAATCACATTCATTCATCCCTCTTAAGATGCACTCAGGTACCTTGACACTCATTTACGTTATTGGTGAGTTGTCTCACATTGGTTATTGATTGGTAATCTAATGATTTCTTCCCATGCTCGACTTCGATAGATTCATTCATATGGTAAGAATTGTACCATGAATTTTAGCTTTGATGAAGACTAAGGGTTTTATGGAGTCAACAACAACTTGCAACAATATATTTTATTGGTTTCTTGTAGCAGCATGTTCATATTTTTTTCATTCCATAGCAGCATGATGTTCATATTTTTTTCATTCTATAGCAGCACGATGGCACCATTACAACATTTTTTCATTCAATTTCATTTTCAAGCAAAAAAATAAATTTGGGCATATTTCAGTCAATATGCAGTATGTTTCATGGTTTCTACTTCAAAATGTAGTACATAATTCAAATCAGTTGTTCAAAATCGGGAAAAATAATTTTCTGCAAAAAATGACATTTTTTGCAACAGTTGCAAAAAGTTGCAGTTTCTGCAGCTATTGTTGTAGCAACATGTTTTTGCTGTAGCAGTTTTTTCCAGAGGCAGTTTTGGCACAAATATTGCAAGAGATTGGAGAAAAAAATAAAAAAAAATTGAGCTTCTAAGTTTTCTCAGAATATGATCATTTAAGAAGCAGACATAATTCAAAAAAAGTGCAATTTTTCAGGACTTCTCAGCGGGTTTTAAAGGTGGATTTTCATTTTTCACCATTTTGGGCAGATAAGGACATATTTTGATATTTTTTCGTAGCAACGCCTTTTTTTCATAAAAATGGGATTATGAAGGTATGTGGTGGTAGAAAGGTAAAAATACACAGTTTCCCTTTTGAATCACTCAATTTGGCCTTAAAATGAGTTCATGGCATATGTTTTTCTTGCAACATTGGGCAGCGTGAAATGAGAAACAGGGAAAAAATTGATTTGATCATAACTTGCAAACCATGCATCTGTTGGGCTTGAAATTTTTATGATAAATGCATTGAGGTAGGGTAAATAAACACAAAAAAATTCAGTATTTATTTTTCAAAAAATGGGCCACTTTAACCTACATTCATTTCTCATTTTGCTCTAGATTCAAGCTCCCATTTGCTGAAATTTGTTGTGGGAAGATGCATAATATTAATAGTAACAACCTCAGAAAATTTCAGGAGAATCTGATTTACCATTTGAGAGAAATTGGAAAAACAAATATGCTACATGAAAAAGATACATTTTGTGAAAGGAAGAATGAAGGTCAATGCATCATGGAGCAGAGTACCTGAGCCAAATGAACACCAAATCAGCCATCATATCGTGTTCTCTTCTCCAATTCGAAAAGGTAAACTTGAGGTAAAACTAGCCTTAAACTTTTTAATTTGTTAAAAAATTTAGAACTTTTGATGAAAAGCTATTGTAAACATGTAGTTCCAATTTTTCTCCCATTATGTTTTGTCATAACTTTTATCAACCAATCCAACAACTTATGATTGATTATTTATCAACAAAGTCCTTCCACCCATGCAATCATCTCATTGTTTTCCATGGTCATAATGATGTTCTTCTATGCTTTCACCACTCTCTTGTTTAAAATTTCTCTTCTTGTTAATCCATGCTTTCCTTAATGGTCCGTCAACATGATTTTCTTGAGAAAAAGAATTATTTTACAAATAGAAAAACTTGACTTCATGGTACATGTTTGTAGCACATGATCAAAAATTACATGGAGCACTTAAATTATGTGTCATATTGCTCATCTTCATATTTTTAATGCGAGCCAAGAAATGATGAGTACAAAGCCACAAGAAGAAGATTGCAACAAGGCTTTGTTCACACACTCTTGAAGTCACTTGGAAGCATATTTTAGGCTTTGATAAGTTCCATAACCCTCAACAAAAAATCTTATTTTGTGTTATGTGCAACTCACCTTGTCAAAAGCTTCACATTGGGAAGTATTTTTCATTCATTAGTGTTTAAGTTCTTGAAGAAACTATTTGTTAACATTGTTGAAATATGATTGGTTGATATGCATGGAAGATAAGAAGACAACCATTACGGGCTGAAATATATGATCATTTCTAACCATACTAATGGAAAGAACTTCACAAGGATGGAAAGCACATTCTATATATGGAGTAAAAGTCTTGATGTGTTCTTCATAATATGGTATTCTACCAAGGCTTGAACAATTCGAGCACAATTAAAATAGTGACAAGTACTTGGTTATGCTATTATGTAGACATCATTTCTTTTCACACAAGTTCCATATAATAAATAATGAAGGGTTGGGGAAAAGTGCATCTTATTGAGATAAAGGGTCAATATTGATCCCTTGGAGCTTTGGTTAAGGATTTAGTTGAAATGACAGAATAAAGGAACACAAGTACGGTTCATTATGAAACTTTGCAATTTTTTGTTTGCATGAGGACATGCAAAGTATCCTGTGTGGGGGAATGTTGAGCCTACAATTTTTCATAATTTTGTTGATGAAACCATCCATTTTCGCATGATTCCATTCACCCATTGTCATAATTTTTAACCATATTTCTTCATAAACACACCAAATTCCCGCATACATTTTTACATGGTTTATTATTATTAGTTCTATTATTTTTAATGAATTAAAGAGAATTATGCATGGTTTTACTAATGATAGTTTGACAGTTCAAGTTTCTACATTTCTACAGTTGTCTCCATGGTTGAGGTAGTAGCACCACTCTAGAATTAAATTCAACACATGGGCATTGTTTCTAGAAGCTCCAATATGGATTGTTGTTGGTCAAATTCCACATTATGTTTTTTCATACCTTTTATCAACCAATCCCACAAGTTATGATTGATTCTTTATCAACAAAGTCCTTCCACCCATGCAACATCTCATTGTTTTCCATGGTCATAATAATGTTCTTCTATACTTTCACCACTCTCTTGTTTAAACTTTCTCCTCTTGTTAATCCATGCTTTCCTTAATGGTCTGCCAACATGATTTTCTTGAGAAAAAGAATTATTTTATAATAGAAAAACTTCACTTCATGGTAAATGTTTGTAGCACATGATCAAAAGGTACACGGAGCACTTAAATTATGTGTCATATTGCTGATCTTCAGATTTTTAATGCAAGCCAAGAAATGATAAGTACAAAGCCACAAGAAGAAGATTGCAACAAGGCTTTTTTCACACACCCTTGAAGTCACTTGGAAGTATATTTTAGGCTTTGATAATTTCCATAACCCTCAACAAAAACTCTTATTTTGTGTTATGTGCAACTCACCTTGTCAAAAGCTTCACATTGGGAAATATTTTTCTTTCATTAATTTGTGAGTTATTGAAGAAACTATTTGATAACATTGTTGAAATATGATTGGTTGCTATGCATGGAAGATAAGAATAAAATCATTATGGGCTGCAATATATGATCATTTCCAGCCATACTAATGGCATGAACTTCACAAGGATGGAAAGCTCATTCTATATATGGAGTAAAGTCTTGATGTGTTCTTCACAATATGGTATTCTACCAAGGATTGAACAATTCGAGCACAATTAAAATAGTGACAAGTACTTGGTTATGTTATTATGTAGGCATCATTTCTTTTCACACAAGTTGCATATAATAAATAATGAAGGGTTGGGGAAAAGTGCATCTTATTGAGATAAAGAGTCAATATTTCTCCCTTAGAGCTTTGGTCAAGGATTTAGTTGAAATGACAAAATAAAGGAACACAAGGAACCAGTTAGATTATGAAACTTTGCAAAGTTTTGTTTGCATTAGGGCATGCAAAATATCTAGTGTGGGGGAATGTTGAGCCTCCAATTTGTCATAATTTGTTTGATGAAACCATCCATTTTCGCATCATTCCATTCACCCATTATCATAATTTTTAACCATATTTCTTCATAAACGCACAAAATTCCCAAATACATTTTTACATGGTTTATTATTATTTTTTCTATTATTTTTAATGAATTAAAGAGAATTATGCATGGTTTTACTAATGATAGTTTGACAGTTCAAATTTCTACAGTTTCTGCATCTGTCTCCATGGTTGAGGTAGTAGCACCACTCTAGAATGAAATTCAACACATGGACATTGTTTGTAGAAGCTCCAATATGGATTGTTGTTGGTCAAATTCCACCTAGATCACACATGTGGACCTCCAGGAAAAGATCAAGAGAAAATCACAACAATTTTGACCATTCAAATTCAAACATGTTTTCTAAGCAAAATAAAGTGAATCGCGCAAAACAAAAACATGGGTTTTGTTCATCACGGGCCCAATTAAGTTTAATGTCAGAATTTTGTCGAATTCATTACCATTTGGGAGATATTTCAAGTTATTTGGAGACCTATTTGCCAGTTGTGTGAGCAAACATTGCGCCCATGTGTCAATAAACACCCAATCAAGAAAACAGAGGTTGGAATGGACTGTGCTTCATAAAATTCGTGGAAAATAGGTGTCTATTTAGTTCTGATCTTTAGCCATATGAATCCCAATGAAGTTATATTGCAACCCCTATATAAACACTCCATTGAAACAAAGAGGAGAGGTTAATTTTCTGAAGCATATTGTGAAGTTTTACAACTCTGCTTTTTCATTCATTTTTAATGAAGAAGTAACATGAAGACTTGATGTGCAGCTAACCATTGGAGTAAAGATTTGATCGCCTGTTTGTGGAGGGCCCCTGCAAATAGTGAAGGTTCTGCATTTTATGTTTTTAATGTAGTTTTTTTCATGTTTTCATTTTATCATTTCATGTAGTTATTTTCAGAATTCCAATTTATCATTTTCCGTAGTTGTTTCAGAATTCCAAATTTGTTGTAGTTACTTCTAGAATTTCATTTTTCTATTTGATGTAGATGCTTTCATAATTTTTCTTTTATCATTTGATGTAGATTCGTCAATATTTCCTTCCAAGTTGTCAAATTGCAAAGGATTCATTGTTTTACTTCTAGAGAAGCAATGATTTATTTTAGAGTAGTTTTACAAGTTCATGAGTGGTTTATTTCAAGAGCATGAGTGATTTATTTTCCAAATAATAGTGATTGAGTGATTTCATTTTAGCATATGAGTGTGTTATTTTTTGTTCGTGAGTGATTTCTTTTCAAGAGCTATAGTGATTTCTTTACAAGTTTCATTTCCATAACATTTCATTTCAAAAACATAAAAAATATATAAATTTCCTTTTATAGAATTCAATTTTATCTTCATGCACAAGACTGTTAGATATTAAGAATTTTTAGAGACTAACAAATAAATTAGTTAAGATTTCTTCATAAGATAGAGAAATTTTGTTTCAGTTTTTACAAAGTAGAAAGCATGTTGATTTTTAGAACTTAGTTGGAATTTAAATTTATCAATTTCATTAGGAACATAATAATAAAAACATCATTAGAAGTAATCTCTACAAATCTAATCATCACACCAATAAACTAAATGAATAAAAGAGGATTCTAGCATATATTGTGCACTTTCACTTCACAAGTTTACAAACTCTAGTCGATAATTTGTGTAATCAATTTTAGAAAATAAAATTGACAAACAATATCCTCCATGATCTCATAGATGAGTAGAAAGAAAGACACATTTTCTTTGAGTAGTGTTAAGGTTGAGTATGTTGTGTCCTGTGAAGTAAGAAGAGAAGCGTTTTTGTTAAGGAACCTTCTATTTGACCTATTCGAAGGGACGATGGACCCTACAATGATACACTGTGATAACACCAGTTGTATGTGATTGTGTGTTGCAACTCTAGTATATCTCCATCGATGAACAGGTAGCTGGCATATTGACGAAATCTATTCCTAACATAAGCTTGTGTACTTGAGATACAAGCTTGGCTTGATTGATATATCTTCCCTAGTTGAGAGGGAGAGATAGGAACATCATTATTTTCTTCACTTAAGAAGAAACAATGGAGGATAGGGTAACCATATGGCATCTGATACTCTTCGAGGATGTGGTAGGGAATCCAAGACAAGAGTATTCATTGATCAATATTCTTTGAGGACTAGCTATCCAATATAATAATAATCCAAAGAAGGTCATACTTGGTGAACACTAAAGTGGAGTATTTACCTTGAGATACAATGATGATGGTGTCTATAAATCATTAGTCTCACCAACTTTGTGCTCTGATCTTATGGAGAGATAGAGTTGTTATTGAAGGCCTTTCTATATTACAATGTTGCTTGATATGATGCTAGACAGATGGGTTACCAATCTGACTCTTTCTCATGAGATCTCTTCAGATTGAGAATGTCCATGGACCTCTTATGAATACCTCGCTAGTTAAGAGGGAGAGTTGAAAAATGTGTAACTAGGTTCAGTTTTCATAAGTATGAAATGTATTTTTTATTCTTGTAAATTATAAAATGAAAATAGAAAGTATTATTATTATTATTTTGGGGCATGGGTTTCATGCTCAAGTTATTTTATTTTATAGTTCAAGCATCCATTGAGTGCTTCTAGGGTTTCTCCTAGGTCAAGAAGTCAAAAGAGTCATTGGCATAAGTTGAAGACCCCACTAGGCACATTACAACTTGTAAAGAAAATTATTTTTGTATTTAAAAGTGTTGGAATACCCTCCAAGACCAAGTCAACCTGAAAGTTTGAAATTCAGCCTAAATGAAGAGTCGTGTTCATCCTTGAAGAAGCATACACATAGAGAAGAACTCATCCTCCATTTGGCACACTCACTGATCACTCATTCTAGTGAAGAAGAGGAAGAATAAGGCAACAAAGAAGAGGAAGGATGAAGGAGATTTATTTTTTGGCTAATTCTCTCTCTGACATGCTAAAGAGGACTAGGGTTTCTACACAGACCTAGGGCATCCATCTACAGATTTGATCTTGGAGAAAAGGAATGAAAGAGGCCAAGAAAAGGTCACCAAGCATCTCTCTCAATCTCCAGGAGTCAGGGAAAGGAAATAAAAGGTTAGAGGAGGGCTATAGAAGAAGATAGAAGTTCCCACATTTGGCAGCAAAAGTTGCAGGGAGGCAGAAATTTTGGATCTGTAGTAGGAGGTCGATAATATTGCAACAAGAGGCCAAGGAAGTGCTACTGGGAGAGATTTAATTGGGTTTGGGTAGATCGAAGTTGGAATATCATCTCAAGAGGTTGGTCTTGATCTTGTAGGGTATTGGTATTCAGTCGTAAGGTCATGGAATTCGTTAATTGAAGAATCTATAAGGAAGAGAAGATATCTAAGGGTTTTCCTCTCAAGAGGAGAGGTTTTGGCCCTCGCTTGCAACATATATATTATGTCATTGTTCTTATTGTTTTGGTAGGTGTTTTATGCTCCATAAATATAATAATTAGGAAAAAATATAATAAGTAAAAAGGAAACACAAGAAGTTATCAAGTAAAAGATAATTAAACATAATCATTGCCTTATCGAATTCTCAACTGGTGGAATATGAACTTTAATTAAGGATTCAGTATGCCTTATAGAGCTCAAACATGGTCAAAACAATAGTATAACTAATGGAAATCGCCACACTTAAGTTATATACCACTTAGAAATCCTAGGAAAAATACCTTCATTGGCTAGCACTAGAATTTTAGATGTCAAGAAATATGGTGAAAAACTAGTGGAAAATTTATTAGGGATTGATAGAAGTTCCAAGACACGCCTTGTAATTATTGGAAATCCAAAATAAATTTCACATATCCAAACTTGATAAGTACTCAATGAATATTTTTGAAGATGATCAATGTCTTCTACAAAATAAGGAGACAAACTAGGTATTCTGTAATAAGACTGAGACAAAAAATAGCCATTATAGTGACTACATTACAAGAAGTGCAAACTATGTAGTCACAAATGGGGTTGAAAATGTATAAATATGAAATATAATAATGATTAGGTTTAGCATACGGACCTATTTAAAAAAAGAATTGTAATAGAAAAGGTTACCTCTCTCAAGTATTCGAAACAACTTTAAATTAGATAAGTGTTGGATTGACACAAATCATTGTGTGGAGGGGGATCCCTTATCCAACAAACAAGGCAGCCTCATCCATCAATCTGGATACTAGCTAGATCATTACCATAAAATTATATTATTATATTATTCTTGGATACCAAAGATATTTTGTTACAAGTCATGGATATGAAAAGCTATATTAAATACAAGATGACTTTCCAAATTTGATGTATGACTCTACAGTCTACTAGGAAAAAACTCGACAGTTGATGAACTTAAGTTAGGTTCACATAAGCCACAATGATTTACTAGAGTAAAATCATTAAGATCAAGGGTTTAATAGAGAGGTGGAACCTAAGAAACAACCACCACTATTAAATACAAGTTCAACTATACCAATTTTATGTTGATAAGTTGATGTATCCATGATATTAACAAACCATCTAAGATCAAATGAGTGAGTGGAAACACAATACCAATGTTTTAATCGATGCTAATAATTATTTAAATAATTATATTATAAAGAAATTAAGGTTTAATTTATTAATAATTCAACGTAAAGAGCATTTGATCAAGGTTAACATTGTCAAATAACTCCCTAGCTATAAGAATAGATGGTCATGAAGGTAATAGGTTAGACATATTTAGTAGTGTGAATGCCCTTTATCTTAGTTTCTCTATAATTAATTTGATGCCTTCATCTACTCTTTCTAATAGTGAATTTTCGTCCAAATACATTAGGTTGTTTCAACCTATAAAATATAGTACCTTTTGGTGTCGATGACTATGCTACCCCGATCATGGAGAATACTTAAGTATCGACTCAATCCACTATATATAGATACACGATTTTTCTCCTTTCTATTATTGTTTCTACATCCTCGACCAAATGTAAATCTAACTATTGATATGCATTTATTTGGTGTGTGTCTAATTTAAGTTATTATGATTGGATATGTTACTATTCTTGTTCACAATATTTTCAAAAATAAAAATTATTAGCCTTGTGTTATGTTTAAGTTCAATTTATAGTGTTAATCCAAACTTACTTTTTTGAGACTAGTAGTATCGTAGTTTTGCAAGTTGGTGTTGTTTTGAGACACAATAACTTACAATTGAAATATAGGCACAATTTTGAGGTTTAATATTCAATGGATGGGAATGACATCATAGGGCATGGATTATAGTGAATTTCTGAGGATTTAGTGGCTAACAATTATTTCTAAAACTTATGGGTCATCCATAGGGTCACAAACTATGACACAAGACATATGGAGTGAATATTTTGTTGATGAGTGGGATATTGGCTTAATTTCAATGTTATGTACAGAAAGGATGGGCATGAACTCTTAGGCCATAGTTTTAGGCTAAAAATAAGAATATATCCTAATTGTTTCTTCTAAGACTAATGGGCCATGCATGGGACTATGCACTATAAATTAGGGAATGTTGAAGAAAAATTAAATATAAGTGGGATGTGGTTGTAATTTTGAGGTTTGACACAACATGAAAACATCTCAGGGTCCAAGCCATGATGGATTACGACCATAATCTAGGTTTGTAAGAGAAAAAAATTGCTTTTGGGTCTCATAGGTTATGTATATGACCCCAACCCATGACATAAGCACTACTCATAAATTTTTTGGACTAAGAGCGGTACATGAGCATAATTTTTAGGTTTAATGAAATATAGATTGATACTTGTATGTAGGGCTTGGGTCAAGGGGAAAAAACCAAGGATTTTTTCTATAATAGTTGTTTCTAAGGCTCAAAATCTATGCATGAGGGGATCCAAGCTATGACATGGGCCATATAGAAAATTTATCCCTTATGAGTCAAATATATGTTTTGATTCAATGTTTGGGGAAATGAAGATGGGTATCATAACCATTGCCATGTCTGCAGGACTTAGAACTTAATTTCTCGTCCTATATATCATAATGCATTCATAGGGCCCTTAATCACAATAGAGCCCTTACTCATAAAATAGAGCCAGTTTTGATTTTTAGTTTGAATAGGGATAGATCTTATGTCTGAAATCGTGGTCTAAGGTTAAAAAAAGGAATACACTCTTGTCTCCTTATGGGACGACCAAGTGGTTCGCACAATGGGATGTTATTCCCTCCACCCAATATGAAATCCCACAGGGAGACATATTTGGCCCATTGTGATCAGGCTCAAGTAGTAAAGTAGGTTCCCCACCCTCGTGAAGTCCCAGTTCTTGCTAATTCATAAATTCCTAGTATAACTGACTTAAGGGTTGTTAGCCGCTAGGTTTTATCTTGAGCCTCACCCATATTAATCCAATGAATTACCCATTCACCATACTTATTAAAAAAAAAAAAAAATCCCATAAATATTTATAGTTTTTATGAAACAATTATTATTAAAACATTATTAAAATTAATTCTATTATATATTTACTATCCCATTATATATTTATATAATCTTCAATAAAAAGTATACATAATCTAAATTTTGATTATCAAAAATGTGTAATGACTTTTTCATAAATTTATTTGATAATTTTATATCCTCAAAATATACATATACTTATGTCTCATTTAAAATTCCAATTTTTAAAGTGAAAGTATAGTTTCTATAACCAAACATCTTTTTCAAAGAATTGGTATCTTTATCAAAGAATCTTTATCTTTAGAAACTACCAAATTAACCAAATACTTGTTTTCAAAGAATGTGTATTTTTATCAAAGAATATTTATCTTCAGAAACTACAAAATTACAACTTAGGTAATATGGTTGTTACAAATTCATGGTGTAATGCAAGCAATGTAATATAAATTAAACATTTTAATTCGGTTAAAATAAAAATAATAAAATTTATTTATTTATTAAAATAATAATAATAATAATAATTAAAATGATTAAGGTATTGAAAACTTATGATATTGACTCATAGTATTTATTTAGAATCTGACAAATAAAAAGAATAAAGATGTAAAGAGAAAATAATGGATAATATAGACATGAATTTATATACACTTTTTTTTAGAGAATTTATATGGTTGAGCTTTGTTCCCAACTGACAGATCCATCATACCCAGATCCAGATACAGATCGAAACCCAACAGCATAGCAACCAGGAACAGTGCAAGCATCTAACCAAGTCTTAGTTACAGGTACAGATCCAGCAGTAGCACAAGGAGCAGTAGCAGTTCAAGGCGCCTTGGAGTTTTGTGTTCCATGCCTTTTAGTTGAGGTCAGTGTTTAGCGCCTTTACTTTCTTTCATCTAAGTTCAAGTCGCCTTGTGTACACGCGGAGGAATATGTCTCATAGAAAAAATACAGATCGTTGACTTGCCTTTGGGAAGATCTCTTCAAGTTGGCTTAAAGGAAGCAGTCGAGTCATATCTTCTGGTTAGCAAGAAGTGAGTAGGGCGCTTGGAGAACACTTTATCTCTCGCCTTTAGAGATCAGTCCTCTTCGCCTAAGTGGATCAGTTTCCATCTTTCTAGAGCAGAGGACGGAAGCAGATCAGAGAGCTAAGATGAAAGAGACAAGCAAGAGTTTCTCGAGTCATGGAACAGCTTCTCAGATGGGCCCGTTGCAGTGAGTTCTCACTTCCCGCTGTCGATAAGAGGTAGCTAGCCGATAGAATAGAGAGTTCGTTGAAAGAGAACTGTTCTCCCGGATCGGGGGTGGCAGCTTTGGACTGGTACTCAAAATAGGAAAGGAGCAGCTCTCCCCTTGAGGGGTTGGGGGTGGCAGCCAATATTCGAGTAGAAAGAGAATGAATAGAGCAGTAAGTGGTGGATAGCACGGACGAAGGACCAGTTCTCGTATAAAGAAAGAAATGTGTATTGGCTCGAGGTAGGTCATATCTCCTTAGATGGGTAGTACCAGTTGGAGTTCCTTCGACTTGCATCCTTTGAGATCGGAGTCAGGAGGTATGGCTCGTTTCAAGAGAACAGTTATAGGAAACCACTAGTGAAACAAGCAGACGTTCGAGGACGGAGGCTGAGCCCATTAGGAGAGAGATCGGTCTCAACAAGCATTTCCAGGTAGGCGCAATACGGAAGATAGGTCAGATGGGCATGCTCACCTCACGTTATAGATAGGTCAGACGCCGCTGACGGTATTGTAAATTGGCCTTCAATCTGAAAAATGAGGTTTATTCACTCTGAACATGGCGTACTATTGAGTACGGTTGTCAGGTTGATCTGTGAACCGCTTTGAAAGCCAGAATACGGATCTTTTACTTGGTTTAGGCATGAGCACGACCGAGATCATCGATCACACCAGTGGTATTCGATCCGTGATTAAAGCAGTGGGTCGGTCAAGTTGGTCAATGTGTTATTCAAGCGATAGGTCTAGTCGAGGAGCAGAGGCACTACTCTAGCCCCGGCTCTTGGCCCTAAGATTGCCTTCTCTTATGAGCACTTTTTACAGTTTAAGGATGACTGAGTTATCTGCCTCGAAACATTCAACGTCATTGGCCACATACATGGCCTCATAATTTCGTTCATTCAATTGAAAGTTTGTGCTCACCAACTACGGGTCGAGTTTGATCACTATATCCCGCAGATGGATAGATAGGGTTTATCAAATCATCTACATGAGATTGATATGGAGGAGTGCTTCATCTTTATATATCCCATATATTAGGAGATTCGAGGTATATATAACTACATTGAGCTTATGGAGGGTCCCTTGCTACCTTCTTTCGTTGTTCTGATTAGAAGTGTCTGTCTCTCTACATACGCAAAGCGATTAATCACAAATGAAAAGCTTGACAATATTGATCTGGACTTTGCCTCACTAGGGTGATCACCTCCTCTTTCTAGCCTATTTCGACAACTGGAGGGAGGTGCTAAGTAGAATGCTGACTCCCCAACCTTGGAAGCAGATTCTATTTGGTTAGTGAGATGGCGCACATCCTCCTATTCTAGTAGACAATTCACTTTCACTAGGCTACCAATATGTGCCTTCCAACCCAGATTGAGCAACCAAATGTCCATACCTATATTTTGAT
This sequence comes from Pinus albicaulis, assembly GCA_034641835.2. Classification (NCBI taxonomy): domain Eukaryota; kingdom Viridiplantae; phylum Streptophyta; class Pinopsida; order Pinales; family Pinaceae; genus Pinus; species Pinus albicaulis. The sequence goes on from CM076577.1 coordinate 421,295,033, forward strand.
ATTCAGCCTCAAATGGTAGGAGAGTTTAGACCGACTGCCTTTGGGTTCATACTAGGATCAACCAAGCATGAAGCTCCAACCTAGCTTCAAAATATTGCTGTATAAGGAAGGCTTCATCACTACGACACGTCAGCCTACATGATGAAAGGCAGTTTGACAGCTACTAACAGTCAGTCTTGGATTGTTGAATCTTTGAACTGCCCTCTTTTATTGATTCCACACTGCTGGACCCCTGACTTTTGAAAGGCTTGCTTGGCTTGGATTGGCACTTTTCACATTGCTATCAACTTTTAGCCTTCAGGATCACTTAAGTGTTTACCTACAGCACAACCTTTCGTCAACCCTTGATAGAACCACCCGGCTGGCTCACAGACCTGAACTTTTATATTCACGGGATTGCTTGGCTTGGGTGCGTGGGAACAGCATTCTATTAAGCTTTTATCCCACTTGCTTTTACTTATGTGCATCATGCTCTATAAACCTTGCGTCTTAACAACCCTTTCTAGACCGGCTACTTTGAGCATTGCACGGGCGTTTGAAAACACTTGCTTGAGGGAAGGGGATTTCCTGGCTGGTCGTCTTATTTATTGATCGGACGAGCGAGACGAGGTCCCCGATGGGGCCAGGCATACGAATATTCAATAAAATAAGTACATGTGGTTCCAACAATAATTATTCTCATGATCATGCTTCCTGAATGCATCTTCCTATTCATAATTCCTGAAATCAGGACACAATAAATGCATAATCTGAAAATGAAGTAGAACCAATCACCTCATGATTCCACTCGATCACTCGATCATCACTCGATCAATTCAATCGATTCACTCCGTGCCTCACTTTTGATTTCCGGAAGTACAGTCATCTATCTCTGTGGCGATGCGCTCTTATTCGAAAGTGTAAGGTAAAAGACCCGGTTGCACCTACCTATGGGGACAACCATCCAGATAGAGACTTGACAAAGCTTTTGATGCATTGCTATTTGTCCTAACATACGAAGAACGTATATTTCTTGTAACATCCTTCTTATTTCTTTATTGGTCGATCCTCACAAAACCATATTCTTCTGGTAAGCATTTCAATGTTATAATGTCTTAAAAACCCACTTAATAAGAATGAAGTAAGTAGGGGCTAGATAATAGGTTGGGCATTTCACAGATAGAATTGATTATTGATTAGCCTGCGATGGTGTGGGGATGAGTCGCAGATTGGATGGAAGTGGTGATATAACGCGTTATAAGGGAAATTGATACGGTTTTCCCGCTTTCACTTATGCTTCCTTTGCTCAGTCTTCCTTAATTCAAGGTGAGCATTCGTGAGCGTAAGGCATAGTCAGATTGGAACTGGAACTAAACTGACAAAGCTTGGTGGGATTTATTGATTCTAGATAGCTGCTGTACTTTAAGGAAAGGGCCTATAAAGACCTTTTTATACAGACAAACACCTTCCTTTCTTTCAGACAAACTCAGATTAGGTAGGCTCTGATGAGATGAGGCAGATGGGAACCAATATACCAATATCTATTTTAGATATTTCTTTATTGCTAGCTCCGGTAATGATCAAATATCACTTTCCTTCAAGGTGAGCAGTCATAATCGGCGTAAGAACACGGTAAAGACCAATTGTACCACCTATTTGGTCTTGTAGGCGCAGGGGTAAAGTAAGAACCCCCCTAGGCAGACTCTGATAAGGTGAGGTATACTCAGGTTGGGACTGAAAGAAAATCTATATTTATTTATGGATAAGCCAGAGTAAGAGGGGACAGTTGAAGGTTGAGTGGAAACGTCGATAGAACGTGCTCCAAGGGCAATTGATAAGGTTTATGACAGGCGCCTAAGCTCTTTTGTTAGCCTAAGTTATCTATTTACTTGAGTGCGAGCACGAGCATTTGCGAGTAAGGAAAGAAGGTAAGACCTGCCTTGTAATTAATTTATTAGTGCGTGGATACTGCTATTTACCTTTCTTAATTGCGCGGGATGAATCAACCTTTACCCTTACCTTTATTACTTTACTGTTATCACCCCGGCTGGGCTGGCCACTCACCAATTAGATTTACTTTATAACTAGAGAGAGAGAACCCTACTTAGTTCAGTGCTTTCCCTTACACTTGATTTAGTAAGGAATATGAAGATTTTGGTAGGGATTTCATGGCAGGCTATGATCCCTTCGATGAAAAGCATCAGCAGGTATCAGGACAGGTTCATACAAACCTTATTATAGCTCACTTTGAATGTGCATCAGCTAATAATGCTTCGTATGGAGGGAGGAATGCTAGTCATTATTAAGAATTTTTCCTTTTTTACTTTTATTAAGCCTTACCTTTTATCAAGCTATATTTATGTTGTAGTTTTCCATGCCTTGTTGTTGTGTGCATAGTAAGCACATTGTAAAGCTAAATGCTAGGAGATGTGTTTTTTTTCATAATCAAACTCTGAGTTGACGTTCTTTTAAAATAAAATTAAAATATTTTTTTAAATTGAAAAAAAAAAGCATTTATAATAAAAATAAATATATATATAGATACGTTTGATTAATTTTAATTAAAAATAATTATAAATATTAATAATAAGATGATTTGTTATTGGCATTATAGCATAGCTATAAGATACTATAAAGATAGTCATACTTACTCAAATTTATTTTAACAATGACCATAATAAAATATCAAAAATTAAAAGTAAAAATTCAATTTTTTCTAATAAAAAATAAATAATAAGATATGTAATTTATTCAATTTTTAATATAAATTTTTTATATATTATTTTAAAAAAAATTAATAAAAAATTGTCAAAATTTATAAATAAAATATTTAATATTGATATTAAATAAATATAATAATTAATTTATATATATGGTATACTATTAAATAAAAATAAAATTTATATATATTGTACATGGTTCAATAAAAAAATTAAAAACTATGTATATATTAAAAGTAATTTAAAAATGTTACTTATGTTTCATTCTTCTATATTTTAGTTTTTTTTTTTAAGTATATTTTTGTTCAATTTTGTTTAAAATTTGTATATAAGTTGAATTCGATTTGAGAAGATGTGGTTTAAAGGAAGAATTGTGTATTCATATTTAAAAGAACAAAGGTCCACGGTTGATAATAGTATACCATTATATTTATTTCAGCAAATGTATTGTAATTGTTGATTTTATAATTGAAGTCAACTTTCTTGTGTTTAATACTTACCTGATATTCAATTATTAAATTTTTTTAATTGAATCGGTTTTATAGCATATAAATTTTGAAGTTTCAACTCTTAAAATAATGATGTGAGTTTTAATGTTATTATTTTTTATTAATTCAAATTTATATGAGTTTATTGTTATTATTTTTAAGTTAAAAATTTCTATTAATTCAAGTTATGTATAATGTATATATGTATATTGTGAGAAACTAATGTGTAAATATTTCAGCCTTATTTTTATTGAACTTGTTGGTCAAACAAAATACATTTGCAAAATAAATACACTAGTATAAGAGACCACATAACAGATAGCCTAGACCAACCAAAAGATTCTGCCACCGAAATACAAAATCCAAATATCCAATCTTAGGTCAACCAAGTTACTCAAAGCTGGAGCATCCAACATTTCCTAGTGGCAAGAGGGGACACGAGAGGCCACACAACGTGAGCTTCCATGTGTTCCATCCCGCCTTGAGAGGGTCCAACACATATCCCTGGATCCTTCTGTAGCCAACACAAGAGAACAACTTGTCCATCATATGCCATTGATTGTGTTGGAGGTCGTTCATAAAAGAAATAACTATGTTATGGTCCTCATGTCGCATCTCGTGCTAGCTACTCCAAAAGCGAGGTAACTCAATGAATCTATGCTTCTAGAGAATCAAAAAGGAGGGTGTAGGTCTACTCTCCCCGCCAATGGGTTGGTTGTTGGTCCACCCTCCCCTGGAAGTCTCTGCTCTCCGTCATTGACAATGCCTTTTCCTCAAGGCCCTACACCCTCCTGAGCGCATCCCTTGTTGGCGCCGCATGGGCCTCCAACTTTCTACCTCACACCACCTACCTTGTGCCTCCACTTTGTTTGTCACTTCCCATAAAAAGCACAAAGCTACATCACTAGTAAGAGATCTTGTGTGTGAAGCACAATGTGTTTCATGAGGATAACAGCATTGAAAGGTCAACCAACTTTCTTCATCCTGCCCGTGAGACGAACTCTCCACCCACCAAAATGCACACGTGCTCACAAACTGTGGGATCCAACCTACTCCAAGCCACCCCAAGCTTAAGATAGCTCTCGGGATTCGACGTAAAGGAAATGGAATCGCAAAGGTCATTGCAACTTCTACCCTCTCATTACACCACCAAGATGGATTTCATGTAAGAAAACTACGTTAGTGACTTTCTACTGTAATAGCCTTCAACCTCAAATACTATGAGCCATACAAACACTTTTACAAAGAGAAAACTAGCCTCGCCAAAGTAAAAACTAGAAGGAAAATAAACCTAGCATGAAAATTCTACTGTTGGATGGAAGTGGAGGAGACCATGCTAGGTTCATCTGTTCATTCGTCTTAAAGAAAATTTATCTTCCATTTGTGTATACACCTGTCATCCATTCCTAATGCCAAATCGTAAATACCCCGCGTTTACTCCTCGATAAAGGGTTCACTGAAAGACCCAACTTCCTAATACAAATATAGATTAGTTATTTTTTTTTACTCTTTTGAGTTTCTCAAGCTCTAATCAGAAATGTCACAATTGCACCCATCTCGTTGAGACGTTTCTAGTGATTTAAAAATTTTCTCTGCACTTGGCTTATGGACTCAGAATTTTGTGCTCTTTGAAGCTATATTAATTAAATGATTCGTCTCCTCTTCTTTTCCATGTGGCCCCCACGTTGTTCTCACATGGCACATTACCACTTTAAGTTGTTTAATTCTTATATTTTATTTCCCCAGTGATTTTTTTTCTTTAGGTGATAACCATTTCAGGCATTTTAAACAGCAAAACTATCTTTTCTTTAAAAATTGGTTTTACGTATTCTCAGATGAAAAGTATATTTCTGTCTATGTTGATACGTTTATATATATATATATATATATATATATATCAAACGACATTGTAGTGCAAACTAATATATTTGGGGTTACATAATATATACAGTTATGTATGCTGTGGACCATGGTTGTGCATGGCCCCTCTATATGCACCAAAACCTCATTGAGTGAGCTCTATCCGTATTTATTAACCAAACATTACATTATTATGAATACTTTGCATATGAAAATATGCACATGTTACTATGCATCGCCACAAAGTCTTATATATATCAACCCCACCATGTTATCAATACATATAAGTTCCCATGTGTAACGATGGCCCATCCACCACCCGATAGCCCCACGAAATCCGAAATAATCAAGGTTACTGAGTTCTCTGCTACCAGAATTCATCCAATGCATGTACCACCTATCCTAAGCAATCCAATGTCATGGGGGTTTGACTCCCCTCCACTAATGTCACAGTTGGGAGCCCTGCACAAAATATCCATTGTCCATCCCCTCATGAAGTCCATCCAACTGCCTAAAATAAAGGCACCTTCCCCCTCCCTGCCGACATCACATGGTGGGAGGTCCTGCATGCCCCAACCATTGACCCTTCTCCCAACGGATCCAAGCCAATTAATACATAGGCCCCTACCCATGGCTGCACCATGGTTCTATGTCTTCATGGCTTGCCTTCCCCCCTAAGACTCAAAACCACGATCGACACATTAACACCATTCAATGAATGGTTATTTCCCCACCTCATTATGGGCATGATTATATGAGTCTTATGCTCCTTGAGCTAACTTCGCCTAATTTATGATAGTTATATTGCTTGGAGCATGTTATCACTACTACAAAGAATCCCCCAAAATTTCTGTATTTTCATATCCGAATTTCCAGCCCTCTTCATTTCCATATCATGTCACCTTGGTCGTCAAGTGTCATTTCGTGTTGTTTCACATGTTCTATGTTTTAATGTTCTAAAGTGTCTCCGCATTAATCTAGGAATATGACTTTTATATGCAGGTTTATTTGTCATAACATCTGCTTTTGCAAAACCACAATTTTTGGGTCTTAGTTGCGCACACTTCACTGTGGGTTAGACTTGGGGAATCACATAAAGTGGTGTTTTTTTGAGTGGGTATATTCATTATTGATCAAAGATTTTTCAAGTTTCTCGATCGCTTAATATCAATAAGCATGGTTTTATGTCTAGAACTCATCTTGTTCACCCTTGAATTCAAATCATCCTACCCAGAAATTTCAATTGCAAAAATATCTCATTAAGGCTAAGAGCACATGAGCACACCAAGCCTTGATCTGAGACACTTCATTGTTAAAAGTGTGCCTTTGCACCTCCTTTTGAGAACTTGGCGCAATCCCAAAGACCAACTTTCTCATTGTTCTCCGAACTACGTCTTCAAAAAACTCAGCCTTTTATACCACCTTCGACCAAGGAATGTGCCCTTGGGAGACTCTCATCAAAAGAATTTACACTTGAGTGGAGTGCACAAGAAATGCTCAGTTTTCTTCCTTCTGCCGCACCGCACCATGCGCCCCATCGGCCTCTTTGAGCGCATGACAATACCTTAGCAAGTACAAAGCCTCACCCTTCATCCTTCGCATTTGCACCATGTGCCCTCTTTGGCCTTTAAGTGTGCCAGAGCATACCCAAAAGGCACGAAGCTTCATCCTTAGTTCTCTATACTTGCATCATGCAACCTCATTGGTTTCCCTTGAGGACAATCTCAAACTCAAGAGATGTTGATGCAGTGTTACTAGGCCCGTTAATATTTCATTTTTATAACATATAGGGGTCTTTATGTTTCCCAAATCATCATGTAATTGCTAGTATTTTGAATAAAATAGTGAATTGCAAATGTTCTCCAACCATTAGAGAATTACGAGAGGAAGGTGATTAGTTAGGAATTAAAGTGAGCTGTCGAATTAGGACTTACTTATTTTAGGGATTGAGTCTAAATTTAGATGTTGGAGAATTCCAAGAGTCTTGGGTGCTTTAGGTAAACCGAATTGATTCCTTAGTATTTTGTATAAAATGTGTTTCTGTGACAGGGGAGGCACAGTTGTTCTATAGGAGGAGCAATTCAAGAGGCAGTAGCATTGAGGATAGAAGGGCCATCTATAGAAATTTTCTAAATAATGATATTTATCCACTGTAGATTATTCTAATTACATATCAATTCGAATTCATATGCAACACATAATCTCTTTCCTGCACTTCCGCATCATCACACATGCGGAAATAAAAACAAGCGGTATGCGATCAAAATATCAATGTTATCACACACATTACACAAGAGTGTATGGGAAAGCTTAGCTGAAAAACCCCCATATTGTGTGTATATTATAATGGAGAAAACATGTGGCCAAACTCAAGACAATACCTCACAAGTACTCAAGACTGCTCTTTGAAGTTACACACAAACTAGCTTCGGGTTTTTTGAACAAGTCACAAATTCAAAACACATCCACTAATTGCCTCGCCCTATTGGGTACGTAATCAAAATGTAACGGAATGAGACATCCAAGGTTTAGAATTTGGTTTGGTAATGCAAATCATCATTGGAATTCTTCCAAGCAAGAAAATCTCATGCACAATCGATGTCACAACCGATAGCCATTCCCAACCCTTTTCATCTACCTCTTTCTACCGGTCACCACTGAATCGGCTCCATGCACTCGTAGTGAATCGATGTGTTCTTGAGTTGAATAATGAGTTAATAATTAGTGAATTAAATAATATTTAATTCACCCACTCATTACTAGTTGATTAGCTAGTTAAACTAATCTCAACTAGTTCAACTAAGTTAAACCGAACACAACTCCACCAACTGCCTCATCAACTTCACCAAACTTCCTCGCCATCGAAGTCCTAACCGAATTCAACCATGCATGAGCTCATACCAAACCCCTAGAATAGCGTAATTTCGTCGTATGCATGAGCCACTTCGTAGGGCTCGAATCAAGTGCTCCAAGAGAGTAAACTGAAAGCGAGAGTCCAAATACATAAAGGGGTGTTGACTTATTTTTAGGATAGCATTTTAAAATAGACTTCGACCCATATGTCTAAAAATAGAGGTCCATCTATTTTTACCAACATGACCAATACTCCAAGAATAACATAATCGCAACTCTTTGACCATGCTCCATATAAACAAAATAGACATAGTCTAAAAATAGACTTTGCGCCAAAAATCACTGCTGGCCCACTTAGTGAAGGCGACTTTATTTCATCAAGCTCCACCATCTTGCCGCATTTCTCAAGACTTCCTCTCGCAAGATATGGGATTATCTCAGAACCCCTGTCCTCGCCCGTGGAATTCAACTTTCTCTCCGTGAGCGCCTTCGTGCCAAGATGTCATGATCTCCGATCCTCCGTGGGAACATGCGAGCATCATCATTCTTCGCCGAACACACTTCACATGATGGCACCGATGTCGACAAGCGATCTATCATGAATATCGATTAGGCCGAGAGTTTAATGCAACTCGGTTATCACGACCATCGTAGGCTCCAAATGCAACTCCGAACAATCCAACGAGGATCTTCCTCATCCAAACAGGCCTCACATGCAAAACAAGCTAGTCGCGATGTGGCCTGCCCCCTCTCTGCACCGAGTGCCATGATCTTCGGCTTCCGCCGGCATCAGAAACCGTTGTCGACTCAATGTCGAAAACCTTCCGCATGTGCTCTTCGGTCCATTGGGCTCCCCGCTCCACCGCACCGGCGAGTTTTCGCAAAAGCCGTCCATCCTCCGTTCCACCACATAGACCACAGTCCGAGTTACCAAGATACCATCACATGCTTTCCTCGCCTTCCGTAAGAGCTAGTAGGCGAACCATAGCTTGCGCAAATGTATAAGACAGCACAGCATCGGGTCGGTATTGACCGTACACAAGCGACCCCACCAATCGTCGATGGTCAGCGGGCATCCACTACCTCCTCCGCCGAAGTAGCATCCTCCTTCCTCCACCACCGTAATATAGTAAGTACTGTGCTGTGCTATGCTCATGCATTTTTGAACCTCTGCATCTTCCCGGGCATACTTACCCCGAGAACAATGGCCCACTGCTTACCAAATATTCCATAATCCTGAAAATAATGAAGGAGGCCCAAGTCCTTCATTCTACCCCAAAGGTACCTTGCATGAAAGTATCAATGTACTATCACTGTCAAAATCGCATCATCTACATACAAGACAATGACGCAACTTCTCCACCACAATTCGGGTATAGGTTAGATCCTACCACTCTTGGAAAATCTGGGTTCGGTGAATAATCGAAGCCAATCATAAGGTACTGCTATCGAAAGCCACCAAATAAGATGGAAGGTTTCTTGAGTCGACACCTGCGACTCACCGCCGAAGATCTCGAAACCTTCGGTGGCCGTTCTTCAGCGTACCTCCTCCTCAATGACTCCGTTGAGGAACGTGTTTTCACATCTATCCGATGGATGCGCTATCCCATCTGTGGTAAGGAGAGACAAGGATCGTCCGTACGGAAGAGTACCTGTGACAGTGCAAAGGTCTCCTCACAATCGATCCCTCGATCCGTGGAGAAGCCGCCGCACAAATATCGCCTTACTTCTCCACTCGCCACCGCCTCGCTTCACTGCAGATCCATCGCGAACCCACCACGCAATTTCCTCCGGTCTTGGGACACCCTCCCGCTTAATCGTTTCGACGATCGAATCATATTCTTCGACCAGCATCTACCCATGCGAGTTCCTCTCCATGGGGCTTCCTCAAAAGAGGATGGTTCTGGCCACGGACAGTATTTACCCGACAAGAGCCATGTATCCGTTGGTACCGATTTCGTGGATCTGCTCGCTCACAGCTTCTTCAGGTCGTAGGTGGTCTCACAACCTTCTTCCGCATCTCGAGCCGGGCCGGCCGCTTCTCGATGCGCTTGCGCCCTCCGATGGTTTAGCCGCATGGGTGGTTTCTTCCACCTCCTAAACTTCCTCTTCGTGGCTGATCCACATCCTAAGTCGCTTCCTTAGGAACTAACAGCTCCTCATCTCGCATGCGGGGCTCTCTCGGTTTCTAACACCGCATGGCTTTTCTCCTCCCCCGAAAGTTCTGACATCCTGTCGCACAATGTGTGCCTTGCGACCGTTCGAAAATACACCCGAGTAGTTGGGGAGAGTACTTGTACTTAAAATATTCCAACCCTCTCGCGGTCGGATCCAAATTTTCTTTCACATCCTTCACATGCATGTAGACTAGTTAAACCAAAAATTCTCACAATGAGAAATGTCGTCCTTACCACAATAAGCCTCCTCCCACAGTACTTCATGCCAAGAACCTTATGAGGACAAACGGTTTCAACATACACCGCCGTATTGCATGCCCCCTACCCACAAGTGAAGGGGTAGTCTCCGATCATGCAACATCGCCCCCGTGCGCACCCATGACGTTCGTTCTTCCGCCGCCCACCCCGTTCTCGCCGTGGGTTGTGTGGTGCGATGAGCCTCTCTCCGAATCCTTTCTGCGCTGCAAAACTCCTTGAATTCAGCCGAGATGAATTCACCACCGTTATCACTCCTTAGAGCAATCACCTTCTTCCCCGACTCCTTCTCGACCAGTGCTTTAAACTCACAGAACTTCGCGAATGTATCGCTCTTCTTCTGCATGAAGAAGATCCAGCACTATCGAGAGAAATCATCAACAAAGATCACATAATACTTGTGCTTTGCTGTCGAAGCAACTGAGAAAGGACCACACACGTCTGTGTGAACTCTCTCAAGGATCATCGTGGCGCGACTATCCTTCTCGTGAAAGGTGGCTTTCACATACTTCCCTAAAGTACACCCTTTGCACTGATCTGACTGCGCAAGAGTGCCCTTAGGAAGCCCAGTAGAAATCTGCTGCAGGATCTTCAAAGCTCCATGGTGAAGGTGGCCCAATCTCCTGTGCCACAGTTCGCCCTCATCATCTCGGCTCACCACTTCTCCCGCTTTGCATGCCATTGCTGCGCAGCCATCTACTTGCAACTGATAAAGGTTCTTGACTCAAACCCCTATCTTCCGGGTCTCACCAGTAGTCTTACTGCGCAGGAAGGCTTTTCCTTCGCTGAAGACCACATCATACCCCTTGTCTTCCAACATCGCCACAGAGATCAAGTTCTTCATCAATCCTGGAACATGCAAAACTTCCTTCAATATGAAAGGTTTACCAGACTCCCTCTCAAAGGAAATGGTACCGATACCAGTCGCACTGTATCTACCATAATCGCCCATCTCGATGTGCACTCCAAGATCTTTTTCCTCCAGATCTGAAAACAGATCTCGATCTCCGGTCATGTGAAATGACACACCATTGTCCAAGAACCAAACTGATCCCGCCACACTTGAAACCAAGCATGCGATCAGTGAAAAATCCAGTTCGAATTGAGAAGCCAATGCCTCTCCCGCTGCAGATCCAGCAGCCTTCTTATTTTTCTTCTTCTGCGGACAATTTGTGGCATAGTGTCCGTGCTGGTGACAGTGAAAACACTTCACCTTGGACATGTCTTGCTTCTTGCCTTTCGCACCAAACTGAGAAGCCTTCTTGCTCTTCCCCTTCTTTGCTTTGGCAGCCAAAGCGCAATTTTCTTCATCAGATACCTTGGATGAAGATCCATCCCTGGTAGTCCTCCTTATCTCCTCCTGCATGAGATCCGCCCAAAGGCGCTCCCATCCCGGCAACTTCTCCCGACCATTGAAACTATCTTGATATGAATGCCAAGCCTTCGGAAGACCAAGGAGAGCTAGGTCTACCATGTCCTCTTCTTCGACAGTCACCCTCACACTTCCTAGCTCATCTCTGCATTGAGTGAACTTCGTGAGGTATTTGGCGATACTGTCGCCTTTCTCCATCTTGATGTTTCTAAGCTTATCCTTGAGCGCCAGCTTCCTTTGGTCGCTCTTACTCTGGAATAGATCTGTCAATTCTTTCCACATTAAATATGGAGAAGCTTTTCCATGCAGGCTGGATACAATGTGATCCTTAATGCCCTCCAACAGAATCCTTCGACATTTCGCCATCTTCTTTTGCCAAGCTTCGACTTCAGCAGGATCAGTGGGCTTTTGGACATCTGTATCTATGAACTCCTTCAGTCCATTATCTTCTAATACTGCCTCCATGCGATATTTCCATGCAACATAATTCGAATTGCCTTCAAGAGCATATTCGAGTCGCAAACCGTTGAAAGACATTTTCAACTCCGGCACCAAGAAAACAAACTGCTGCAAAATTCGAATTCCAAGCTCAAAGCTCAACCACTCTTGATCTGTGAGAACAAATTATTTCTAGCACAGAGATCGACTGCAGGGGCATTTACTGAATATATCACCTTTCAAAGGAAAGGATGGATCCAGAGGCTACCTGGCCCGCATGCAGACTCTGTCTACCGAAATAAGTTTGTAATCACTGTGATGATCAATCTCTGCTTCAATAGCTCCGATACCATGTAGAAATTTGTTGAATAATTATTAATTATCCACCGAGATTATCCCGATCACATATCAATTCGAATTCATATGCAACACATAATCTCTTCCACTCAGATCATCACACATGCGGAAATAAAACAAGCGATAGCACATCAATTCATCATACACATTAACACAGTATGTATGGGGAAAGCTTATAGCTGAAAACCCCGCAGCTATTTTGTATATTATAATGGATAAAACATGTAACAAAATCAGTACAATACTCCTCACAAGTACTCAGTACTATCTCATGAAGTTACACACAAACTAGCTTGGTTTTGAACAAGTCACTGGTTCAAAACTCACCACTAATTGCCTTGCCTCTATTGCGCAATCATGGCCTGTCTAAATAGAGATCCAAGGTTCGAATCTCTTTGGCTTGACAGCGCAATCATCATGGGCAATTCCTCCAAGTGTGGTGCAAATCTCATGCACAACTGATGTCGCCACTGATAGCTAACTCCACCCTTTCATCTACCTCTTTCACTGGTCTCCACTGAACTGATCATGCACTGTAGTGAAATAATGTGTTCTTGAGTTGAATAATGAGTTACTAATTAATGAATTAAATAATATTTAATTCACTCCACTCATAACTAATTGATTAGCTAGTTAAACTAATCTCAACTAGTTCAACTAAAATAAACAGAACACAACTCCACTAGCTGTCTCATTAACTCCACCAAACTTCTCCCACTGAAGTCCTAACTGAAGTCAACCATGCATGATGCCATCAAACCCTTGGGAATAGCGTAATTCCTCTGTCAGATGCATGAGCCACTTCTGTAGCTCGAACTGAAGTGCTCCAAGAGAGTAAACTGCTGTTTAGAGTCCAAACATTATTAAGGGTAAATAATATTTGACTTCCCTATTTTTAGGAGAGGCAGTCTAAAAATAGACGACCCATATGTCTAAAAATAAAGGGCCATCTATTTTTATCACCAACATGACCACAATACTCCAAGAATAACATATCGCAACATACTGCAACCCTGGACTATGCTCCATATGTCTAAAAATAGACTTTGCGCTAAAAAAAAATACCCTCATGGGCCCACTTAGTAAGACTCATTTCACTAAGCCCATCATCTTGCTGCATTTTCAACACCATTGAATTGAAGATCAAGCCTGAGGGAAGTAATTTTCGTGGTATTAATATAAACATTCAATTTTCTAAATTGTATTCCATTTTTGAGTCATATGGTGTGTAAATGGAATTGGGGTTGAGAATTTAAAACACTGTGTGATTCATATTGAATTAGCAAATTAGCATCGATCACAGTGGATCCATGCTATTTAAAGAAATTGCTCAGACTTCTTAGTTTGAGAGTAATTTATCTGTATGAATTACAAGTGGAATTACATCATTTAAATCAAATTCAAGTGAAATATGACATACTCGTTGAAAACACACAAAGGCGTTGTAGAAATTAGGTGAATAAATCACTTATTCACTGAAGATTAACCTGATCATACATCAATTTCGAATTGCATACATAACACATAACCTTCTTCTACAATTAATTGTCACATGCGGAAATAATATAGAAGCAATCGCACATCAAATCAATCACACATTAACTCAATATGTATGGGGAAAGCATAAAGCTGAAAACCCCGCAGCTATTGTGTATATTATAATGGAGAAATCATGTAACAATCATAGTACAAAAACTCTTCACAAGCTCTCATGCACTACCTCCCATGCTACACACTATCAAGCTAGATCTAGCAAAACACTTGCTCCAATCCTTAGCCACTTGATAGCTAACTTTATCGTATATTTTAATGCTAGGTGATATTCTCCTCTATATAGATAAACCACCAAATTTCTAACTTTGCAATACTCATAGCTTACTCCACCTATCTATGTGTTGCAAATAGCAACAGTATAGTCACAACTGATAGCTAACTCTACCCTTTCATCTATCTCTTTCACTGGTCTTCACTGAACTGATCATGCACTGTAGTGAACTGAAGTGTTCTTGAGTTGATTAATGAGTTAATATTTAGTAAATTAAATATTATTTAATTTACTCCACTCATATCTAGTTGATTAGTTAGTTAACTAATCCCAACTAGTTCAACTAAAACAAACAGAACACAACTCCACTATCTGTCCCGTTAACTCCTCCAAAACTTCTGCCACTGAAGTCTAACCGAAGCCAACCATGCAAGATGCCATCAAACCCTAGGAACCACGTGATTCCTTGTGTCAGTTGCATGAGCCACCTCCATGACTCAAACTGAAGTGCGCCAAGAGAGTAAACTGCTGTTTATAGTCAAAATATTACTAAGGGTAAATAATATTTGACTTCCATATTTTTAGGAGATCAGTCTAAAAATAGTCTGGGTCCTAAAAAATAGGGTCTCATCTATTTTTACCGACATGTCGCATACTTCAAGAATCTCCAAGTAGAATTCCCAAATTATGCTCCGTATGTCTAAAAATAGATATAGTCTAAAAATAGACTTTGCGCCAGAATTTGCCTGCGGGCCCACTTAGTGAAGGCGACTTCATTTCACTAAGCTCCATCATCTTGCTGCATTCTCAACACTCCCTCTCAGCAAGATATGGATTATCTGCAATCCCTATCCTGCCTCTGTGGAATTCGAACTTGCTCCTCGTGAGCGCCTTCGTCAGGATGTCGGCATCCTGATCCTCCGTGGGAACATATGAAAGCATCATGATCCTCCGCTGAACACAATCTCTGATGTGATGATACCGATGCCTGAAACACTGCTGCCTCAACTCATCCTCCTGTCTGTACCATGAACCATATCCCGATGTGCTTCTGATATAGCGCAATACATGCTTGCCCGCCTTCCAAAAGAGCTTGGTAGGCTTAACCATAGCTTGCGAAAGCTGGTTAACTGCATAGCATATATCGGGTCGAGTATTGACCAGATACATCAACGACCCCACCAACTGTCGATAGACAGGGGCATCCACTACCTCCTCCGAAGTAGCATCTCCCTTCCTCCAACCTCCAGGAAGAGGGGTATCAACAGGCTTGCAGCCCTGCATGTTGAACCTCTCTAGAATCTCCCGGGCATACTTGCCCTGAGAAACAAACAGTCCTCCACTGCGCTGCCAAATCTCCAATCCCAAGAAATAATGAAGGATGCCCAGGTCCTTCATCTCAAACTCTCGTGCAAGATCATCCTTGCATGAAAGTATCAACTGCTCGTCGCCAGTCAAAATCAGATCATCTACATATAGTACGATGATCAACAGCTTCCCCTCCACCACAATCTGGTACAGGTTTGGATCCGCCTCACTCTTGGAGAATCCAAGCCCGGTGAAGTAGCTGTCTATCCGAGTGTACCAAGCACGAGGTGCTTGCTTCAGCCCATACAGTGCTCTCTTGAGTCGGCACACATGCGACTCACTGCTGAAGATCTCAAAACCTTCAGTCTGCTCTATGTACACCTCTTCCTCAATAACTCCATTGAGGAACGCAGTCTTCACATCCATCTGATGAATGTGCCACCCCATCTGCGCTGAGAGAGCAAGGATCGTCCGTATGGAAGAGTACCTTGCGACAGGTGCAAAAGTTTCCTCATAGTCAATCCCCTCGATCTGTGAGAAGCCACGGGCGACAAATCTCGCCTTGTACTTCTCCACACTCCCGTCAGCTGCCTGCTTCACCTTGTAGATCCATCGCGAACCCACCACTGATTTCCCAACCGGTCTTGGGACAATCTCCCATGCACTGTTCCCGATGATCGAATCATATTCTTCGATCATGGCATCAACCCATGCGGGTTCCTCCACAGCTTCCTCAAAAGAGGATGGCTCTGTCACAACACATTGACTCATAAGAGCCATGTATCCAGTGTACCGATCCGGTGACTGTCTCTGTCTGCGCTGTGCTGTAGGTGGTCCTGCAACCTTCTCTGCATCCCGAGCCAGTCGCTCAGCTTCTGTAGTGCGCATGCGCCCTCTGATGGTTGGCGCTGCCTGGGTGGTTTCTTCCACCTCCCGAACCTCCTCTTGTGGCTGATCCACATCCGGAAGCTCCTCCTTAGGAACTAACAGCTCCTCATCTGCATGCAAGTGTAGCTCCCTCTCAAGCGAACACTGCATGGCTTTCTCCTCCTGGAATTTTATATCCCGTCGCACAACAGTCTTGCGACTGTCTGGCACATACACCCGATAGTTGTGAGGTGTATCAGTGTACACCACAAATATTCCAACTTCAGCAGTTGGATCCAGCTTCCTTCTTGCATCCTTCGTCACATGCATGTAGACAGGAGATCCGAAAATCCGCAAATGGGAAATATCAGGCCTCTTGCCAGAATAAGCCTCCTCTCGTGTACTCATGCCAAGAACCTTGTGAGGACAACGGTTCTGCACATACACTGCTGTATTGCATGCCTCAGCCCACAAGTGAAGGGGTAGGCCCTGATCATGCAACATCGCCCGTGCAGCACCCACGATCGTTCTGTTCTTCCGCTCAGCCACCCCGTTCTGCTGTGGGTTATGGGGTGCGATGAGCTCCCTCCGAATCCCTTCTGCGCTGCAGAACTCCTTGAATTCAGCCGAGATGAATTCACCACCGTTATCACTCCTTAGAGCAATCACCTTCTTCCCCGACTCCTCGACCAGTGCTTTAAACTCACAGAACTTCGCGAATGTATCGCTCTTCTTCTGCATGAAGAAGATCCAGCACTTTCGAGAGAAATCATCAACAAAGATCACATAATACTTGTGCTTTGCTGTCAAAGCAACTGAGAAAGGACCACACACGTCCGTGTGAACTCTCTCAAGGATCGTCGTGGCGCGACTATCCTTCTCGTGAAAGGTGGCTTTCACATACTTCCCTAAAGTACACCCCTTGCACTGATCTGACTGCGCAAGGGTGCCCTTAGGAAGTCCAGTAGAAATCTGCTGCAGAATCTTCAAAGCTCCATGGTGAAGATGGCCCAATCTCCCGTGCCATAGTTCGCCCTCATCATCCCGGCTCACCACATCTCCAGCCTTGCATGCCATAGCTGCGCAGTCATCTACCTGCAACTGATAAAGGTTCTGAGTTCCAACCCCTATCTTCCGGGTCTCTCCAGTAGTCTTACTGCGCAGGAAAGCTTTTCCTTCGCTGAAGACCACATCATAACCCTTATCCTCCAACATCGCTACTGAAATCAGGTTCTTCTTCAATCCAGGTACATGCATGACATCCTTTAAGACAAAGGGTTTACTAGACTCCCTCTGAAAGGATACGGTACCGATACCAGTCGCACTGTATCTACCGTCATCGCCCATCTCGATGTGCATACCCAAATCCTTGTCCTCCAGATCTGAGAACAACTCCCGATCTCCCGTCATATGAAATGACGCACCGCTGTCCAAGAACCACATCGATCCCAGCATACTTGAAACTAAGCATGCAATCAGTGAAACTTTGACAGCCACCCCCACACTTCCCAGCTCATCTCTGCACTGAGTGAACTTCGTGAGGTATTTGGCGATGCTGTCGCCCTTCTCCATCTTGATGTTCCTGAGCTTATCTTTGAGCACCAGCTTCCTTTGGTCACTCTTACTCTGGAATAGATCCGTCAAAGCTTTCCACATTAAATATGGAGTAGCCTTACCATGAAGGCTGGATACAATATGATCCTTGACGCCCTCCAACAGGATCCTTCGACATTTCACGATCTTCTTTTGCCATGCATCGACCAAAGCTGCATCAGTGGGCTTTGGGACATCCGCATCCACGAACTCCTTCAGACCATTATCTTCTAACACTGCCTCCATTCGATCCTTCCATGCAACATAGTTCGAACTGCCTTCAAGAGCATATTCGAGTCGCAATCCATTGAAAGAAGACATCTTTCAACACTGGCACCAAGAAGAACAACCTTCTGCAAAATTCGAATTCCAAACTCAAAGCTCTATCGCTTCCGATCTATACTTGAAAACAAATTATTTCCAAATCAGAGATTGACCGCAAAGGGCATTCACCAGATCTTTCACCTTACAAAGAAGGATGAATATTCCGGAGGCTACCTGGCCCGCATGCAGACTCTGTCCGAGGAAATAAGTTTGCAATCACCGTAATAGACTTCGACAATTAACTTCGCTCCGATACCATACACAGAAGGATGAATATTCCGGAGGCTACCTGGCCCGCATGCAGACTCTGTCCGAGGAAATAAGTTTGCAATCACCGTAATAGACTTCGACAATTAACTTCGCTCCGATACCATGTAGAAATTAGCTTGAATAAATCACTTATTCAATGAAGATTAACCCGATCATACATCAATTTCGAATTGCGTGCATAACACATAACCTTCTTCTACAATTAATTGTCACATGCGGAAAATATATAGAAGCAATCGCACATCAAATCAATCACACATTAACTCAGTATGTATGGGGAAAGCCTATAGCTGAAAACCCCCCAGCTATCGTGTATATTATAATGGAGAAATCATGTAACAATCATAGTACAAAAACTCTTCACAAGCTCTCATGCACTACCTCCCATGCTACACACTATCAAGCTCGATCTAGCAAATCACTTGCTCCAATCCTTAGCCACTTGATAGCCAACCTTGATTGCATATTTCAAAGCTATGGGATGGCCTCTTTATATAGATAAACCACCAGCCTTGTCTTTGCAATACTCATAGCTTACTCCACCTATCTATGTGTTGCAAATAGCAACAGTATAGTTACAACTGATAGCTAACTCTACCCTTTCATCTATCTCTTTCACTGGTCTTCACTGAACTGATCATGCACCGTAGTGAACTGAAGTGTTCTTGAGTTGACTAATGAGTTAATATTTAGTAAATTAAATATTATTTAATTTACTCCACTCATATCTAATTGATTAGTTAGTTTAACTAATCCCAACTAGTTCAACTAAAACAAACAGAACACAACTCCACTATTTGTCCCGTTAACTCCTCCAAAACTTCTGCCACCGAAGTCTAACTGAAGCCAACCATGCAAGATGCCATCAAACCCTAGGAACCACGTGATTCCTTGTGTCAGTTGCATGAGCCACCTCCATGACTCAAACCGAAGTGCGCCAAGAGAGTAAACTGCTGTTTATAGTCAAAATATTATTAAGGGTAAATAATATTTGACTTCCATATTTTTAGGAGATCAGTCTAAAAATAGCCCGGGTCCTAAAAATTAGGGTCTCATCTATTTTTACCGACATGTCGCATACTTCAAGAATCTCCAAGTAGAATTCCCAAATTATGCTCCGTATGTCTAAAAATAGACATAGTCTAAAAATAGACTTTGCGCCGGAATTTGCCTGTGGGCCCACTTAGTGAAGGCGACTTCATTTCACTAAGCTCCATCATCTGCCGCATTCTCAACAAATAACTCCGGGCTAAGTTTAGTTATCTGGCACTAATTTGGAAAATCCGCCTAAATTAGTGGGCGCGCTCCAAATTCATCGGACAGTTAAAATAAATGCTGGGGGAAACGTAGTCACATGCACCACCCAACCCGCCGCGAACAATGTTAAGTCAAACGGTTTTCGCAAACCGGCAAACAAACCCATCGTGTCTTACGTTCACATGCGAACGGTCATATTAACTGTTTACTTATCCGCTTGTTTAATCCGCTTCTCCATTGCAATATTACAACACGTGTTTTTGACACGTAAACCAAAGCCCATGTGCCCTTTAATAAATAACCCAAACTTTAGACTTGTGGGTATTAAACCAGTTTCAATATTTCGAATTTAATTTAACATATAGTATGGTTTAGTAATTAGATTTTTAATAAGGTTTAATTTAAAAAAAAAATTTAAATTAATTAAAACATATAATTAATAATATAATATATGATTTAATAAAAAACCATATAAAATATTAAAACTATATAATTTAATTAATCTATTAAACCTTAATAAAAATAAAATTATTCCATTACAATATATTAAAAAAATTTCTTTCAAAATTGAAAGTTATTGGGCAAATTCAAACTGCAATATCTCCTCCATACGGCAACGGATTTGAGTGCCGTTTGCAGCATTGGGATCATATTGACGAGCTCTTTCCTGTCGATCTACTTCAGAGCAATTCTGAGAAACTTCATTTTTGAGCATTTTTCTACAAGAGACTTGATCTCCTGATCACACCTCCCAAATGGGAAGCTTTTGGACCCTCAAAAGCTTTCAATTACTGAAACTGATGATGTGGAGACTGATTCTCCACTCTTCCACCCTTGAACAACTGAAATCTACCCGATTTCATCAAATGAAGCTTTTGAGAAAATGATAATCTGTCTCTGGAATCAACTGATCGACCATTGCTAAGATTGACGGAGTCATGATGCAAATGATTAAAATTTGCAGAACAACAATTGTAATCTGCAGAAAACAAACTTTCTCTACATTGATCAAACTTCCCAGAAGAGTTAAAACAACCTTCATCTTGCAAACTGTTCCCATGGCGAATTGTACCATTCTGAAACCAACTTTTTCCCATGCTGAATGGTGTGTCCTTCTTGCTTGCACTGCTTTTCTTTGACACTTCATTTTCTGCATTGGCTGACCCAAAAGGTAATTCGTGCAACATAACATCATCTTTTTTCAAAGACAAA